>CM054144.1:49772395-49774895 GCA_028751875.1 Rapana venosa
ATTAACTTCATTGCCCATGCCAGCAAACTAAAATGAGATTTGTCATTCTTGATCAAATGCATAGATCTGCAATGTTACCAGCCCCAGTTAAAAGATAAGAAAGAGAAAGTTGGGTGAGGACTGCTTGGCATCAGACACAAGAACATGCAACCATCTTCAGGGTTCATGTGGTGTGCGTGTTATATGAATGCTACTGTGTTGGGTTTATTGGTTGGCTGGTTGGCTGGTTGGTTGGTATCTCTGGTAAGCTGGTGGTTGGTAATTTGGTGCAAGGCTTTTTTGTTTGGTGTATTTGTTTGATTATATTAGGCTTCGTCTTTGTTGTTTGTTCCACTCCTGCTTGTATCTTTGCGTTAGTGTGTGTGTGTGTGTGTGTGTGTGTGTGTGCTTTTGTGTGTGTGTATGCGTATGTGCCTGTGTGTACTCTCTCACACAAAAACACCACCTCTGTTTATACAGCCTTGTCTTGCAACCGCCAGCATAAAACCTTCACCAAAAAAAAGCAACCTGTCCTTATGTTAATAAAAGATCTATGTACAAGCCAGACAGACATAAACTAATACGTACACGCACAGATAGTCACTACGTATAATGGCAGACTCTGCCTGAGCGCATTAGCCAGCCTGACCCTGTGCTAACTGGATTCGTTGCATGGCCAGTGTCTCGAAGTTAACAGCTATTCTACACCTCTGCCTGACCCATTGCTGGAGACCGTTGCCAAAGAAAATCGCATTACTTTGGTCTGTCTTCTTCACACTGTCCCAGTTTACACATACAGGAGTTTTGAGTTTTCTTTTGGAGAACTCTTTGTGGAGAAAAATCAATCTTGATAGAAGGCCTTGCAGGATGAAAGGTGGAAAGAATGGGGGTTTTATGCATATCCACAGAACCACGAGAGCATCTGAAGAGCATCTAAGTTACAATTTGCTTGTAACCATTGTGCTTCTCGTCGATGTACTCTCAGGGATCAAAACGATCTTTAGAATGATACAGCTTTCAGGAAGTAAAGACCGTGAATGACTGTTACTTTTGACTTGCTTTAAATTGAAAAACACAGTCTTCTATGTACTGGCTACAGGAAAAGATCGTTTTTAAATAAAAACGGAATAACAAAAGAAACTATTCACAAGCCCTATCAATCTAAAACTCTGTAAACCAATAAAACAGGAACTTCCAAATCTTTGTAGCAGGGTGCTAGATTACTGCTAGCGTCCAGTCCCAGTTGCGGTTTTATTACGCGGATTTAAAAAGTGGCTGTTATTATCATCATCTATTCCTCGGAAGTCGGAGTATGACTACCAATATGGTGAGGTACTTAAACAACAGTCACACACGCGAACTTCTCATTCAGTGTGCAATTTGAATCTCACAGTGATTCCTAGGTGGGATGTGTGAGTGCAGATTCTGGGTGAACCCTAGAGTGTTAAGGTGGGGAACGCGCAACAAGAACAACAACAACATTATCATCCATATGAACCAGTCTGCATGCTTTTGTTTCTAAAATATGACTGTTTATCAAGTGATGCTGCAAAATCAGTGTCTAAGACTGTTAAAAAAACAATACAATATTTTTCATTATCTGTGATATGTCCGTGACTCTGTTTTGTGTGCAATTTTTCGAATGCTTTGACCAAGAATTTTAACATAATCCGAAATATACTGTTTAAAAGCCTGAGCAACCCTTTCCAATAGCTGATAGAAAGGAATGCTTCATGTTTATAATGTTCTTGTGGGTATTTTACTTTCTGCACACGCAAAAGCAGCATTACAAAAGTTGATCACATTCGTCACGTGATATATTCTTACTGCGCGCGCTTCACTTTCTGTGGTGGTGATGGTGGTCGCAAAGATGTTGGTGATGAAAAAAAAGAATGCAGAAAATTTTTGTATGGAACTTTTGTGTGCGAGTACGTGCGTGTGTGTGTATGCGTGCGTGCGTGCGAGTGTGTGTGTGAATATGTGCGTGCGTATGTGTGTGTGGGGGGGGAGGGGAGGGGGGATGCACGTGCGTTTCCTTACATGCACATGTGCGCGCATATTTACGCATCCTTTTCAAAGTACGTGTCCATTGATAATTGTTCAAATAAAAGATTTATCATTAAGACAAAACCACCATTAACTCAACACACTCTCAAAAACGACACAAAATCCCCAACTGCACTTTATCAAAACTCCATTCATACTTTCATCATTTTGTTGTTGTTGCAACAACAGACTAGCTCAGTATCAACAACTAAAGACTATCCGGCAATGCCATGATCGGGCAGCAAGCCGGCAGTATTTATTTTTTGTCAGCCAGAACATCTTTCTCTACTCTGTCTTTTTCAACCATACTGTCCCCCTCGCTCGCCACGTTACTATCCTAATCTGACACTCCTTGATGACTTAACCACATTATTTTCCCTCGTTGTAAGGAGAGAAGTCCCAAAATGAAAAGCTGCCCCCCATCCCCCCCTTTCTTGCATACTAATGCAGAGAGAGAGAGAAAGAGAGAGAGAGA
>CM054144.1:49779895-49789895 GCA_028751875.1 Rapana venosa
AAGAGAAGGCAGATGTGCTTTTTGGTTTTTACTTCTAATCGATTCTCTCTTTCTTTCTTTCTGTCTTTTTCTCTTTCTCTCTTTCAATCTTTCGTTCTCTCTCTGTCTCTGTCTCTGTCTCTCTCTCTCTATCTCTTTTCTCTATCTATCTCTCTCCCCTCTCCCTCACTGTCTCTCTGTCTCTATGTCTGTCTGTCACTGTCTGTGTCTATCTCTATCTCTGTCTCTCTGTCTGCCTGTCTGTCTGTCTGTCTGTCTGTCTCTCTGTCTGTCTGTCTGTCTGTCTGTCTCTCTCTCTCTCTCTCTCTCTCTCTCTCTCTCTCTCTCTCTCTCTCTTCCTCCCTCTCCCTCCTCTCCATCTCTCTCTTGTTTTACCCGAAACAACACCCTGATATCAATCTTTTACCTAACGACACTATTTTTTAAATAAAAGGGAGAGTCAGACAAACAAACGAGAAACAAACAACCCGTTCTTTGTCTTGTCCTGTTAATGTGTTGGCCCCTTTTCCTTTGTCGTTTTGTTTTCTTGTTTTTCCCTAGCAGCATGGTTTGGAATATGTTTGTCAACGTTCTATTTATGCGGATCAGTGGTCTATAATAACGCGTCTGTCAAGAGTACGAATTCCTCCGTGAGGATTTCCAGGGATCCTGTCAGTATAAATAGCATCCTCATCTTTCGGAAATACTGAGCCAGGAGCTCCCTCTTTTCTATCCTTCTCTTTGTTTCTGCCTTTTCTTCCTGTCGCCTCCTTCTTGTCTATTTTCTGCCTTCTTGGTCCATTCTCCTACCATATTTTACCCCCCAGAAAGGCTTAGAAGATACGAATTCCTTCTTATGCTGAAGTAGGATGTGCTGGGCCTGACTTTTTGGGCGCTTAACGGCAGTGTGGCTCACTTTTGCTCATAGAACAGACAACAATAGAAGAAGAAGAAGAAGAAGAAGAAGAAGAAGAGAAGAAGAAGAAGAAGAAGAAGAAGAAGAAGAAGAAGAAGAAGAGAGAAGGAGGAAGAAGAAGAAGAAGAAGAGAAGAAGAAGAAAGAAGAAGAAGAAGAAGAAGAAGAAGAAGAAGAAAAGAAATGAAGAAGAAGAAGAATGAATTGCGAATAGAAGAAGAATGAGAACAGAGAAGACATCAGAGGAGGTGGGCAGAGGAGGAAGAGAGGAGGAGGAGAAAGATAGAAAGAAGAAGAAAAATAGAAGAAGAAGAAAGAAGAAGTAAGTAGAAGAATGAAGAATGAAGAAGAAGAAGTAAGCAGGAAAGATGAAAAGAAGAAGAAGAAGAATGAAGAAGAAGAAAAATGGCGGGTTTTGATCTCTTGTTTGACCCAATTTTCCACCCATCTATCTAGACCTCAGTAGTGGTTGGCAGTAAGTCTACATATGGTGATGAACCAGATCCAAATGGACAACAAATAATTTAGAATAATAAATTATGTATAAATAATATAAGGAGTTGTTCCAGCCTGCAAGTTCTGTAAAAAGAACAACCTATGAATAAAACAAATCTTCCTTCCTCGTCTCTCCCCCCCTCTCTCTCTCTCTTCTATCTATCTATTTATCTATCTATCTATCTATCTATCTATCTATCTATCTATCTATCTTCACTCGTACTAGCTACTGGTAGAGACTGGAAGATTCAAAGAATTATTCAGGAACTCTCTACAAGACAGTAACACATTTTTGTAATTTCAGGAGCAAACAAGTACACGCAAGCTGACAATAATGACGTCATTTCTCACACTTGGCTAGCAGGCTACTGCGTCATCAATGTATAACTCATTAACTAAAGAACATCCAGTACTAAACAGGATTTGTTTGTTATTGTTAACATTACTAAATATATGTGCTAAGAATTCCGAATCTGAAACACATATCGTGCAATACAGGAACTCTCTACAAGACAGTAACACATTTTTGTAATTTCAGGAGCAAACAAGTACACGCAAGCTGACAATAATGACGTCATTTCTCATTATTGCTGCAAGGCTACTGCGTCATCATGTATCTCTTATCTGAACCAGCCTCTCTCTCTCTCTCTCTCTTCTCTCTCTCTCTCTCTCTCTCTCTTCTCTCTTCTCTCTCTCTCTCTCTCTCTCTTATTATGTAACCAAGCACCGGAGGATGAAGTATATTTTGTGTTGTGCTGTCCAGTATTAGAGAATGGTAGGCAGAATTACATCCCTGTTAAATATAGTAGACAGCCTAATTTATTTAGACTCTGTTTACTCCTGGCATCAAGTCATCCTGAGGTTGTGCACAGCCTCACTTTATATTTGTGTAAAGCTTTCAGAATAAGAGATATATTGTCGTATTTTTGTAGCGCACTTTTTGTTATACAGTAACATGTTGTCGTTACTATTGCTTTTACCCCCACCCAAATACTAAGCAGTTTGACAACCCCCTTCATGTATGGGCCGATCGCCTTTTGTGAATAAATCATTCGATTTCGAGTTCTCTCTCTCTCTCTCTCTCTCTCTCTCTCTCTCTCTCTCTCTCTCTCTCTCTCTCTCTCTCTCTCTCTCTCTCTCTCTCTCTCTCTCTCTCTCTCAATAAATGCTTATTACAATAAACATCTCTCTCTCTCTTCTCTCTCTCTCCTTCTCTCTCTCTCTCCTCTCTCTCTCTCTCTCTCTCTCTCTCTCTCTCTCTGTCTTCGGAATTCTTTGGAATTTCTCTTCTTTATGTGTTTATTTCCCGTGTTCTCTTATTCATAACTTGTTTCTTTTAATATCTTTCTTTTGTATTGTATGTTTTTCTTAGTTTCTGTTTTAGGTTGCTACTCATTATTATGCGTTAGTTTGTTAACTCATTGTTCTTTTCTTTTCTTTCTCTTTCTTTTTCTGCTTGAATTTATTGTAATTATCTGCTCTTTAGGTGCTCTTTGTTCCCTTTTTTTTCTTTGGGATTTTTCTATTTATTCGTTGAATTCTCTCGATTTTTTTCTTCTTTTTTTTGGGGGGGGGGGGGGGGGGGAGAGGGGGGTCTTCCTGTTGTTAATTTTTTTGTTCAATTTTTTTCTCGATCCAATTAGATGCAATACTATTTTTAGCTCTCCTCACAGCACTTTAATCTCTGTCTTTGTGAAGGTACATTTTTTGGTTTTACAAGTGGAAAATTCAGTAACAACAATAACAACAACAAGAAAACAAATGAAACACACATAAACACGTCGTTTATCTTGTGTTTTCAAAGTGTTTGCTCTTCTATTGTCGTTTTTTTCTGCTGCTTTTTTTTCCCCAGTCAGTAATGGTGGCCTAGGTTCTAATATGTTTTGTCAAAGAGCTATTTGTTTTCCTGGCGAATTTCTCCATCTTCTTCTTCTTCAAATTTGTTTTTTTACATAATGGATAGCGCTGCTCTTGTGATGACGCGCTCTCCCCAGGGAGAGCAGCCCGAATTCCACGCAGAGAAATCTGCCGTGACTTTAAAGTAATAGAATAGAATACAATAGAATAAAATGCAATGGAATGCAATGGAATAGAATAAAATAGAATAGAATAATTAATCTTTACAATCATGGCTTGAACAGTCAGTGTAGTGTGTTCTCTCTCTCTCTCTCTCTCTCTCTCTCTCTCTCTCTCTCTCTCTCTCTTCTCTCTCTCTTCTCTCTCTCTCTCTCTCTTTTGTGGGGTGTGCGTGTGTGTGTGTGTTGTCGCGCGTGAGTGCGTGCGTGCGTGCCTATCTTTATCTAGTGTTTGTTTATACCTCTGTTTCTCTATTGTCTGTTTATATTCCTGTTTCTCATTTTTCCTCTGTTCTGCTTATATCTCTGTTTCTCTCTTTTCCGCTTTTCTGTCTATATTTCTGTTTCTCTCTTTTCCACTTGCTGTTTATATCTCTGTTTCTCTCTTTTCCACTTGCTGTTTATATCTCTGTTTCTCTCTTTTCCACTTTTCTGTTTATATCTCTGTTTCTCTCTTTTCCACTTGCTGTTATATCTCTGTTTCTCTCTTTTCTACTTTTCTGCTTATATCTCTGTTTCTCTCTTTTCCACTTATTATAATAATAATATATGGAATTTATATAGCATTGAATCTTGTAAGGCAACAATCAAAGCGCTGTTTATATATCTGTTTCTCTCTTTTCCACTTGCTGTTCCACTCTGCTTCTCTCTCTTTCTCCTCTCTCTCTCTCTCTCTCTCTCTCTCTCTCTCTCTCTTTTCTCTCTCTATCTCTCTCTCTCTCTCTCTCTCTCTTTTCTCTTTCTCTCTTTCTCCTCTCTCTCTCTATCTCTCTTCTCTCTCTCTTTCTCTCTCTCTCTTCTCTCTTCTCTCTCTCTCTTTCTTGTTCTTGTTCTCTGTTCTTGTTTCTAACTACTTCTTATTTTGTCTTGTTTTATTTTTATTTTTCCTAATCCTGTTCTGCTTGTTCTTTATGTTTATCGTTTTTTCTTTCTCTCGTTATTGTTTTTCATTTAATAGATTCCAAATCTTATTCCCATTTTCCATTTGTTTTCATGTGTTTGAAGTTCTGTCTTTCTTTCTGACAATTTTCTCTTGCTTTTTTTCTTATATTTTCATGGCTTACTCTGCTTTGTTGTTTGTTGTTGTTTGATTTTATTCTTTCGTTAGTATCCCTGCCTTTCTCTTTTTGCAATGAGTGTTTAAAATTCTTGTTTCTCTTTTTCCTTGTTTTGTTTTTGCATTTTTTCTTGTCTCTTTCAAACAAACGAAGAACAAACAGATAGAAAGAAGAAGAGAATGATATGAGATATAGATAATAATGATATGAATGAATGAAATAAATGAGCAGAAGAAGAGAGAAAGAAGAGAAAAGAAGAAGAATCAAGAAGAAGAAGAATGAAGAAGAGAATGAAGAAGAAGAAGAAGAAGAAGAAGAAGAAGAAGAAGAGAAGAAGAAGAAGAAGAAGAAGAAGAAGAAGAAGAGAAGAAGAGAAGAAAGAAGAAGAAGAAGAAGAAGAGAAGAAGAAGAAAATTGCGAAGAAGAAGAATGGAAGAAGAAGAAGAAGAAGAAGAAGAAAGAAGAATGAGAAGAGATGGAAGAAGAAGAATGCAGAAAGAGAAGATAGAAGAAGAAGAAGAAAGAAGAAAGAAGAAGAAGAAGAAGAAGAAGAAGAAGAGAATTGCGAAGAAGAAGAATGCGAGAGAAGAAAGAAGAAGAAGAAGAAGAAGAAGAAGAAGAAGAAGAAGAAGAAGAAGAAGAAGAAGAAGAGAAGAAGAAGAAGAAGAAGAAGAAGAAGAAGAAGAATGCGAAGAAGAAGAAGAATTGCGAAGAAGAAGAAGAAGAAGAAAAAATAACTCAACATGATACCTTGAAATCAATAATTCTCCAAACAACTTTTTTTTTTAAAAAGAGCATCTATCAGACAAACAAGTAAGAAACAAACAGTGTGTTGTTTGTCTTGTCTTTTCCATTTGTTCGCCATTTTCTTTTCGATTTATATTGCTTTTACTTTTTTTTTCAACTTATGGTGGCATGGCTTCTAGTATGTTTTGTCAAAGGAGCTATTTATTTATCTGCTGGTTGGGGTTCTTTATCTCATGCGTTGTTGGGGTCTAAACACGATATGTGAGCTTTGCTCTAAGTCTGTCTGTTTGTCCGTTTGTCTATTGTCTGTTTCTCTCTCCCTCTCTCCATCTCTCTCTCCATCTCTCTCTCTCTATCTCTCTCTCTCTCTCTCTCTCTCTCTGTCTGTCTCAATCTCTCTCTCCCACCTTTTTTCATGTTAGTCTGTCTCTCTGTCTTTCTTTTTTTCTTCATCTCCTACATGCCAAGTCTTACTCTCTGTCTCTGTCTCTCTCTCTCTCCCTGTCTCTCTCTATCTGTCTGTCTGTCTGTCTGTCTCTGTTTCTGTCTGTCTCTGTCTCTGTCTGTCTGTCTGTCTGTCTCTCTCTCTCTCTCTCTCTCTCTCTCTCTCTCTCTCTCTCTCTCTCTCTCGCCCTCTCTAACACAAAAACAGTTGTTGTTTTTTTCCTTTTTCCCGCTGTTTGTCTGTTGAGGATTTCTTTCGTTCTTGGCTTTTTTCTTTCTGTTCACTGTTGTCAGTACAGTCTGTCACTCTGTCTGTTTGTCCGTCTGCCTGCCTGCCTGCCTGCCTTTCTTTGTAAATGTTTTTTATCTATCCTTTCTGTCCTTTCGCTTGCTTTGTGTCCCTTTAATTTCTGTCTTCAGCTTTGCCTAATCAGATCCAACATTTCCTTTTTCCGCTACACAGGCAACCTAGCTAATCTCATTCATTTTTTTCTTTTTTTATATTTTATTCAACGACATTTTTTTTTGTTCTTTAAAGAAAGGGACGTTTAGACAAATAAATGAGAAATAGACAATGAGTCATTTGTCTTGTCGTTTCAATTTGTTCGCCTTTTTCACCGTCGTTTTTTCGCTTGTTTTTGTTTTGTTGTTGTTGTTGGGTGTTTTTTTAATCTCTCCTTGACCTATGATGGTATAGCTTGCAATATGTTTTGTAGGAAGGGTTGTTGTTTTTATACCAGGTGGGTTTCTGTATTTCGTGCATAATCCTTTTCTGAACAGGTGTGTGTGTGTTTGTGTGTGTGGTGTGTGTTGTGTGGTTGTGTGTGTTGTTGTGTGTGTGGTGTTGTGTGTGTGTGTGTGTGTGGTGTGTGTGTGTGTGTGTGTGTGTGTGTGTTGTGGTTGTGTGTGTGTGGTGTGTGTGGTGTGTGTGTGTGTGTGTGTGTGTGTTGGTGTGTT
Source organism: Rapana venosa (assembly GCA_028751875.1). NCBI lineage: Eukaryota > Metazoa > Mollusca > Gastropoda > Neogastropoda > Muricidae > Rapana > Rapana venosa. The sequence goes on from CM054144.1 coordinate 49,786,566, forward strand.
GTGTTGTGGTGTGGTGTGAAGTGGTGTGTGTGTGTGTGTGTGTGTGTGTGTGTGTGTGTGTGTGTGTGTGTGTGTGTGTGTGTGTGTGGTCTGTGTGTGTGTGTGATTTTGTTTCTGTCTGTCTGCTTTTCTGTCTGTCTGGGTGGTTTATTTTTTAGATCTTTATTTCTCTCACATTCACCCTTTTGCTTCCTTCTCCTCTTTGTTGTTTTTGATATCATCATCATCGTCGTCGTCATCATCCTCATCGTCGTCATCATCATCATCATTATCGTCATCATCATCGTCATCAACATCATCATCATCATCATCATCATAGTCGTCGTCGTTCTTTTGTGAGTTTTTTTGTTTACCATCATCGTCATCTTCGTCTGTATAATCTTCCTTCGCGCCCTTTTATTTCTCTTCCTTATTCGTGTTTTCTTCTTCGTTTGCTTTCCTTGTTTTTCTCCATCTTCTTTGTGCTTTTCTTCCTCAACAACTATGTTTCTTCATGTTTGTCTTCTTGTTTGTCTTCTGGTTTTTTTCAGTTTCTTCTGATTTATATCGTCATTTGTTTTTGTTTGGTTGGGTTTTTTGTTTGTTGTTGGGTTTATTTACTACTATTCAACCCCAATTTTTCTAAGTTATTACTTGTTTCCTTTTCATTAACTATCTTTAATTTCTGTTTGTTTGTTGTTGTTGTTTTTTATCTCTCCCTGTTTTCTCCTTCTTGTCTGTTGTTTTCCTTCTGTACGTCTTCCTTTCTTTCTGTGTGTTTTTCTTTGAAAATCTTTTCTTCTTCTTTTCGTTTGCTCTCTGTCTCTGTCTGTCTGTCTCTGTGTCTGTATCTGCCTGTTTCTGTCATTCTCTCTCTCTCTCTCTCTCTCTCTCTCTCTCTCTCTCTCTCCCTCTCTCCCTCTCTCTCTCTCTCTCTCTCTCTGCATTTTTAAAATGTCCTCCTTTTGGTATGTTCTCCTGCTTTTCTTTCATCTATCATACGTTTTTCGTTCTGACTTTCCTTTCTCTTTTTACCCTTGTTTTTTTAAAAATATCAACTACACCCTTATTTACACTTCACGCAGCAGTCTTACCTCAATCTTCAACCCCTAAACACGCTTCAATTTTTCAACAGCGAGGCAGTCAGACAAACAAACGAGAAAACAGACACGTGTCATTCGTCTTCCCCTAGCATTTTGTCTCCCTTCTTCCACCGAAAGACGTAACTCTAAATCCTGTAGTGGTCCTATACTTTGAAGCCATGGCTTTGAATCTTAGCCAGGACCTAAAGAAACCAAGGGTTGATGACTGTGGTTGTTGTTTTGAGGCATTCGGCTGCACACCAGTATTAATTTGGGGGTCATGTAGTATCTTCGCATTGAAAACTCTCATGGAAAGATCCATCGAGGTCCAGAAAGACCTGTACCTCTGCTTCATTGACTACTCAAAAGCGTTCGACAAAGTACGACACTCCGACTTGTTTGATATTCTGGCAGGGCTATACATCGACGGGAAAGATCTTCGAGTCCTCAGAAACATATATTGGGAGCAGGAGGCAACCATTAGAGTCGACAATAACATCAGTCAATATAGACCAATCTGCAGGGGTGTGAGGCAGGGCTGCGTGTTCTCGCCTGATTTATTTAATGTATATAGTGAAATAATTCTACGAAATATTGAGAATCATGAGGGAATTAGTGTAGGTGGCCACAACATCAACAACCTGAGATATGCAGATGACACAGTCCTTATCGCCGACTCTGAAGAAAAACTGCAAAAGATTTTAACAACAGTAACAGACGAAAGCGAAAAGAAAGGATTACAGCTCAATGCAAAGAAGACAGAATGCATGGTGATCTCGAAAAAAGCTGTTATACCACAATGCAACATAGCCTGTAAAGGAGAGGAGAATCAGACAAGTAAACACCTTTAAATACCTTGGTTGTACTATCACCCCGGACGGCAAGTGTGACACAGAAATCAAGAAGAAAATCGGTCAATCTAAGGCAACTTTTAACAACATGAAATGCATTTTTACCAACAGTAAGATAAGCCTCAAGACAAAGATCCATGTTTTGAGAGCCTACGTATGGTCCATTCTTCTGTACGGATGTGAGTGCTGGACCCTAGCCAAAGACACAGAACAGCGACTAGAAGCAGTGGAAATGTGGTTCATCCGGAGAATCATGAAAATCTCATGGACAAAAAGAAAAACTAATGCAGAAGTAATGGAAATGGCTGGGTACAAGAGATCCCTTCTCAACACCATCAGAGAAAGACAGCTCAAATTTTTCGGCCATATAATCAGGGCTGACGGACTAGAGAAACTGTTATGGAGTGGCAAAATCTGTGGAAACAAGAGCAGAGGAAGACAACGCACAAAATTCACAGACAGCTTAAACAAATTCGCAACGAATAAAGAGGGCACTAACAATGAGCTCATGAGAGGGACCGAGAACAGGGAAGAATGGAGAGCCATGATCGTCGATGTCTGCAGGACCAGACCGGACACTTGAAGAAGAAGAAGTAGTATCTTCTATATATTGCAAGTGAAATGTTGGTGATTTTCACAGATTTTTTAAAAGCATGAAAAAAATGGACTGTGCACTTGTTTTGGGGATTGAGGACATAGAGCAATACCAGGTAGTCAAAAGAAAGTTGGAAATAACCATCAAATGAGGATTGCCTGTATTTCTACAGCGTTGACCCCGCGCATGCATATTGCGGTAAGGAAGCTAGCAGACGACAAAGGACTGGGGGGGGGGGGGGGGGGTGTTACAGTGTTTGCTGAAAAAAAATTCAAACCTACCAAATTTGTTCAAAATCACACGAGTTTTGAGTCAGTGGCTAGTCTTTCACAAAAAGGGGTTTTGATTTCTGTGGATGCCTTAGTACGTGCGGTATCAATATAAGAGTCACGTAGAAAAACAGAAGGAAAAGAGTTAATTGTTAATACCGGTGTGCAGCCTGTATTCCCCAAATTAACACCCTTGTAGGGTCACACAGAACAGACCCTCTTGTCTTACACATCCCACCTGAGAATCATGATGAGATGTTTCTTTCTTTTCTTCTTGTTCTTCTTCTTGTTCTTCTCCTTCTCCTTCTCCTTCTTCTTCTTCTCTTCTTCTTTCTTCTTCTTCTTCTTCTTCTTCTTCTTCTTCTTCTTCTTCTTCTTCTTCTTCTTTCTTCTTCTTCTCTTCTTCTTCTTCATCTTCTTCTTCTTCTCCTTCTCCTTCTTCTCCTCCTCCTTCTTCTTCTTCTTCTTCTTCTTCTTCGCAATTCTTCATCATCATCATCATCATCATCATCATCATCATCATCATCATCATCATCTTCTTCTTCTTCTTCTTC
>CM054144.1:49804895-49812395 GCA_028751875.1 Rapana venosa
CTGTGAGAGAAGAGTGACAATGGTTTCATGTGAGAGAGAAGAGAGACAATAGTCTCTGTGACAGAAGAGAGACAATGGTCTCCCGTGAGAGAAGAGAGACAATGTTCTCCTGTGAGAGAAGAGACAATGGTCTCCTGTGAGAGAGAAGAGAGACAATGGTCTCCCGTGAGAGAAGAGAGACAATGGTCTCCTGTGAGAGAAGAGAGACAATGTTCTCCTGTGAGAGAAGAGACAATGGTCTCCTGTGTGAGAGAAGAGAGACAATGGTCTCATGTGAGAGAGAATGGTCTCATGTGAGAGAGAAGAGAGACAATGGTCTCATGTGAGAGAGAAGAGAGACAATGGTCTCCTGTGAGAGAAGAGAGACAATGGTCTCGTGTGAGAGAGAAGAGAGACAATGGTCTCATGTGAGAGAGAATGGTCTCATGTGAGAGAGAAGAGAGACAATGGTCTCATGTGAGAGAGAAGAGAGACAATGGTCTCCTGTGAGAGAAGAAAGACAATGGTCTCCTGTGAGCGAAGAGAGACAATGGTCTCCTGTGAGAGGAGAGAAGAGAGACAATGGTCTCCTGTGAGAGAAGAAAGACAATGGTCTCCTGTGAGAGAGAAGAGAGACAATGGTCTCCTGTGAGAGAGAGCAGAGACTGAGACTGTCCAGATGTAAGAATTACTGCCCAGCTGTTGTATTATACATACTGAATGGAGAACGCTTTTGGTGGTAGATATTCGTGTGTCTGTGTGAATAACCCTTGAGGTTTTTGCAGGGTACGTAAATCAGATTGAGATCGTCCTCGTGTTTGTATTTACGTCCCAGTTGAGTTTTTTCGATTAAAAGAAGCGGTTTGAGTGTCAAAGAAAAGACTTAGTAAGTAAAAACGAAAAACAAACAACAACAAGACCATCTAAACCTTTACAAACTTGTCGTTAACCATTCTGTCCAAGAGTTGCTATTTTCTTTATATTCCGTTGTTTCATCTTCCACTCCATACTCTCTTCCGTCTCTTTATTGCCATTTTCTCGTTCAAAACATCCTGTTTATTCACTTGCACTTTAAGAACTGGACTTTTGCCATCTCATAATTGGCCGCATCAAATGTATACTCTTTCAAAAGAAAGATTCCCGATGTGGGTGTCTTTTGATGACAAACTGCACTTTTAAGGCAGCCTCTGATACTGATTGACCGATCTAAAAAAAAAATATAAAAAAAGGAGCCATACAACTCAAACCGGCGGATCAGGTCAAATCCACAGACGAGGGTGCCTCACGCATTAGCTTAAAAAGTCAGTTCTGTGTCCATTGTTCTAGCTAGTCTCACACTGTCTGTTGTACGACCTGACTATTCATTTTGTGATTTATTTTTTCGTTCCTCGGCTAGAGCTCCGAGGTTCACCATTGATGAGATTTTGCGTTTGTGACCGTTGGTCTTTTTGTTGCCCACAATGAAGGCAGCCGCATTTCACCTTCGGGGATGCATGCTGGGTATGTTCGTGCTTCTTTAACCCACTGAATGCTGCCATGGATCACGGGAGTTATAACTGTATGTCTGCAGCAAGGCGGGTAGCTTGGAGGAGGGAGAGACAATCCATGGACTTTCAGTGTTTCTGCCACGGAATCACTCCAGCGTCGCCTGGGTCTACCTCTGGCCCTCGTGCCAGAGTACCTCAAGTTGTAAGCGCGCAAGGTTGGCTGGTTTTGGCGGCATCCATGTGAGGTGCCCGAACCACTTGGTCCGTTGCTGATCTTCTGCATGTGTATATACACGAAGGGACTTAAGGCACTGACAGGTCTGTAATTGAAGTTGACCTAAAAGATGGTAACATCCATCCATACTCCTTAATTCACCAGACACCGCCGAGATTCGAACCTGCGATTTCACGGACCTATTGGATTAAAGTCAGGCGGCCTTAACCGCTTGGCTACGACGTCCGTCAGAAAAAAAAAGGATTGAGAAATGGTTTTCTTTTTTTAAAGCTGTTCTTAACCCTTCAAGTGTACAGACAGCTGTCAGGCCAGACGGTTTCACAGTGGTATCTCCTACAGACGTCCTTGGATTAAACTGTTTAAGAAGGTCCCTTCTGTCTCCACACTCAGTCGTTTGTTATTGTTGTCGTTGTCTTTTTAAACCTGTTTTATCTCAAGTCAATCTCTTCTGCTGGAGTGGTTTCTGATTAAATAGAGAATGGTTTGTGTCTGGCTGAGATAATTCCGAGGGGAAAAAACACATTCAGGTATAGCAAACAGTGTGCCTAGTTTTCTATCGTTTCTCTGAGAGCGTTGATGAAAGAATTCTGCAGGGAAAAAACTCCCCCGTTTTGTTTTTATAGCGGTGAATTTGAGAAACATTACTTTTGTAAGGTCTGAAGAATATATTATAATCATATTTTTATATCATTATCCTATCTATTAATCAACTGTTAATCAAATAATCGATAATCAATCAACAATCAATCTATCTATCTATCATCTTATTATCTATCTATCATATCTATCTATCATCTATCTTTATCTATCTATCTATCTATATGTCGTCTGTCCCGTCCGTCTGTCCATCTATCATCACTTTTCTATTATCTATCTATTTTATCATCTATCTATCTATCTATCTATATTTAATCTCTCTGTTGTCTTTTTTCTGTCTGTCTGTCCATCCATCATCATCCATTTCCCTCCATCCATCCATCCATCCAATTTCCCTCCATCCAATCCATCCATCCATCTATCTATTACCCATCCCATCTATTTATCATCTATCTATCTTCCATCCATCTATCTATCTATCTACTATCATCTATCCCATAAACTATCATCCATCTATCCATCCATCATAATTATCCCAATCTTATCTATCTATCTTGTCTATCTATCTATCTATCTATCCATCTATCCATCTATATCCAAACCATCCATCTATCTATCCTATCTATCATTATCAATCCTATTGCCAAACTATCAATCTATCTATCTATCATCCATCATAATCATCTATCTATTACCATTCCCTCCATCCTATTATCTATCTATCCTCCATCTATCTATCAACTACTATCTATGTATCTATCTATCTATCCATCTATCAAATCATCTATCAAATGTATGTATTCTATCTATCCATCGTCTATCTACCCTGACCGGCCGCTGGACTCGTCGCCCCCTTCTGTCTATTTGCTTGTATCTAGTATGTTGGTCGTTTATAGATATATATATATATATATATATATATAATATATATATATATATATATTATAATATTATATATATATATATTAAAAAATAATATATAAATAAATATAATATATTATAAAAAAATTTTCCCTGGTATTGTGTACTATAAATGTTTCTTTTGTCAGTCTTGAGTGTAGAAAATAAACTATAATTTATCTACCAATCTGAGAGGCTAGTCAGATATTACTCAGATACTTCTCATATATATAATCTGTTAGATCCTCTGAACACATCCAATAGAGGGTACACGTCACTCTGTTTATCTATAATTCATTTATTCTTTTATTTGAGGAGTCAAGTCAAGTCAAATTTGTATTTCCAGATGGTACATTGAATAAGCAATGCATTTGCTTTTTTTCATCAAGCCATCTATCTAAGAACACATTTCTTGAAATACTACATTATTGTAGCCTTTACCAACAAATTAAACCAGTAAAAGGAGAAAAATCGATAATAATACATTGGAAAATACAAATTACACACATATACATACACACGCACACACGTACTCACACTTGTGCGCGTGCATAAAATACAATGTAATATACATAATACAATATAATACAATATGCATGCTTTTGCTCTTTTTAACATCTAGTTCCCTTGTGCATGCAGTTTTGTTAATTTTTTGTCCGGCACAAATGACCTACTCTTTTAAAAGGCGAAACGCGTTTCAACATACGCGCACGTTGTTCTGCCTGACTGATGAAGATTTGAATATCTTTACAGTTTTGTTCGTGAAACATCGCAATTTTCTGTTCGTTCCTCGGCTCGAACTCCGAGGTTCACCAATGCTGAGATTTATGAATATGCGGCCATTTTCTTTGTTGGTTTTTTTGCCTATCATTACGGCAGCTGCATTCCGACCTCTGAGAAGCAGTGCAATTTAATTTTCAACTTACAATCTTTATTGTCTATATTCCGTGTATACATTCTAAAATGCTCTCCTAAACTGATGTTTCTATGTTATAACAGAACAAGCTCAGAACAGAAAGTCGTCACACAAACCATGCATGCAGACTGAGAGAAAAGCAAATCAACAGAGAGAGACAAATTAAGCTGGATATTTCCTCCTCTCCCCTTCTCCTCAAACGTCTTCTGATAGACAGATCTAGGGAGGTCTGTGGTATGTATCTCCTCCCCCTCCCCTCCCTTCCCCCATCCCCCCATCCTTACCACTCAACCCCTCCCAGCTGGTCTGGGTGTCTGACATGTCAAATCAGGCTCTTCTGCTCCAGTGGTTTCTAAACTCTGAGGCAGAGAGTGGTTTGTGACTGGGTAATTCGGCGGAAGGGTGTCAGGATGTAGAGTTTGCCCGAGCTGGCCCTCTCTGCCCTGTAGTAGTTGTGTGGAGAGACAAGAAAGGAGGGACTAGGACTGGTGGTGTGGTGTGTGGGAGAGGAGATAGAGACCAATGCTATTCTCCAGCCAGCAGTGACGATTACTGTCCTGCTGTTGTATGCATACTGAATAGGGAGGGAATCCTTGTGGTGGTCTGTAGTAGTGTGTTTTGTGTGTGTGTGTGTGTGTGTGTGTGTGTGTGTGTGCGGTGTTGTGTGTGTTTGTGTGTGTGGTGTGTTGTGGTGTGTTTGTGTGTGTGTGTGTGTGGGTGGGGGTGGGTGTGGGGTGTGGGTGTGGTGTGTATGTGTGTGTTGTGTGTGGTGGTGTGTGTGGTGTGTGTGTGTGTGTTGGTGTGTGTGGTGTGTTGGGGCGTGTTGTAAAATAATCCTGTGTGTTTTTGCGATGTGATGAATGCTACTTTTACTGTTGGGCATTTAGGGCGTTAAGCAACATTCATATACGTGCATATCATCACTTGATCTGTGCAGACCTGTTGGGTTTTTTTTCACTCTTTAAACGTTCCCTTTAAAGTATGTGCTGATGTGAATGTCCCAAATGCTTGCAGTATATAAAATTTTACTTTTATGGAATAACCGGGATGCAAAAAAGAGAGTCGGAAAAATAAATCCTGTCGTCAGCTCTGCAGGCTGATAGATAGAACACAAGCAAACGCAGACACCCTTCTTTTGCCGCCTCATTCTCTGCAATGCTGTTGTTCAACTGTTCACACGCCGCTTATTCCGATCTTTCTGCCCCAGCTATATTTGGGCTTGTCGTGTTACTATTAGAGATAGAAGTCTACAGGGAGCCATTCATTCTTTTGACTGCCGTGGAGCGCCGACCCAGATTGGCCTTGCGTTGCTGCTGGGTCACTTTGGTTGTGTTCAGTTGTGGTTGTTTATATACACTGGACACCAACATACTAAACCGTTTTGATGACAACGACAGCTTGGTTGCAGCGCCAGACTGACTAAGGCGCCATCCTTGGATGGTGACCACCACACCGTTCCTCCAGTTACCTTCCTCCATGAACCTCCAGCCCTGAACACTGTGGACACGAACTCCACACAGCTACAGAAATAGAATGTAGGGAAACCGAATGGAGGTCAATGAGGTTGGGAATGATGAAGTGATGGTGCGATGAGAGTGCACCTCCTTGAGGGTAAATGACAGAACTATACGCTTTCTACCAGACTATAATTATCACAGCGTCAACCTAGCCCGGCAGACATAGAATACTACACTGTTGGTCAGGTAATTTGAACAACACTCTCAAAATTGCATCGGCAAAGTAGATGAAGCTCAAATGTATGGACCCAGTATTCGCAATTAGACCTTTGCAAACTTACTCTTGGTAAGAGCTGCCAAACACCGACCAAAAAAACCCTGTGACTCCAACGGGATTCGAATTCAAAACCTCCCATCCAGTAACCTAAAGTACTAATCACTATGCCATGTCGGCCGGTTGGCAACATCATAATCTGGGTATCTTCGACAGTACAGTCGTCTTCAGATGGATTGCTTAAGATCATATGTGGTTTCTACCCCCCCCCCCCCCCCCCCGTCCTCCCCCCTCCTCCCCTTTCCTTCTTTCTCCCCCTACCCCCTCCACCACCCCCCCCCTTCCACCCCTCCCTGACCTGTCTTGGTTACCAGGACATGTTGCATATAAATTCTCTCCCTTTGTGCCAGTGTGATTCTTAACCGCGATAGAGTTAGTAGCGTCTGGAAGGGGATGTGCAAAACATTACGTTTGTTTAGCTAGGATCCACTGAGACTATCAACAGAAGAGGGACTGGTTTCAGCAGAAGTTACAGAGTACAGTTCGTGTGCTGTGTGCACACTGAACTAAAAACCCTTGGTACTGTAAGTAAGGGCAGTGTTAAGTGTCTTGGGTTTTTTGCAGTTATGTGAATATCACATAGACAATCAGAAAAAACCATCGTGATTCACTACACGTAATGTCTAAACACATAAGTTAATCCGTTCTTTTCAAGACATTTTCCATTATGCCATTCTCTTTGTTTTATAATTTTTCATTTTACTTACTTTTATTTCGTATATGCCATTTTCTTGTCTTCAATCTTGTCACTGAAACACTGCTAGTGAATTCCAATTTTAAACCATGTTAGTTCTTTAAAAGGGCCTATATGTGTTTGTTCAGTATGAGGGAAGACGACTTACTGCATCACTTTCTGTAACGTACAAGTCCAGACCAGAGCGTCAAAAGCCATCGAATTGGACATTTTTCCTCAGAGTCAGACTAGAGTTACCTACAATGTAGCCAAAAATACCGCCGCATACGCAAAAATCCTACCATTGGTGAGCCTCGGAGCTCTACCAGAGGAACGAACAGAAAGAAAGAAAAAAAGAACAAAAGGACAAAATTCGTGCTGTTGCAAAATTAACAGTAGTCATAAAGATAATATAGCGATAATGACAGCGATAACGTTATAACCATACACAATGTCGGATGAGACTATAAACCGTGGCCCCGTGTTCGACCGCATGCAGAACATCTTGCGCACACGTTACATCCTGTTCCGCATTTCAGAAGAGTAGGCCATTGTGTGCCGGTGTGAACAGATGACATAATTTACTAGACCGCATACACACGGGGACTGGACGTAAAAAAACACATGAGTGCTTATTCCATTATCCTCGATAGGAAAGAATAAATAAATAAATAAATAAAATAAATAAATAAATAGAGTATTCGACACGGCTGTGCTTCTCTGAAGCTCGTTTCTGCAATCTTGGTGTTCCCAAATGAAGCTGAAGAAGCAGAGGCATTGTAGATAAGAGCCAGCTGGAGCCTGGCGATAAAGCCTTGGCCTCCTTTGGGAGTCAGACCGAGGACTATTGCACCCAGGAGTCCGCCACTATACCTTGCACCACACCACTGGTGAATGAGGAGACATCTTTACGCGGTATCTA
>CM054144.1:49822395-49824895 GCA_028751875.1 Rapana venosa
TCCTGTTAGTAAATCGTTGTTAATATTATGATGCCACTGCTTTTTCAGATTAGTAAGTGCTGTATGACATGAATAATTATCTCTAAATCCACTTTGGTTAGGATGAAACAATTGATATTTTGTAAAGTGTGACAAAAAATGTTGTTTTAGAAGTATTTCGAAAGGTTTAGACAATGTAGAGAGAATTGTTATAGGTCAGTAATTAGAAGGGTCACTAGGACAACCGGATTTAAATATGGGTAACACTTTGGCGTCTTTAAACATTTGAGGATAATAACATTTTTCTATACAGAGGTTATAGCTGTAGGCAAGATGCTCTGAGATTATGAGAGAGAGAGAGAGAGAGAGGGAGGGAGGGACAGGGAGATAATTTCATTTGTGTGTCTCTGCACGTGCTCGGATGCCCAGCATACGGATTCGGGTTTTTTTCTGCTGGAGTAGTTCCTCATTGAGAAGGGACTTGTTTGTGGCTGGGCTGATTTGATAGAAAGCTGGCCCAGAAGAAAAGAGTTTGTCTGGCTACTAGAGTAATCCTGAGAGAGAGAGAGAGAGCGAGAGAGAGAGAGAGAGAGAGAGAGAGAGAGAGAGAGAGAGAGAGAGAGAGAGAGAGAGAGAGAGAGAGGGAACAGTTATTGTGCAGAGAGGGAATAATCGATGTGTTGCCTTTGGATGAGACTATAAACCGAGGCCCCGTGTGCGAACGCACGCAGAACATCTTGCACACACGTTAAATCATGTTCCCGTTTTCGTAAGAGTAGGCCATTGTGTGCCGGTGGGAACAGAAAAGACAGAATTTACAAAAAAATCCCGCATACACACGGGAACTGGATGTAAAAAAGCATTTAAGTGCTTATTCCATTATCCTCGATATAAAAGAATAAATACATAAATAAACAAATAAATAAATAAATAAATGCTTGGAGTAAAAAACACCAAGCCGTATTTTTCTTTAGAGAGACGAGACTCTCTGATGCAACTAATGTTGTTATTATGAGGTATGTCACTCAGAGAGCTAACAAACAAACCGACAAATAATCATAGAATATACAAACAATGCAATAGATAAAGAAAAAAACGCAATGACAGGAACTCTAACAACAATTAAAGCAAATCAAAAACATTGAACCTAAACATTTTCTAAATAATCATCAATAACAAGTCTGATAAAGGTAAAGCAGACAGAAACAAACATAAAAATACAAAATAAACAAATAAAAAGCAAAAAAACCCTCAATATCATGACATTTGCAGAAGATCTTTTAAATTCTTTCTAAGACCTCCAGGGTATGGAGACACTGAGCGACAGAACCAAAGCAGAGAGTGGACACTTCATCTGAGGTGAAGTCCTTAGTGCCAGTGTAATTGTCAGTGACTGAGACATGCAGTGCAAGCTTAAACACAACACCTCTGTGTCTGGAAGACCAGGTTTGTATCGATTTTTTTGCCCCTAGTATTATTAGATTTCCATACCACTGATAGATCTTAAAAAAAGAAACATAGCATCAGCAGCAGTAGCAGCATCCCACAGCAAATGCAGTAGCAGCAGCAGTGGCTGAAGTAGTAGCAGAAGCAGCAGCAGTAGCTGTAATAGTAGCAGCAGCAGTGGCTATAGTAGTAGCAGAAGCAGTGGCTCTAGTAGTAGCAGAAGCAGTGGCTGTAATAGTAGCAGAAGCAGTGGCTGTAATAGTAGCAGAAGCAGTGGCTGTAATAGTAGCAGAAGCAGTGGCTCTAGTAGAAGTAGAAGCAGTGGCTGCAGTAGTAGCAGAAGCAGTGGCTGCAGTAGTAGCAGAAGCAGTGGCTGTAATAGTAGCAGCAGCAGTGGCTATAGTAGTAGCAGAAGCAGTGGCTATAGTAGTAGCAGAAGCAGTGGCTCTAGTAGTAGCAGAAGCAGTGGCTGCAATAGTAGCAGAAGCAGTGGCTGAAGTAGTAGCAGAAGCAGCAGCAGTAGCTGTAATAGTAGCAGCAGCAGTGGCTCTAGTAGTAGCAGAAGCAGTGGCTGCAGTAGTAGCAGAAGCAGTGGCTGCAGTAGTAGCAGAAGCAGTGGCTGCAGTAGTAGCAGAAGCAGTGGCTCTAGTAGTAGCAGAAGCAGTGGCTGCAGTAGTAGCAGAAGCAGTGGCTCTAGTAGTAGCAGAAGCAGTGGCTCTAGTAGTAGCAGAAGCAGTGGCTGTAATAGTAGCAGAAGCAGTGGCTGCAGTAGTAGCAGAAGCAGTGGCTGTAATAGTAGCAGAAGCAGTGGCTGCAGTAGTAGCAGAAGCAGCAGCACTGGCTGCAGTAGTAGTAGTAGTAGCAGAAGCAGCAGCACTGGCTGCAGTAGTAGCAGAAGCAGCAGCACTGGCTGCAGTAGTAGCAGAAGCAGCAGCAACAGTACTAGAAGCAGCAAGAGTAATGACAGTAGCAGAAACACAGAAGTATCAAGCAGTGCTAGTAGATGAACAAAATCAGGAGCAGTAACAACAGAGCAGCAGCATAGTAGTAGCAGTAGGAGCAGCAGCAGCAGCAA
>CM054144.1:49829895-49832395 GCA_028751875.1 Rapana venosa
TGTTTTTTTTAGCTAAGCATCATCTTAGTCAGAAACCTGTACATATGATGTAATGTAGCCACAATATAGTAATAACAAAGTGGGTATGTAGATATCCCTATGTGATGGCGAACGTCAATGGCTGAAAAAGTAATTATAAACCTAATGACTCTTTTTCTTTTAACTTAAGATGATTTTCAAACACCAACCAAACAACCAACAAACCAGCCAACCAAAAAAACAAGAAAACAACCGTACATGCAAACACAGTTTCATAAATAGCCTTTTGACTACAAAAACAGCTAAATCCAAACGGATGGCTCAACTCAGCTTCTATAACGAAGTTTGTCTGTTCACGAATAACTTTATTTTTACTTGACACTAATTTCTCTTTCCCTGCTGTCCCCATTCCACCCTTCCTCCTTCAGTAACTGAATCAGGGAGAGCGGTGAAAAAAGCTCTGAATGGATAGCTGCCCTCTGTCATGAACAAACTGATGGAGAGAGAGAGAGAGAGAGAGAGAGAGAGAGAGACAGACAGACAGACAGAGAGAGAGACAGAGACAGAGACAGAGAGACAGAGAGAGACAGAGAGAGACAGAGAGAGGAGGGGAGAGAAATGCATTTGTGTGTCTCTGCACCTGCCCGGATGCAGAACATGCTCATCCGTCTTTTTCTGGTTGAGTCGTTCCTCATTGAGAAGTGACTTGTTTGTGGCTGGGCTGATTTGATAGAAAGTTGGCTGGGATTGAAGTTTGCCTGGCTCTTTGCAAAGTCCACTTAGAGTAGAGGGACAGTTCTTGTGCAGAAAGGGAATAATATCATGTGTTACCTTTGTGCTTTGAATTAAACTACTCAGCCGCATAATTTGTTCAGGAAAGAAAATAAACCCTCAGATGATACTGTTATCATCATGATTTACACTACCTCTGCCCAAAAAGTCCAAACATTCCCCCAAATAAACAAACAATCAAGGCATTTGCAAACAAAAACATGAAGAATTCATAACGGAATACCTGCAAAAGCATGAACAATGACAGTAACAAAGAGAAAAGCAAAATCAATCACACAAAATATTTCCAAAACATTACTAACAAGATCACCTAAGATAAAGATAGTTACAAACAAGTAGACAAGAAACAAAGCAACACGAGTAACAAGCAAAAACACAAGCAAAAAAGAGCTCACCAACTGCAGAAAAAACCCTCTTATCTTGTTAAGTCGTCTTGGGCAGAGAGACACTGAGCGAGAGAAGCAAAGCAGATAAAAGGCACTTCATCTTAGTTAAAATCTTCAGTCATAGGCTAACTGTCAGTCGCTAAGACGTGCAGTGTGTTCAAATGACATCCCTTCAAATCTGATGGCTTAGGATTTCGTTCTTGATTCTTTCCTGGAATTCGCTTTGGATCCTGTCTTTAGATCTTATGAAAACAGCATCTACAGCAGCAGCAAAAGTAGTAGCAACAGCAGCAATAGCAAACACAGTGGAAGCAGTGGTAGCGGCACAAGAATAAGTATAATGCAGAAGCAGCAGTTATAGCAGAATAGGTCGAAGCAGCAGTAGCAGAAGTGACATATACAGCAGCAGTAGCTAACTGAAGTAACAGCTACAACAACAGCGAAAGTAAGGACAAAGACAACAATGGCAGCAGTGGATCAGAGGTCTAGAAGGAAATTGCCTGCCTTGAAAGCAAGAAGAGTAGGTTTGATCCCTGTTTTAAGCCCAAAAGTCATCTTTACCCAAAAGACCTTGAACAGTGGTCTCGGTGCTAGCCTTTCAGATGAAACAAGAAATTGGATTTCCATGTGCAGCATGCATCAAGTGTACATACATGAATACACAGCTAGAAGGGAGTTGCTCTTGACAAAAGGTCTCTGGAAAACTAGTCATTCTCATTCGAACATGTCTACATATACAGACAAACCAATCAGAACAAAAACGTGTAGCGTTGCTCTCTAAAGACAGTCCAACTTTTATGTAGATAAATCTGCTGTGACAAACATTAGCATACACTATAAAATGATAATAATGATAACAATAATAATAATAATAATAATAATAATAATGTATAGAATTTATATAGTGCTGAATCTTGTAAAGCATCAAATCAAAGCGCTTAAAAAAATTATGCGTGTGTATGCGGTTTTTTAATTTATTCATCTGTTCCCACCGGCACACAATGGCCTACTCTTTCGAACAGCGGAACAATGACAGTGTTTTGTTTGTTTCTAGGAGTTTCATTTTACTCTTACTTTGGCGTCTGGATGTTTGCATAAATCATGACATTGTAACATTACTTGGCTTTGTCATACTAAGGAATATGATATAGGTCAAACCATAATGCACATCAGCTAAGAATCTGACTTTAGACAGTGTCAACAACCCTTAATCTAGATCAAACAATGTTTCCAAATATTGAGCCACTGAGTTCTAAACTATAACAGTGTTGATCAAATGCCCTGTTCACCTGGCTAGCTTTTTCTTCTACTGAAAGAAAAGCACAAAGTCCCTTTGCATCTTT
>CM054144.1:49849895-49852395 GCA_028751875.1 Rapana venosa
GTTTACAGCAGGGCAACTGTATGCAGCCAGCCCAAGGTAGTTAATTCAGCCAATTTACAGACAGACAGACAGACAAACACACACACACACACACACACACACGCGCGCGCGCGCGCGCACGCAAACACACACACATACACACACACACACACGCACGCACGCACGCATTTAGACATACGCGCGCACACAAACACACACGTGTTTTTGTTGATTGTTGTTGATTTTGTCGCTGCTTTTATTTCTTATTAGCTAGTTTACACTCACACCCCGCGCGCGCGCGCGCGCGCACACACACACACACATACCACACCACACCACAACACACCCACACACACACACCCCACACACACACACAACACCACACATACACCCCACACCACACACACACAAAACACACACACACACACACACACACACACACACACACACACACACACACACACACACACACACACACACACACACACACACAACACGCACACACACACACGATAAAAGCCCGTTCTTTCTTTCAGAAGAGTGTGCCATTGACGTGTCGTTAGGAACGGATGACAAAAACAAATAAAAGCCACATACACACAGGCGTCGTGTTTAGACACCATTCCCGAAGTCGAAATACGGCTACCTAAATGTGTGTGTGTGTGGGGGGGGGGGGGAGGGGGGCAAGGGGGGGGGGGGGGGGAGCAGTGGTTCGCATACACAAAAATCTCACCATTGGTGAACCACTTCAGAGCTGTGAAAAGAAAAAAAGGGGAAAAAACAAATGTGTGTGTGTGTGTGGTGTGTGTGTGTTTGTGTGTGTGTGTGTTTGTGTGTGTGTGTGCGTGTGCGTGTGTGTGTGTGTGTGTGCGCGCGCGTGTGTGTGTGTGTGTGTGTGTGTGTGTTTTGTGCGGGGCGTGCGTGCGTGCGTGCGTGTTGTGTGTGTGTGTGTGTGTGTGTGTGTGTGTGTGTGTGTGTGTGTGTGTGTGTGGTGTGTGTGTGTGCCAAAATGATGGAATCCACACAGGGGGCTCAGTTGATCCAGTATTTCGAAGTATGATTATTTGTGATATGAATGGAATCCTTACAATGTTACCCTTCAGATGTACAGAACATTATATCGGGTGAGGGTGTGTGTGTGTGTGTGTGTGTGTTTTGTGTGTGTGTGTGTGTGTGGGTGGTGTGGGGTGGTGGGGGGGGGGAGTTGGTGTGGGTGGGTGGGTTGTGGGTGTGTGTGGGGGGGGGTTGGGTTGAATCCTTGAAATATTAGATGCTTATTATTTAAATCTTTGATGTACAAAACTTTGACTTTTTTGTTTCTTTCTTTTTCGTTCCGATATATATATATATATATTATATATATAATATATATATATATATATATAGATAGATAGATAGATAGATAGATAGATAGATATATAATATTGGCGATCGGTCATGCTTTTTGTGGGATTCCTGTCAGTTTATTTTGATATTATATCAAAAGTGTCGTGAAAGGAAGAGAGTTTTTGTTTTTTTAGGTCAATGTCCTGAGCTGTTTGAACATTTCACTGTAAATTGAACACACACAAAAAATGTTGACTTTGAAGAGAGAGGAGAGAGAGAGAGAGAGAGGAGAGAGAGAGAAGAGAGAGAGAGAGAGAGAAAAAATAGAGACAGAGAGAGAGGACAGACAGAAAGACAGACAGACAGGAAGACAGCCCAGGAAGACAGACAGGAAGACAGACAGGAAGACAGACAGGAAGACAGACAGACAACAGAAAGATACAGGCAGCGAAGAGAGAAGGAGAGAGAGAGAGAGAGAGAGAGAGAGAGGGGAGAGAGATGAGAGAGAAGAGAGAGGAGAGAGAGGGGGGAGAGAGAGAGAGAGAGAGAGAGATTTAAAAGAAAACAAATCAAAACGAATCAAATCAAGTCAAATCAAATCAATTTTTCTTTCGAGAATTATGAACAGTCACTCGTGTGCTTAAAAAAACCTACACAATCCAGTCCACCTAATGAGAAAGAAAGAGAGAGAGACAGACACAGACAAACAGACAGAAGACATACAAAAAGACGATATACAGACTAAGACAGGCGGGGACACAGAGAGAGACAGAGACAGAGAGACACACAGACACACAGATACACAGACTGATAGACAGAGACGCGAAAGGCAGACGAGCCCAGAGGGACATGGTCAGAGACAGAGAGAGAGAGAGACATAAAGACAGAGAGACATAGCTACAGAGTACAGAGTAAGAGAATGATACACACAGAACAAAATGTCAACACAGATACACTTAAAAGCGAAAAAAGAGAATGTTTTGGACAATGTAATATTGTTGTTTTGAAGCAATCCTATCTAGTTGTTAGACGTGGTCACTGCACGTATAATCATAATTTATAAGCAGTTCAAGACACTAAGGTCGACCAGTTTACCACACACACCACAAACACACACACACACACACACACAACACACACACACACCACACACACACACACACACAAAACACACCCCAACACACACACACCACAA
>CM054144.1:49857395-49859895 GCA_028751875.1 Rapana venosa
GGATAAGCCAGAGGCTTCTTTACACCAGGCCCTCAAGGGGAAAAAGTGAAACAAACATGAATAAACCAATTGATCAATAAACAAGATAATGTCAAAAAGCAAAGAAATGAATCATTCAAATTGTACTTCAATTATTGACTGAAGTCATGAAATCAATGAAAGACCACAGAAGTAATCCATCGAATAAACAGACAAAACCAATTAAAAACTGACAAACTCCTCTCCTTGACACACCCCTCCCCTAAACAGAAACCCCTCCCCAAAAATCAACACACACACACACACAACACACACACGCACGCATGCACGCACGCACGCGCGCACGCACGCACGCACGCACGCACGCACGCGCACACACACACACACACACACACACACACACACACACACTACGCGTACATATGCATGGACACGCAACTACACGTGCGAGCTTGCACAAATCATACAAATCGTCCAAGATACAAATCCATACACATGTACATTACCTCACATATTATAACAACCTTATGTCATAATCATCAAAATACCATAACCACACATTACACCGTCAAAACCAAACAATGAACATTATTTGAAGCACGAGAAAAAAACAACAACCCACAGAGCATCAAGACAACCCTTCCCCCCCCACTCACACACGTCACACACACACACACATACACACACACACCACACACACACACACACACACCACACACACACACACACACACACACACACACACACACACACACACACGCCCATACACACACACATTCACACACACATACACACATTTGCGCGCGCTTGCACGCATACACACTCACACACATAGAGTTCAACAAGCACGCTCACCCAATGCATATTACAGAAAATTAAACAAGTGTGTGTAGTACGCTTTTTTGAAAGATGATAGGCTGCTTTTCTCTTTTATACTGACTGGGATTTCGTTCCATAACTTGCTACCAGAATAAACAAGGGATGACATAAACAGATCGGTTCTTGGATGAGGAGTAACAACACTGCTTTTGTTACGAACAGTTTTAACAGGGAACCGCTGACAAAGATAATGAGGGGCTATTTTATTCATAATCTTATACATAAATACACCTTTATTAAAGAGACAAGAGAAAGAGAAAGAGAGAGAGAGAGAGAGAGAGAGAGAGAGGGGGAGAGAGAGAGAGAAAGAGAGAGAGAGACAGAGAAAGAGACAGAGAAAGAGAGAGAAAAAGAGAGAAAGAGAAGAGGAATGTGGAGACAGAGAGAAAGAGAGAGAGAGACAGACAGACAGACAGACAGACATACAGACAGAAAGACAGACAGACAAACAGAGAGACAGTTAGAGACAAAGACAGAGACTGAGACTGAGAAAGGAGCGACAGAGAGACAGACAGATGTACAGACAGACAGAGAGACATCGTTCGGTCATTTACCTCTTGAAGTCCAAAGCTTGTTAGCTAAAGGGAAATAAAGAAAGAAAGAAAGAAAGAAGAAGAAGAAGAGCAAGAACAAGAACAAGAACAAGAACAACACAATCATGATTTGACAACACCCAGGTGTAATGCAAAGTCAAACCGTCTAAGCAGATTAGAGCAAAAGTAAAGGTGTCCCAAAACCTATGTGGTCGTAAGGGGAGCGAGGCATCAGCGACCTGTTTCTCCAGGGGCCAGCATATTAAGGGGCGGCGCCCATCTCCTCATCCTCGCTGCTTTACCTTCCCTGACCCGAACGAGGGCAGGTACCCATTTACAGCTGGGTGAACTGGGGGAACTGTACTGAAGCCAAGGTGTGCAAACGGTCACCCATCCAACTAGTAACTACGCTCGATGCTGCTTAACCTTTGCTGGGGGAAAGCAAGTGAGTTCAGAGTACGACTCTCTATAAAGAGAACCATGGAGAGGTCTTAATAATAATAATAATGAATGGAATTTGTATAGCACTGACTCTTGTAAAGCAACAAATCAAAGCGCTCAGATGACATTTATTTTTTTGTTTTTGTTTTCAAAAATTTATGCGTGTGTGATTTTAAATTTTGTCATCTGTTCCCAGCGGCACACAATGGCCTACTCTTTCGAAAAGCGGAACCGGATTTAACTTGTGCGCAAGATGTTCTGCATGCATTCGCACACAGGGCCTCGGTTTATAGTCTCATCCGAAGGTCTTCAAACGAAACCTTTTCTTTTCCTCTTGTGTATATACGTATCTCTGCAGGTATTTTGTTTAGATGAAGGGTGCCAAAAAAAAAGGAAGGAAAAACGGTGATAAAGTCTGCAATCTGATAAGATGACACTTACATTAATAGCGTTTGGACTTTAATGCTCTCTGGTGAAAGGTTACATCAATACAACCCCTGAGAGAGACAGACAGACAGACAGACAGACAGACAGAGAGAGAGAGAGAGAGAGAGAGGAGAGAGAGAGAGAGAGAGAGAGAGAGTACAGACAGAGAGAGAGAGAGACAGAGAGAGAGAGAGAGTGGATACAAACAGGAAAAAAAAATGTAAGAACAAATCTGTCATTTG
>CM054144.1:49869895-49874895 GCA_028751875.1 Rapana venosa
TGTTTAAAGAAAGACTAAAAAAAAACCCAACCAGCTGACAATTGCCATGGGGTGTTGATGAAAAATCTACCCTTCTAATCAAATTAAAGAACAGTTCTCTTCAAAGAGACATGTGGAGGTCTTCATATGAAACCTTTTATTCCCTCCTGTATATCTGCCAGTTCCTTTATGTATTTCTGCCAGGTCTGTTCTTGTCAGATGAAGAATGCCCCCCCCCAAAACAAAACAAAAAAAAAACAACAACCAACAACAACAAAAAACAAACAACCAACAACCAAAAAAACACGAAATAGTGGTAAGGTATGCAATCTGATAACACAAGAAGATGACATATACATCAATGACGTCTCAGCTTTGTTGGGCTTTTTGATAACACGTTAAATTGATAAAACCGCAGAGAGAAAGAGACAAAGGGAGAGAGATAGGAGAGAGAAAGGGGGAAAGAGAAAGAGAGAGAGATGCAGAGACATAGACAGGGACAGAGACAGAGACAGACAAGTAAGCAGAAAGAGAGAGTGAGATACAGAGACAGGGAAAGACAGAGGCAAAGAGAGAAAGACAGAGACAGAGAGACAGAGGGACAGAGAGAAGAGACAGACAGACAGACAGACAGAGACAGCCAGCCAGCCAGACAGACAGGTAAGCAGACAGAGAGAGTGAGAGACAGACAGACAGGCAGACAGAGAGAGTAGGAGACAGACAGATGAAGAGACAAAGAGACAGACAGGCAGACAGACAGAGAGACAGATACATTGGTTGCCTCTTGGTCATTGCTAAGTCATTCCCCTTTTAATTCCATAAACGTATTCGTTTCAAAGGAAGATTAAAAGAAAAAAAGAAGAAAAAAACAACAACTGACAATGGCCACAGTGGTAATTAATGAAAAGTCAACCTTTCCAATCATATTACAGTACGCTCTCTCCAAAGAGACATTTGAAGATCTTTGAATGAAACCTTTTATCTCATCTATCTCTGTCAGTTCTTTTATGTATTTCTGCCAGGGTTTTTTTGTCAGATGAAGAGTGCTGAAAAGAAAAAAAGAAAAAACAATAGTAAGAAAGTGTACAATGTGTTATCAGAAAATATGACAGTATACATTGATAACTTCTCAGCATTGTTGAGCTTTCTGATAACACGTTAAATTGATGCAACTGAAGAGAGAGAGAGAGAGAGAGAGAGGAGAGAGAGAGAGAGAGGCAGAGAGAGAGAGAGAGAGAGAGAGAGAAAGAAAGACAGACAGACAGACAGACAGACAGGTAGTGAGACAGACAGACAGACAGAGGCAGAGAGAGAGAAAGAGAGAGAGGAGAGAGAGAGACAGAGACAGACAGACAGACAGTGGATAGAGAGACAGATAGAGGCAGAGAGAGAGAAAGAGAGGGAGAGAAAGAGAGAGGGAGAAAGAGATAGACAGACAGACAGTGAGGCAGACAGACAGACAGAGGCAAAGAGAGAAATAAAGAGAGAGAGAGAGAGGAGAGAGAGAGAGAGAGAGACAGACAGACAGACAGACAGACAGAGAGTGAGACAGACAGACAGAGGCAAAGAGAGAAAGAAAGAAAGAGAAGAGAGAGAGAGAGAGACAGAGATAGAGGGAGAGAGAGATTTTTCTTTGTTTTCCAGGGTAGGGGAATAAGCACTCATGTGCATTTTTACATCCAGTCCCTGTGTACAGTCATGTGGTTTTGTAAATTTTTACAACCCCTTCCCTCGGCACGCAATGGCCTATTCTACCAAAAAGCGAATCAGGTTTTAACGTGTGCGCAAGATGTGCTGCGTGCGTTCCCACTGACAGTAGCTTATACCTTGATAAGCCTACATACATTCCCTGTGCAATACTTGCAAATGAATGCCTTTTTTCCTTTCCCGATTCTTGTTTTTTTCTTTCTTTCTTTTATCTTTTTTTTCTGTCTTTTTTTTTTTTCAATGTTTTGGCATTTCTTTTCATTTTTTTATGTTTGTTCTTTTCCCAATTGTATACTCTTGTGTGTTCACTTTTTCTCTTAAAAAAAAGTTTCACTACTACTTTCTTCCTTCCCTTTTTGAGTCATCTTGATTCTTTTTGCCATGTTAATATAATTTAAGTTTATTCTTTTCTTGTTTTCCTTGCATCTTCTTTTTTATGCTGTTCAACTTTCTTTCGGAATGAAGTGAAAATGTGATAGGGAAGAAAATCACCAAACAAACGGATGTTCTGAACTGACTGATTGTAGTATTGCTCTTCTGGTTGGCCTTGTTCATTAAAATAGACACACACACACACACACACACACACACACACACACACACACACACACACACACACACACACAAAACGTTACGGTTGTATTCTACGAAACGTGTCACGTAAGAAAATAGATATGTCGTTGTAAATGAACATTGCAGTTGATGAGAGAGAGAGAGAGAGAGAGAGAGAGAGAGAGAGAGAGAGAGATGAAGAGAGAGAGAGGAGAATGCGAATGCGAATGCGAAAGTTTTATTCATTATAGGCCTTGGCCCCTCATGAAGGGGGTGTGTGTATATAATCAACATTCCAAAACATGTTGCATAAGAAACATATATGAACAGAAGAATACAATCTCAAGTACAGATAGTATTTCTAATTTTAAAAGCTGTATACAAATAAATTGCTAGTCGCTTATTAATGCGTTCGTTAGTAGATGACATAAGTATACAAAGTCTAAACATGGAAGGACAGCTCACATATTTTTGCGGTATCGGCTGAGTTCTAAGATCATTTAACATAGGACAACATAATACAAAATGAACTTCGCTATCGACAGACCCCTTACATAATGAACAAATAAGATATGTAACACAGTGTTGTCTATAGCGAAGATTGTGCACAAACAATTCAGACACTCCAAATCTAAATTTTGTCATAATATGTTTAAGATGTCTATCCATGTTCATTGACAAATATACAGGAATTTTACCTAATAAACTAAACTGCCTATACAAACTAAAACGATCACTCTCCTGAATATGACTGGAACACTCCTGCCACCTACAATCTATCAATCTAGTGGGCAGTACTCGTATAAACCCATTTATATCCTCTACTCCTTGATTGAACCATACATAAGCAAATCCTAACTCACATAATTTGAACCTCAGTTTTGATACCCAATTTATTTTCGCCCTTTCATCTAAATTATATAACATATGATATGCTTTTTTTGGTAACCTATGATTATCCATTCGTAATATTTTCATCAAGTACAAAACACATCTCACGATGGAATTCACAATAATTGAATAGCGGTTAGCTTCTATCTATGTAAAACAATCTTTAATTTCGAGAATAATGGAATAAGCACTCGTGTCCTTTTCTTTACATCTAGTCCCCGTGTACATGCAGTTTTGTAAAATAAATTCCATTCCCACCAGCATACGATGGCCTACTCTTCCAAAAAGCAGAGCATGTTTTAACATCTGCGCAGGATGTTCTGCGTGTGTTGCCTCTGCCAGCAACTTATTCCTTGATATATGCACTCTATGCAATATTTGAAAATAAAATGATATGCCTTTTTTTCTATGGTGATTTTTATATTTTCTTTCTTTCTTTCTTTTCACTTTCTTGCTTTCTTTCTTTCTTTCTTCAACTTTCCTGCATTTCTTTTTATTTTAGTTTTTAGTTGGGCTTTTTCCCCACAATCATGTACTTCTATATGTTCACTTTTCTTTTTTATACCTTAAAATCAAATCTCTCTACTACTTTCTTCCTAACCTTTTTCAGTCATCTTGATCCCTTTTTGCCGTGTTAATATTTAGATGTATTCTTTTGTTTTTTCCTTCTTGCATCTGTTTTATTCCCATACTGCTCAAATTTTCTTTCTGAAGGGAGTGAAAATGTGATAGGGAAGAGAATAACTAAAGAAACGGATGTTCCGAACTGACTGATTGTAGTATTGCTTTTTGGGGCTGGCCTTGTTCATTAACAGAGACAGACACACAAAACGTTACGGTTGTATTCTACGAAATGTGTCACGTAAGAAAATAGATATGTCGTTGTAAATTACCATTGCTATTGATGAAAGAGAGAGAGAGAGAGAGAGAGAGAGAGAGAGAGAGAGAGGAGAGAGAGAGAGAGAGAGAGAGAGAGAGAGAGAGAGAGAGAGAGAGATTTTAAAATAATCTATAAATTCGGGAATAATGGAATTAACACTTATGTACTCTCCTTACACCCAGTCCCTGTCTGCATGCAGTTTTGTAAAATGTATCATCCGTCCCACTTGCACACAATGGCCTACTCTTCCATAAAGTAGAACAGGTTTTAACATGTGCACAGGATGCTCTGTGTGTGTTCTTACTGCCAGTAACGTATGTCTTGTTAAATGCATTCACTATGCAATACTTGCAAATATATACTTTCTTTTTCTATTCTGATGTTTTCATTATCTTTATTTCTTTCTGACTTTGATTCTTTGTTTCTTTTTTTACTTCTGTTTTTTCTTCTTCATCTCTCTTGAACTTCTTTTTATTGTATTTTTTGGTTATATTCTCAATTATCTACTCTTTGTTGTTTATTTTTTCTCTTTAAAAAACAAAAATATATATATATAATTCGTTACTATTTTCTGCCTTCCCTTTTTACGTCATCTTGATCCCTTTTTGCCCTGTTAATATCATTTAGGTTTATCTGTTTCTTTTTTTACTTCTGGCACCTGCTTTTTTTGTCATGCTGTTCAATTTTCTTTCGGAAGGAAGTGAAAATGTGATTGTAAAGAGAATCACCAAACAAACGGATGTTCTGAACTGACTGATTGTTGTATTGCTTTTTTGGTTGGCCTTGTTCATTAACAGACACACACACACACACACACACACACACACAACACACACACACACACACACACACACACACACACACACACACACACACACACACACACAATGTTACGGTTGTATTCTAAGAATCGTGTCACGTAAGAAAATGGATATGTCCTGGTAAATTACCATTGCTGTTGATGAGAGAGAGAGAGAGAGAGAGAGAGAGA
>CM054144.1:49884895-49890811 GCA_028751875.1 Rapana venosa
TGATGATGATCATCATCATCATCATCATCATCATCATCATCATCATCATGAAGAAGAAGAAGAAGAAACACATCTGTAGATGCGTCTACAAAAGGAGAAAATACCTACCAAAAAATGGTACCAGTACTATGATAACAACAATAATGAAACATGCAGACTTAAGATTGGAGCCAGCCCACACCACCCACCTGCAGCACACAACAAAAACTAATGTCCTCAAAACAAAGCCTGTTAGCCGTGGGGCAGCCCGTGCATGCATTCAACCCCCGGGCTCTTAAAGGGACGACATAGTTCCCCATTCTCAGGGGAAGGTCAATCCAATTTACCCGTCTGCTGCAATCCCTGCAATAAATACTCAAGATCTTGTCAACGAGCATCTTTAATCGTCCCTGCCGTCAGAGAGAAGAAAACGATAAATTGAGTCAGACAGACGAGAAAATGGATCGTGGGTGGAAGTGTGTTAAAAAACGAAGGGTGAAGTGGGACTGGGCATGTTTGAGTGATAGCAGTAACATTGGACTTGCGAGTTTGGGTAGGAATTCATGACAAGAAACTAGAAAAAAAAGGATAGGAGTTTGGAATGTTTGCTGCTACGCATGAAAGTTAAATTGTATGAACATCATCTGTAGTCAAGTAGGAAAGAACGGGAAAAGAAAAAAAGGAAAGACGGGAAGAAAGAAAAAAAGAAAAGCAAAACTTCCCTCCCCCCTCCCTATAAAACAACCCGGCAAAAGCATCAAAAGTAAACAGAGACATGGAAAAGGAGGCACATTGACAAGTATACATTAAAAGATGAAAAAGAAGACACAACAGGCAAAAAGTGAAAAGAAAAGGCTAAGGGGAAAGAAAAGACAGAGGTAAGGAAGAATACGCAAAATAGAAAGAAAAAAGAATACATAGCAAAAAAGACAAAAAGAGACTCAGACAGAACGACAGAACAGCACAGAAATAAAAATAAAAGAGAAGCAAAACTAAAGAATAACTAGGTAAACATGCAAACAAATGTGAAAAAGAAGCTAAGTTAAGAGACAAACAAAAAAAAAAAGGGAAAAGAAAAATTGAAAACGAGTCATATAACAAAAAAACAAACTTTGAAAAATACCATAACAAAATAAACACAACGAGGACAGATAAAATTAAACAAGTAAAATGTAGTAACAGGGGTTTGATAAAAACCGAAAAAGATAAAGAAAAGAAACGGGAAAGAAAGAAACCAAGAAAGAAAGAATGAATGAATTAAGAAAGAAAGACGGATAGGTAGACAGACAGGCAGACAGACAGACAGATAGATAGATCGACACAAAGACAGACAGACAGACAGACAGATAGATAGATAGATAGATAGATAGATAGATAGATAGACAGACAGTCAGACAGACAAACAGGTCGGTAGGTAGGTAGGTAGATAGCTAGCTAGCTAGCTAGATATATGGATAGATAGATAGATAGATAGATAGATAGATGATAGATAGATAGATGGATGGATGGATAGATAGATAGATAGATATATGGATAGATGAATAGTTAGATAGATGGATGGATGGATAGATAGATAGATAGATAGATGGATCGATAGATCGATAGATAGGTAGATAGATAGATATGACAAAAGACAGACAGAAGACAGACAGACAGACAGAAGACATACCATATTAGATAGTATAGATATATATAGATAGGAAAGAAAGATGATACGAAAAAAGAAAGAAAGAAACTAAAACAGCGAAAAAACAAGAACATAACAGAACAACAACATACACAAGAAACCCATAGAAAAGGGGTTAGAGTGTTGAGCCAGTAACATGACTCTCCTGATTCAAGCCACCGCTGGGACACCTATTAGAGGCGATATTTCTCCTGGAGTTAACATCAGTACAGACTGTACTCCCCCAAAAAGTCTTTCGGACGAGTCTATAAGCCGATTGTCCGTGTACTAGCGCACGTAGAACATCTTGCGCACACGTAAAAACCCGCTCCGCTTTTTTGGAAGAGAAAGGCCAGTAGGACCAAAATGACATAGATGTTTGAAATGTACACACACTGATGTCGTGTTAATTTAATTAAGAAATCTTCCCTGAGGTCGGAACACGGCTGCCTTAAAGGTGGATAAATGGCTGCATACTAAAAAAAAATCTGACCATTGGTGAATCTGACAGCTTCAGCCAAGTAATAAAAGAAGAAAAAAAAGAAACGACGAATTGAAAAATAAAAGAGAAACAAATAACAAGAAAGAGATTTCGCTACTTTTATTTTAATTTAAAAAGAGAGAAAGAAAGAAAAAGAAAGAAAGACATAATGAATAAATGAATGACAGAAAACTGAAAAATTAAAACAAAGAAATGAAAACAGTACAAAAAATATTCCTCTCTGTCTGTCTGTCTGTCTGTCTGTCTGTCTGTCTGTCTCTCTCTCTCTCTCTCTCTCCCTCGCTCTCTCTCTCTCTCTTCCTTCTCTCTCTCTCCTCTCTCTCTCTCTCTTTCTCTCCACCCCCCTCTCTCTCTTAATGAAGATGACCACACACACACACACACACCAAAACCCCACACACACACACACACACACACACACACACACACACACCACACAAAAAGCAAAATACAGTCATCCCGGAACATCCGTTTCTATTAATGATTTTCTTCCCTATCAAATTTCATTTCCTCAGATTAAAAAAAACA
Source organism: Rapana venosa (assembly GCA_028751875.1). NCBI lineage: Eukaryota > Metazoa > Mollusca > Gastropoda > Neogastropoda > Muricidae > Rapana > Rapana venosa. Next base: position 49,887,571 of record CM054144.1, read on the forward strand.
ACAACCCTGAACAGTGTAAAAACAACAGATGCAGGAAGAAAAAAGATGAGCGTAAAAGAAAATGTGATTAACACGGCAAAAACAGGATCAAGTTGACTCAGAGAGAGACGACATGAAAAAAGAGAGTAGAAGACAAAAAGTAAAGAACGAAAACTGAAAAATAAGGAAAAACTATAAAGAAGAAGTTAACCAGAACAAACGAAATTAAAGATAAGAAAACCTCGTCATACACGCAAAATTTAAAAAAATTTTAAAATACGTCCAGACAAAAACATAGAAATAAAAAACAAAAATTAAAAATTTTAAAACGAAAATAAACCCCAAAAATCAAATAACTTAAAAAAAGGAAGTGAATATAACCAAAGAAAGATATTTTAAAAGACAAAAAGAAAACAGAAATAAAAAAATAGATAATATAAAAAAAAATGAAAAAGGAAAGGAAACAAAGAACACAGAAAAACAGCAACAACACAACAAAGAATACAGAAGGAAATAGAAACAAAACCACAATAACTAACCAGCAGCTAAACATACAGACAACACACAGGCAGACACAATAGATAGCAATAGATAGATAGACGACAGACAGGCAGACAAACAGCAACAGACAGACATACAGGACAGACGACAGACCGACAGACAGACAACAGACAATTGATAAATAAATAATAGAAAGACAGACCGATAAAAAATAGTACAAGGTACAAATTTCATAGAAAGAAGGTGATAGATACATAGATAGATAGATTGGGAGATAGATAGACAATAGATAGATTGATGGTAGTAGTAGTGATAGATAGATAGATAATAGGTAGGTAGATAGATAGATAGGGGTAAAGGTAGGTTGGTAGATAGGTAGGTACATAGATGGATAGATAGATAGATAGATAGATAGATATATAGATAGGTGGGTAGGTAGATAGACAGATAGATAGATAGATACATGGACAGATAGATAGATAGATTGATCGATAGATAGATATATGTAGATAGATGGATGGATGGATTGATGGTTGAATAGATGGATGGATAGATAGATAGATAGGTAGATGGACAGATAGATAGATAGATAGATAGATAGATAGGTAGCTAGCTAGATAGATAGATAGATAGATCGATAGATAGATATATCGATGGATAGATAGATAGATAGACAGATAGATAGATAGATCGATCGATAGATAGATAGATAGATAGAAAGATAGATGGATAGATAGATAGAAAGATAGATAGATAGATAGATACGTACGTACGTACGTTCGTTCATACATACATGCATGCATACATACACACATACACATACATACATACATACATGCATACATACATACACACCTACATACACACTACACACACACACACTACATACATACATACATACATACATACATACATACAATACATACATACATACATACATACATATACAGACATACATACATTCATACATACATACATACATACATACATACATACATACTTACATATATGCATACAAACATGCATACATACATATATACATACATACACACATACATACATACACACATATATACATGCATACATATATACATACAGACAGACAGACAGACACACATACATGCATGCATGCATGCATGATTCACATATGCATAGATATAAAAAAAAGTGAATTAATTCATAGATAGATATATAAATAAAGTAGATAGAAAAAAACCCACAAAGGAAAATAACTGCAAAATTCAGTCAGTAGAAAAAAGAGCATAAACTGACATACAGCCGCACAACATGAAAGAAAGATTTTTTAAAAAGAAACAATACAAGGAAAAAAAGAAGAGAATAAATGAACTGATATTGATGCATGATAATAGGAAAGGAGACATGACTACAAGGGCGTGAGGGGGGAGGGGTAACAAAACTAAATAAGAAAACATTAAAAAAAAAAAAGAATAAAGGAAAGCCAGTATAGCTGATAAAAGAAATAAAACATTACAATAGAAACGTACAAATACATTTTTTTAACTGCATGGAGATTAAGAGTCAATGCATCTTAAATGTTACCTTTCTCTCTCTGTGCCTCTGTCTCCTTCTCTCTCTATCTCTGTCTCTCTGTTTATCTCTCTTCGTCTCTTTCTCTCTCTTTCTTTCTCTGTCTCTGTCTCTCTCTGTCTCTCTTTGTCTGACTCTCTGTCTCTCTCTGTCTCTCTGTTTGTTTCTCTCTGTCTCAGTGTCTCTGTCTATCTGTCTGTCTGTCTCTCTGACTCTGTCTCTCTCTGTCTCTCTCTGTCTCACTGTCTCTCTCTGTCTCTCTATCTCTCTCTGTCTCTCTCTATCTCTCTCTCTCTCTCTCTTTCTCTCTCTCTCTCTCTCACACACACATCAGCAGCACCAATGGTAATTCACCAGGACATATCTATTTTCTTGCGCGGTACCTTTCGTAGATACCTTTCGTAGAATTCAACCGTAACATTTGTGTGTGGGTGTGTCTCTTGTAATGAACAAGGCCACCCCCCCACCCACACACACACCCAAAAAAGCAATACTACAATCTGTCAGTTCCAAACATCCCTTTCTTTCATGATTTTCTGTCCTTTCAAATGCTCACTTCCTTCTGAAAGAAAATTGAACAGCATGAAATATTTAAAAAAAACAGATGCAGGAAGGAAAAAAAAAGAAAAGGATAAACCCAAAGGAGATGAACTCGGCAAAAAAAAGGATCAAGATGACTCAAAAAGGGAAGGGAGAAAGTAGTGGAGAGATTTGATTTTAAGAAATAAAAAACGAAGAAAAGTGGGCATAAAGAAGTATATAATTGGGAAGAGAACTGAAACATATGAAGCGAAATGCAAAAGGAGTTTGAAAAAGAGAAAGGCAGGGAAAAAAGAGAAAAAGAAAGATAGACAGTTTTTAAAAAAAGAAAAGAAAGAAAGAAAAAAAGGAAAGGAAGAGAGAAAGAAAGAAAGAAAGAAAAAAAAAAGGAAAGGAAGAGAGAAAGAAAGAAAGAAAGAAAGAAAGAAAGAAAAAGAAAGAAAGAAAGAAAGAAAGAAAGAAAGAAAAGAAAGAGAGAAAGAAAGAAAGAAAGACATGAAAGAAAAGACAAGAAAGGACAAAGTGAAAAGTTCAGTAAAAAAGGAGAAAAAAGAAAAGTTCAGCAAACAAAAAGGCAATAATTGCAAGTATTGCATAGCGAATGCATGCAACACGGTATAAGTAACTTGAGAACATCTTGCGCACAAGTTAAAACATGTTCCGCTTTTTAAAA
>CM054144.1:49893811-49896311 GCA_028751875.1 Rapana venosa
AGAGAGGAGAGAGAGAGAGAGAGAGACACACACACACACAGACATAGAGAGAGAGAGGGGGGGGGGGGAGGGAGAGGGAAGAGAGAGGGAGGGGGGGAAAAAAGAGAGAGCAGCTGAGAGGAGCTGAAAGTGAGGGAAACAAACAGCTGAGGCTTTACATTGCAAATAATGTAGGGATGTATCAGAGGTTTTTTTTTTCCTTTTGTTTGGTTTTTAAATTTCGTTCATTTTCTTTTTTCATTTTTTAAAGGGGAGGAGGGGGGTGTTAACAGTCAGGAGAAAGAATACTGAATGTTGTAGGGTGGCATAAAAAAAAACACCTAGTCAACTCCAAATTGTACTTTCCTACATACAATGCCAGCAAAGATCATGTATACATACCATTATCAAGCTGAGAACGCACACACACACACAACACACCACACACGTGCGCACATACAGAGAGAGAGAGAGAGAGAGAGAGAGAGAGAGAGAGAGAGAGAGAGAGAGAGAGAGAGAGAGAGAGAGAGAGGAGAGAGAGAGAGAGAGAGAGAGATGAAGTGTTACATCTCCGAGTTTTTGTTCCAGAAAAGTGTTCACCTTTTTTTTTTTTCTCCAAAGTTTAGGATTAGAAAATACACGTACTGCCCAGAAATTGCTGACAGAGCATGATCAATACACGGTTGAAGATTTTTGTCTCATTCATTTGGTTTTATCACAAGAAAAGCAACACAATTTATGAGACGATTGTGTTAAGTGTAATGTGTGTGCGCGCGCGCGCGCGCGTGCGTGTGTGTGTATATATATATATATGTGTGTGTGTGTGTGTGTGTGTGTGTGTGTGTGTGTGTGTGTGTGGGCGTGGGGAAGGGGGCGTGTATATGTATGTGTATGTGAAACACTCAGACATACATACACATACACACATGCAGAGAGAGAAAGAGAGAGAGAGAGAGAGAGAGAGAGAGAGAGAGAGAGAGAGAGAGAGAGAGAGAGAGAGAGAGAGAGAGAGACAGACAGACAGACAGACAGACAGACAGACAGACAGACAGACAGGCACAGACAGACAGAGACAGAGAGACAGACAGAGAAAGACAGAAAGAGTTTTAAGCAGCTACACATTTAAAAAAAACAAATAGAAAAATGGAGATAAATCATAAAAGGGTAGGCAAACTGCTTGAAAACTTGAAAGCTTTAATATTTTTTTTTAAAATTGTGTTTTGTTGTTGTTGCTGTTGTTGCATTTGGCTTATATTTTTGCATGTTACGACAATAGCAGTAACCCATTTGCATGAAGAGAGATAAAATTGTAGACTAGCACAAAAAAGCATCCAACTCTACAAGTATTTTCATACGGTTTTCATTCTACATTTCATTATCAGGCACATGGTTACAAGGAAGTTAACATATATTATTTTCAACAAATTTCCTCCAAATAGTGGTAGACACATATCATTTTTCTCGAAAGTTTGGAATTCAACAATCAGAGAGAGAGAGAGAAAGCCGGTAAAATGCTGATAGGACAAAACCCTCCAGGTATTGAACATATTGGTTTTCTTTTTCTTCTTATTGTTATTCTGTTTACACATATTATTTAGTTTCGACCACTCAAAAAATCTAACAAAGCAAAAACAAGTTTCATTCTTGAAAACACGTTTAAATTGAGGAGATGTTCAGTGTAATGCGTCTACGTACGTGCCTACGTTTTTCTCTCTTTCTCTTTCTTTCTTTCTTTCTTTCTTTCTTTCTTTCTTTCTTTCTTTCTTTCTTTCTTTCTTTCTTTCTTCTCTCTCTTCTTCTCTCTCTCTCTCTCTCTCTCTCTCTCTCTCTCTCTCTCTCTCTCTCTCTCTCTCTCTCTCTCTCTCTCTCTCTCTCTCTCTCTCTCTCTTTTCTTGTCTGTCTGTCTGTCTGTCTGTTATCCATCTATAATTCCATCCATCCATCCAACCATCTATTTATCTATTTATCATATATCTATCTATCTATCTGTCTGTCTGTCTGTCTGTCTATCTATCTATCTATCTATCTATTTATCTATCTATCTATCAATTTATCTACATATCCGACTGTTTGTCTGTCTCTATGTCCGTCTGTATCTATCATCCATCCATCCATCCATCCATCTATCTATCTATCTATCTTTCTATCTGTCTTCTTCTGTCTATCTATTTATCTATCTATCTTTTACTCTACCTCCTTCTTCTTTCTTTCTTCTTTCTATTCTTCTTTCTATCTATCTATCTATTCTATCTATCTATCTATCTATCTATCTATCTATCTATCTATCTATCTATCTATCTATCTATCTTATCTATCTATCTTTCTGTCTGTCTATATGTCTGTCTATTTATCTATCTATCTACCTACCTACCTGTCTTTCTTTCTATCTATCAATCTATCTATCCATCCATCATTCATCCATCGATCCATAGACCCATCCAACCATCCATCCATTCATTTATTCATCCATCCATTCATCCATGTGTCTATCTATCTATCTATCTATACCACCGTCTCCCTG
>CM054144.1:49901311-49911050 GCA_028751875.1 Rapana venosa
AGCGAGGCTGGGAATCGAACCCACGTGTATGTGTGTGTGTGTGTGTGTGTGTGTGTGTGTGTGGTATGTGTGTGAGTGTGTGTATTGTGTGTGTGCGTGCGTGTGTGTGCGTGTATGTGTGTGTGTGAGAGAGAGAGATAGTGTGTGGTGTGTGTGTGAGTGTGTGTGTGTTTGTGTGTGTCTGTGTGTGTGTGTGTGAGTGTGTTTTGTGTGCGTATGTGTGCGTGAGTGTATGTGTGTGTGTGTGCGTGTTTGTGTGTGTGTTTCTGTGTGTGTGTGTTTCTGTGTGTGTAAGTGTTTGTGTGTGTATGAGTGTGTGTGCGTGAGTGTGTGAGTGTGTGAGTGTGTTGTGTGTATGTGTGTATGTGTGTGTGCGTGTTTGTGTGTGTGTGTGTATTAGAAAGATGAGCTATAAACGATGGTTTCTTTCTCGTTTTTTGTACAAAGAGTGTATTGAATCGATATAAGACGTGCGCGTGCATCACACAAACGTACACCCAAGTACGCGAGCGCACGCACATGCACGCACGCACACCACACAAACACACACACACAGAGTTTAAAAAAAAACTAGTCCATGGAAGAAACGTATCAAAGAAAGCCAAACTTATTTTTCAACTCCCGAAATAATGAAAGCTTTATTTTATAGAAAATAAACACAGTACACTTGTAAGAAGAGAAGTGAAATATTAGACTGAGGAAAAACAATTCAGCAAACGCCACAAAGGTAGGTCTAACACGTCTCTACCTATTGTTTCACGTCTTTATTACCAAGTATAGATTGCATACAAATACGTCTGGAATTGCTTTTCTATTTTTTTAAATTTATTTATCAGAGAAAAATTATTCTCCTCCACTCCCTCTCTCCTCCACTCTCTCTCTTCATCCTATCTCTTTCTCTTTTCCATCCTCTCTCTCTATTCTCTCTCCTCCACTCTCTCTCTCATACACTCCTCTCTTTTCCACCCTCACTCTCCTCTCCTCCACTCTCTCTCTCATACACTCTCTAAATTCTCCACCTCTCTCTCTCTCTCCTGCACTCTCTCCTCTCTCTCTTCTCCACCCTCTCTCTCTCTTCTCCACCCTCTCTCTCTCTCTCTTCTCCATCCTCTCTCTGTATCTTTCTCCCTCCACTCTCTCTATCCTCCACTCTCTCTCTCTTCTCCACCGTCTCTCTCTCTCTCTCTCTCTCTCCTCTACTCTCTCTCTCTTCTTCACCCCCTCTCTCTCTCACCTGCACTCTCTGTCTCTCTCTTTTCCACCATCTCTCTCTCTTGTCCAACCTCTCTCTCTCTTCTCCACCCCCTCTCTCTCTCTCTCTCTCTCTTCTTTCCCACCCTCTCTTTCTATCTCTCTCTCCTCCAGCCTCTCTCTCTCTTCTCCACCCTCTCTCTCTCTCTCTTTTCCACCCTCTCTCTCTCTCTCTCTTCTCCATCCTCTCTCTCTATCTCTCTCTCCTCCACTCTCTCTATCCTCCAGTCTCTCTCTCTCTCCACCCTCTCTCTCTCACCTGCAATCTCTGTCTCTCTCTTTTCCACCATGTCTCTCTCTTGTCCACTCTCTCTCTCATCCTCTCTCTCTCTCTTATTATTATTATTATTATTATTATTATTATCATTATTATTATCATCATCATCATCATCATCATCATCATCATCATCATCATCATATTATTATTATTATTATTATTATTATTATTATTATTATTATTATTATTATCTCTCCTCCACTCTCTCTCTCTCTCTCTTCTCCACCCTGTCTCTCACCTCCACTCTCTCTCTCTCTTCTCCACACCACTCTCTCTCCTCCACTCTCTCTCTCTCTCCTCCTCTCTCTCTCTCTCTTCTCCACCCTATCCCTCTCTCCTCCACCTCCTCTCTCTCTCTTCTCAACCCACTCCTCTCTTCTCCTCCACTCTCCCTCTCATCGCTCTCTCGTCTCCACTCACTCTCTCTCCCTTCTCCTCTCTCTCTCTCTCTCTCTCTCTCTCTCTTTCACCCTCTGTCTTCTCCACCCTCTCTCTCTTTTCTCCACCCCTCTCTCTCTCTCCTCCACCCTCTCTCTCTCTCTCTCTCTTCTCTCTCTCTCTCTCTCTTCTGCACACTCTCTCACTCTTCTCCACCCCTCTCTCTCTCTTCTCCACTCTCTCTCTCTCTCTCTCTCTCTCTCTCTCTCTCTCTCTCTCTCTCTCTCTCCCTTCTCCACCCCCTCTCTCTCTCTTCTCCACAGTCTTTTCTCCTACCCCCTCTCTCTCTCTCTCTTCATCTTCTTCTCCACCCTCTCTTTCTTCTCCACCCTCTCTCTCTTCTCAACCCCTCCTCTCTCTCTCTGTGTCCTCCACTCTCCCCTGCTCTCTCTCTTCTACACCCACTCCCTCTTCTCCACCTCTCTCTCTCTCCACTCTCTCTCTTTCTCTTACTCCACTCCCTCTCTCCTCCACACTCTCTCTCTTCTACACCCTCTCTCTCTCTCTCCATTCTCTCTCTCTCTCTCTCTCTCTCTCTCTCTCCTTCTCTCTCTCTCATCTTCTCTCCACTCTCTCTCTCCCACTCCCTCTTCTCCAGCCTCTCTCTCTCTCACCTCTCTCTCACTCCTCTCTCTCTCTCTCCTCCCTCCCTCTCTCTCTCTCACATCTCTTCTTCCTACTCTCTCCTATCTCTCTCTCTCTCTCTTCCATCTCTCTCTCTATATTCTCTCTCTCCTCCACTCTCTCTCTCTACACACTCTCTCTCTCTTCTTCCACCTCACACTCTCTCCCTCTACTCTCTCTCATACACTCTCTCTAAATTCTTACCCTCTCTCTCTCTCTCCTTGCACTCTCTCTCTTCTCTCTTCTCTCACCCTCCTCCTCTCTCTTCTCTCACTTCTCTCTCTCTCCTCTTCTCTCTCATCCTCTCCTTATATCTCTCTCTCCTCCACTCTCTCTATCCTTCCACTCTCTCTCTCTTCTCCACCGTCTCCTCTCTCTCTCTCTCTCTCTCTCTCTTCTCCTCTCCTCTACTTCTTTCTCTTCTTCACCCTCCTCTCTCTCACCTCACTCTCTTCTCTCCTCTTTTCCACCATCTCTCTCTCTTGTCCACCCTCTCTCTCTCTTCTCCACCCTCTACTCTCTCTCTCTCTCTCTCTCTCTCCTCTTCTCCACCCTCTCTCTCTATCTCTCTCTCTCACTCTCTCTCTCTCTACTCTTTCCACTCACTCTCTCTCCTCTCACCTCCTCTCTCTCTCTTCTCCACCCTCTCTCTCTCTCTCTCTCTGTCTCTCTCTCTTTCTCCACCCTCTCTCTCTCTCTCCTCACTCTCTCTCTCTTGTCCACCCTCTCTCTCTTTTCTCTTTCTCCATCCTATCTTTCTCTCTTCTCTCTTCTTCTTTCTCTAATCTCTCTCTTCCCCACTCACTCTCTCTCTCCTCTCTCCTCTCTCTCTCTCTCTCTCTCTCTCTCTCTCTCTTCTCCACCCTCTCTCTCTCCTCTATCTCTCTCTCTCTTTCTCCACCCCCTCTCTTTTCTCTGTTCTCCATCCCCTCTCTCTCTCCATCTTCTCTTCTCTCCCTCTATCTCTCTCTCACCTCCACTCTCTCTCTCTCTCTCCTCTCTCTCTCTCTCTCTCTTCTCCACCTTCTCTCTCTCCCTCCACTCTCTCCATCTCATTTCTCCCTTCTCCACCCTCTGTCTCTTCCTCCACTCTCTCTCTCCATCCCCTTCTCTTCTCTCTCTCTACTCTTCTCTCATCTCTCTCTCTATCTCTCTCTCTCTCTCTCTCTCTCTCTCTCTCTCACCCTCTCTTTCTCTGCACTCTTCTCTCACTCTCTCGCTCTCTCCTCTCCGCTTACATCTCTTTTCCTTCTCCACCCTCTGTCTCTCTCCACTCTCTCTCTCCCTTCTCCACCTCTTTCTCTCTCTCTCTCTCTCTCTCTCTCTCTCTCTCTTCTCCACCCTCTCTCTCTTCTACTCTACTCTCTCTCTCTCTCTCTCTCTCTCTCTCTCTCTCTCTCTCTCTCTCTCTCTCTTCTCCACCCTCTCTTTCTCCTGCACTCTCTCTCTCTCTCTCGCTCTCTCGTCTCCGCTTACTCTCTCTTCCTTCTCCACCCTCTCTCTCTCGCTTTCTCTTCTTCACCCTCTGAATGTCTTCTCCACCCTCTCTCTCTCTTCTCCACCCCCTCTCACTCTCTTCTCCACCCTCTCTCTCTTCTCCACCCCTCTCTCTCTCTTCTCCACTCTCTCTCTCTCTCTCTCTCTCTTTCTCTCTCTCTCTCTCTCTCTCTTCTCCACAGTCTCTTCTTCTACCCCCCTCTCTCTCTCTCTCTTCTCCACCCTCTCTCTCTTTTCCACCCCTCTCTCTCTCTTCTCCACTCTCTCTCTCTCTCTTCTCTCTCTCTCTCTCTCTCTCTCTCTCTCTCTCTCTCTCTCTCTTCTCCACCCCACCCCTCTCTCTCTCTTCTCCACAGTCTCTTCTTTTACCCCCACCTCTCTCTCTCTTCTCCACCCCCCTCTCACTCTTCTCCACCCTCTTCTCCACCCCTCTCTCTCTCTTCTCCACCCCTCTTCTCTCTTCTCACAGCCTCTCGCTCTCTCTCTCTCTCTCTTCTCCAGCCTCTCTCTCTCTCTTCTCACCACCCCCTCTCTCTCTTCTCCACCCCTCTCTCTCTCTTTTCTCAAAAGCCCCTCTCTCTCTTCTCCACCCTCTCTTTCTCTCTCTCTTCTCCACCCCCCTCCTTCTTTCTCTTCTCCACCACTCCTCTCTCTCTCTCTTCCACTCTCTCCTCTCTCTCTCTCTCTCTCTCTCCACCCTCTCTTTCTCTCCTCTACTCTTCTCTCTCTTCTTCACCCTCTCTCTCTCACCTGCACTCTCTGTCTCTCTCTTTTCCACCATCTCTCTCTCTTGTCCACCCTCTCTCTCTCTCTCTCACCTCTCTCTCTCTCTTCTCCATCCTCTCTCTCTATCTTCTCTCCCTCCACTCTCTCTATCCTTCACTCTCTCCTCCTTCTCCAACCTCTCACTCTCTCCTCTACTCTCTCTCTCTCTTCCTCACCCTCTCTCTCTCACCTGCACTCTCTGTCTCTCTCTTGTCCACCCTCTCTCTCTCTTCTCCACCCTCTCTCCTCTCTCTCTCTTATCCACCTCTCTCTCTATCTCTCTCTCCTCAACTCTCTCTCTCTCTCTCTTGTCCACCCTCTCTCTCTTTCTCTGTTCTCCATCCTATCTTTTCTTATCTTTTTTCTTTCTCTATATCTCTCACCTCCACTCTCTCTCTCTCTTTTCACCCTCTCTCTCTCCTCCACTCTCTCCATCTCTTTCTCCCTTCTCCACCCTCTGTCTCTCCTCCACTCTCTCTCTCCCTATGAAATTAAGTGTAAACATAGACAAAACTAAGATTATGGTATTTAGGAAAGGGGGGCACTTAGGAAAACGTGAAAAATGGTTCTTTGATAATAAGAGATTAGAAGTTGTTAACAATTATTGCTATTTAGGATTTAATTTTACATCTATGATTAGCGCAAAAAGAGGTACATCACATTTGGTTACTAAAGGTAAAAAAGCAGTTACTCAGCTTAACAAAGTTTTTCAGAAGTGTAAAGAAATGACAGTAAATACATTTTTTTAAATTTTTGATACCAAAATCCAACCAATACTGTTATATTCAGCTGAAATTTGGGGATTGAATAGACTAGAGCATCTAGAAAAAGTACATTTAATCGCTTGTAAAAGATTTTTAGGTGTTCCTGTCAAGACACCAAATAAAATGGGGGTATGGAGATCTGGGCAGGTACCCATTATATGTAAATACGTATGTTGCATGCGTAAGATTTTGGTTTAAATTATTATATATGGATTCTGAAAGATTGCCACATAAAGCTTATTGTATGTTGTTAGAATTAGATAAAAAGGGCAAACAATGCTGGGTCTCTAAAATCAGGGAAATATTCTGCATAACTGGGTTTAATATCGTTTGGTTAAACCAAGGAGTAGGAGACATAAAAATGTTCTTACGTGCCTTTAAACAAAGACTTGTAGATTGTTTACCCAGGAATGGACTGGCACATCAGAGATCGCAGTAGATATGATAGTTACAGAAACTTTAAGATTGTTTTTGAAAGAGAGAAGTATATTAGTGAAATGGATACATATTGCTTTCGCGTTGCAGTTACTCAAGTACGAGTGAATGCGCTACCACTAAACAATAATACACATCGCTATAGTAGTTCAAACGAAGATAAGCAGTGCCCTGTTTGTAAAGACCAAATAGAGAATGAAGAACACTTTTTATTTCATTGCCCTGTCTATGAAGATTTGAGACACAAGTTTCTTAAAGATGCGAAGAGACTTCCTTTGCACGTGCTACTCAAAGCTACAATATCTACTGATAGACATAATTTATCACGATTTATTTTTCATGCAACCAACAGAAGAAGTAAGATAACTGTATAGAAATGGATCCTTATATTGATGAAAACTACATTCAAAACATTTGTCGATTATGACGAACGTGAATTGATTTATGATGAATATTCAAGAAATGGGTGATGTAATTTCTTTATTATTGCTGATATATCATTTCATATTTATATACATTGATAGTAATGTGTTTATAAACACTCATGTCATATGTCCACTCCACACACCCGTCATTCCTTTGTATTGTGGCCTAGGCCGATGTACAGTAAAAGTCTGAAGTCTGAAGTCTCTCTCTCTCTCTTCTCCACACTCTCTCTCTCTCTCTCTACTACTCTCTCTCTCTCTCTCTTTTCCTTCTCCACCCTCTCTCTTCTCTACTCTACTCTCTCTCTCTCTCTCTCTTCTCCACCCTCTCTCTCTCTCTCTACTCTACTGTCTCTCTCTCTCTATCTCTCTTCTCCACCCTCTCTTTCTCCTGCACTCTCTCTCTCTCTTTCGCTCTCTCGTCTCGCTTACTCTCTCTTCCTTCTCCACCCTCTCTCTCTCTCTCTACTCTACTCTCTCTCTCTCTCTTCTCCACCCTCTCTCTCTCTCTACTCTACTGTCTCTCTCTCTCTCTCTATCTCTTCTTCTCCACCCTCTCTTTCTCCTGCACTCTCTCTCTCTCTTTCGCTATCTCGTCTCCGCTTACTCTCTCTTCCTTCTCACCCTCTCTCTCTCGCTCTCTCTTCTTCACCCTCTGTATGTCTTCTCCACCCTCTCTCTCTCTTCTCCATCCCCTCTCACTCTCTTCTCCACCCTTTCTCTCTCTCTCTCTCTCTCTCTCTCTCTCTCTCTCTCTCTCTCTTCTCTCTCTCTCTCTCTCTCTCTCTCATCTCTCTCTCTCTCATTCTCTCATCCCCCTCTCTCTCTCTTCTCCACTCTCTTTCTTTCTCTCTCTCTCTCTCTTCCTACCACCCCCCCCTCTCTCTCTCTTCTCCACAGTCTCTTCTTCTACCCCCCTCTCTCTCTCTTCTCCACCCCCTCTCTCTCTCCTCTCCACCCTCTCTGTCTCTCTCTCTCTCTCTTAATCTTAACTTGACCCAATGTGACCTTAGCAATCGTGCTGCTGTACCCGAGTGTGTTGACAGTGGTGAAGTGAGTGCATGTGCACCAAAGTTGTGTGTTTATGATCAGGAATCATTGAAGGACAATAATTCAAAAAATACTTCTTTGGCTAAAAATGTTGATACCTTGTATAATGATGCCAATAAAATGTGGTTTTGATGTGTGTGGTATTAAAAGTAGTACTAATGAAAAGGTTGACACTGTATTATATGAAGGTGCAAGTGAAGTAAGGACTGATTTGTTTGTAGATGCAAATATGTCTCAGGATATTGCTCTTACTAATGATGATGGTGATGGTGATGATGCTGATGCTGACGGTCTATCTTACAATGATGAAAGTGAAGTGTGGTATGATACGTCTGATAATAATGTGTTTGTTGATAATGATGGTGATGCTTTGATGTATGGGGACTTGAGCGAAGTGAGACTTGGTACGTTAGAGGAAAATGTTTCTCCATATGATGCTGATGCTTTTTTGTATGACGTAGCAAGCGAAGTGAGGTCCGATATGTCTGACGATTTTTTGCTTACTGAAAATTATGTTGAGACCTCATTGTATAATAGCATAAACAATGTGAGATTTGAGGAGCTAAACAATGAAAATAATTCCAGTATACGTAGTGCTCATTCTAACATTTCTTTGCTGGATAATGTCGAAAATGAAGAACATTCACCAAAAGACTGCTCAAATAATAACAGGCAGATTTCTTTTCTTCACTGGAACATTTGTGGCCTTATTTCTAAATTAAATGATTCAGACTGCGTAGCATATATTTCAGGTTTTGATGTTATCTGTTTAGTAGAAACTTTTGTTGAAGAGCTGAAGACTACTTTGTTTAACAGTTACACCGCGTTTGTTAAGCCAGCAGTGAAATTATCAGCTAGAGGTCGACGTTCAGGGGGAGTAATCTGTCTCATTAAAAATGATTTGATGCCATACGTACGTAATCTCCCTTGTGATTGTGGACAGTATTTATCCTTTGTGTTCAGCAAAAACTTGTTTAATGTTGATAAAGATGTATTATTTGTGTGTGCATATGTACATCCAGAAAATTCACCCTATTACACTTTGTTAAACATTAGAAACGGTGTAAGTTCTCTTGAGGAATGCTTGTTGACAATATTTTATCTCTGGGTGACATCTATATGCTTATATCTGGTGACATGAATGGTCGAACTGCTAACTGTGTTCCCAGTGATGCAGAGGAAACAGTGTATGATTTTGCAGATAGAGGTGTGTTGTCATGTGATGAGATCACCCGTTCTTCTGAAGATGAAACACTGAACACATATGGGAAATCTGTGTTAAACATGTGCAGTAGTTTGAGTCTTTGCATTTTAAATGGGATTTGTAAAGGTGACCCTGATGGAAGATGTACATATGTGTCTGAAACTGGTAACAGTGTGGTTGATTATTACATGATATCGACAGACTTTTATAATTTGATTCAAAACAAGTGTACATTGCATGTACAGGGGAGAGTAGAATCAGATCATTTTCCACTAGAATTCTGTTTTGAAATGGCTTCTTCCTTGTTGTGTACATACTCAGAAAAATGCAAAGATTTATTCATTGAAAAGTTTGATTGGAAGTTAGAACAGACTGAAAATTTTATTGCTAACATCAACAGTTTTGAAACTCAGCAACAGTTTAAAGAAGCAGCTCAGCTAATCGAAAGTGACGTAGATGCAGCTCTAGAGATGTTTAACGATATTCTGAGGAAACAAGCAGAGTGCATGAAACGCAAAATATATGTAGATCGAAACAAAAGGGAAAGGGAATGGTTTGATCAAGACTGTAAAGATGCAAGAACAAATGTCCGCAAAAGTTTAAGAAAATTCCTTAAAACTAAAGATAAAGATGATCGGTACATTTTCTGCCAAGCCAGAAGAGAATATAAGCATTTATTGTTCGAAAAGAAAAGATTGTTTAACAACAGACTGCTGCAAAAGTTGATAGAATCTTCTAATAATCAGAAAGACTTCTGGCAAACTGTCCGTAAACTGTCCCGGAAGCAAACTCAACCTCAGAATGATATATCACTTGAGAACTGGTTCATTCATTTTAAAAGTATTCTTGAAAAGATGTCAGTAATGAAGAATTGGCAGGGTTTTTCTGATCAAAGAAATGCAAATCAGACCTTAGATCCAGAATTTGGTAGAAGAGATAGGGATAGTGGTATCACAGATCTCACAGATATAATCATGCTTTAAATCGTCCTATCTCGAAGGAAGAACAG
>CM054144.1:49911550-49924050 GCA_028751875.1 Rapana venosa
AAAAGAAACACTATGTCAAACTACCGAAAAATGTACCTTCTCCTTTGTTTTGTATTGTATTGTTTACCACTTTAGTTCGCGCAGATTTCTCTGCGTGAAATTCGGGTTGCTCTTACCGGGGAGAGCGCGTCGCCACATGAGCAGCGCCACCCACTATTTTTTTTCTTTTCTTGTCTGCAACTTGTTGCCGTAGATTCTTTTGCGCGTGCTAAATAATTATGTTTAATTAACCCACGGGACCTCAGTTTATTGTCTTATCCGAAAGACTAGCACCAAGACCACCACTCACGGTCTAGTGGATGTGGGAAAAGTTCCGGGCCCAAACGGAGATCAAACCACCACACACTTCAAACCCGGACTTTTCGCTTTCTAGGCAGGCACTTACCTCTAGACTGCCTTTCTTTGATATGGCCAAAGGGAATCATTCTACTATCAGTTTCCATGTAGATCCTGAAAAGGATCTTTTACCCGAGCCACTGAAGAAAGCCTCCAAGAAAAACACATAAAAACCAGGCAGTCTGACAAGACACACCTTACACATATAGCATGCAAGCCATCAATACCAGAAAAGCAATCTTCTCTGCACACATTGTTTATGGATTTTTTAAAAGTCTTTGATTTCATAAGCACAAAATGTCTCAAAAGCCTATGGATTGCTACAGATTTGCACTAAAATCTGTTACAATCATCCAAAAGCTATGTTGTAAGTTCAACTGTCGAATCATACACAAAGGAAAACCCGCTGATTTTTGCTGGGTACACGGGATAGCTCAGTGGTCGGAGCACTCGCTTTCCCCCAGCCAAGTTAAGCAGCGTCGAGCGTGGTTACCAGTTGGATGGGTGACCGTTTGTGCGCCTTGGCTTCAGTACAGTTCCCTCAGTTCACCCAGCTGTAAATGGGTACCTGCCCTCTTTAGGGTCAGGGAAGGTAAAGCAGCGAGGGAGAGGAGATGGGCGCCGCCCTCAATATACTGGCCCTAGAGAAGTGAGGTCTCTGACGCCTCGCTCCCCTAGGACCTTATAGGTTATGGGACTCCTTTACATAATTCTTGGTGGCGTTCTGCAGCACTTCCTTTTCTGGTTAAAACCAGGTTAGGTAAGGTCAACAGACAGCACACACAGGCGGAGAATTAAGAATCAGCATCATGAATTACAGGGCCACGAAACAGTTATGTTCCAAACGTTCATTTGGAGCAGCAAATAGTAAATATCCAATGCTATGCTGAATTCGAGGGACTAGGCAACATATAACTGCCAAATGTTAATTTTCAACGGCAAAGAGTACATATTCAATTCTGCCATTGATTAGGCAGACAATGTTTTCAAGGAAGCTGCATTTTTATGGTTCACACACACACACACACACACACACACACACACACACACACACACACACACACACACAGAGGCAACGAGTCCATATAACAACATAGACCCATTTTTCAAATTCACAAACCAACCATAACTTCATCAAAAACTGTTACTAGTTTACATACACACTCACCAGCCCGACATTTGACGAAATATTTGGCTTCAGCAACTATCGTCTGCTCACTGTCTGACGTCATGATTTCATTATGACCTTGGCACAAAGATCGTGAAAAGGTGAAGGCCACACATGACGTGTCTTCAAGACACTGGCGACCGCATCATGGAACCCCGGGCCTCAGACTGAACGTGATTTTCTCAGAAAAACGATGTCCGAAAACGCTTACTGAAATGACTTGACTTTTGGCAGGCAAAAATTGCCCAAAAAAAGTCAAGAAAAAGGGTGGGGAAACCCTTAAAAAAAATCATTGTATACCGAGTTGGTAATGTACTAAAAATTTTCATAAAATTTGGAGTTTATTTTTTCGTTTTTTTGGGTTTTGACTCTCGGGAAAAAGGAACACACACTTCATAAAATTCCCCCATGCACGCACAAAACGCATGCATGCACACACACCCCAACACAACACACACATACACACCCACACACACACACACACACACACAAAAAACACACACACACAAAAACCAACACCACACACACACACATTATATAAGATCACAAGGCGCAAACAAAAATGCAAAAAAAAAAGAAAACTAAAAAAAGGCTGAAAAAAAAAAAAAAAAAAAAAAACTCATCACCTTAAGAAGGAAGAAAATGCCAAAAGTAGACACAAAGCACAAAAACAAAAAAAATAAAAAAGGAAAAAGGGGGGCCTTTAAAACGGAAAAAATGGGGATGAGAGAGAGAGGGGGAGATAGAGAAGAGAGAGAGAGAGAGAGAAGAGAGAGACAGACAGACAGACAGACAACAAGACAGCTAAAAAGAAGAGAGAGAGAGAGAGAAAAAAACAGACAGCAGACAGACAGACAGAAGAAGACCGCGAGAGAAGAAGCAATAGAGAAGAGATATAAAAAACAGAAAACAAATAATCACCCCCAAAAATGCAAAAAGGTGAAAACATTGAAAGGATAGAGAGAAAAAAAAGCTTAAAAGGCACACGGGGGAAAAAACATCATGAGAAGAAAACTAAGACTAAACACCCTCTTTCAATTTTTGACAGCCTCACCGACAACAAGGGGCAATCACCCTGTTTTAAACCTATTCCTTCAGCAACACAAAATAACGTTCGCCCCAATTCAAAATCAAACGTCTAATACTTCAATCTCCAACAAGCAAGCTGGAAAAAAAAAAGGATAACATAGTACCTGAATTATTTCTTTCCGAAAAGGGAAAAAAACCAGGCAATGCTGAGGACGCCAGCCCTTTCGGGATTTACTTTTTTATTTATTTTTTTTTTTTACTTACTTTTTCTTTACAACAAATGAGGAGGTAAAACGCTTTTAAATACCTTTGGGGCTACACTCACAAAGGACGGGGGATCGACGACAAATCAAAGTCGACTCCTGGGAAAATCTTTCCCGACAAACTCACCACCATATGAAAATAAAAGAATCAGTTTCCCAATCAAACTAAACTCTACAAAGCCCTAATTTAATTTTTTCCTGCTGTACGGGAAGTGAAACCTGGGCATTTACTGCAAACACAAACGAATCCAGTCATTTGAAACAAAAAGCCATAAAAACTGCTGGCAACCCGGAGAGAACGAAAACCAATGAAATTTTTCAAAGTCAAATAACACGGCTGCAGGTCCCCAGGGAAACCCCCTTTTCACCATCGTAAGAAAAAAAAGCTGACATGGGTTTGGCCCGCACCCCCACAAAACCGCCAAAAAAAGACTGCGGGGAAAACTCGGGTGGGAAAAGAGGGAAGACAGAACAATCATGATGGACAAAATTAAAAGGAACCCGATGAATGACCGGCACTACGCGCAGAGCCCAGACCGAGATGGATGGAGGGGCTTACCACGGCTCACTTTCGTGTCTCCCCCACACCACCAAAGGGCACGGGCTGATGAGATGATTTTTTTTACCCCACTTTCCAAAAAAACCCTTGAAAAAAAGGGGTAAGAACACACACGGGGAAACAATTTACACAACTAAAATCTATTTGGTGAATAACACCCCAGAAGGAAAAACAAAATATGAAAGAAAAATCCCATATAATTATAAAAAGGGATTTTGTAAGATTGCTTGAAAAAGAAAACAGAAAGAGAAGGACTGAAAACTAGAAAATAAACAAGAGAGATTTCAAAAAGGGTAAAAAAAAAGGAGAAACAAGGAGAGGATAAAAAGGGAAATTTCCAGCATAAAATCTTCAAAGGAAAAGAGCTATTTGTCGAAAAAAAACAAAAAAAAACCAAAAACCCCAAAAACAACAGGAAAGAACCAAAACAACGAAGACAACAAAAAGAAAAAACCCCCCCCCCAACCCCCAAACCCCCCCCCCAAAAAAAAAAAAAAAAAAAAAAAAACCCAACCCCCCCAACCCCAAATAAACCCCCAAAACAACAACAAAAAAAAACCAAACCAAAACAAAAAAACACAAAACGATTCCCACAAAATAAATTACATAGAAAAAACAACAACATCCCCCCCCCCCCCCCCCCCCCCACCCCCCCCCCCCCACCCCACCTTCTCCCCCCCCAAAAAAAAAAAAAGGAAAAAAAAAATTTTACACAAAAAGAGGGCAACGACGAACGTTCAAGTATAAAAAAAAAAAAAAAACAAAACCACCCACCAAACGAATGTTGGTGGCAAACAAGACCGTTCATTACTGAGAACTACACCCAGCCACGTAGTGTGGAGAGATCCCCATGAAACGTAGCTCGTTCGACAGCCGGGATAGCCGCTCCCGCGCGGGTTTACTACTGACAAAAATCGCAGCCCATTTAGCCGTATCGTTTTTTTTACCGGGAATTGGTATTTATTTCCCGACCAAGGTGGGTGTGTGGAAGGAGGGGGGGTGGGGGAGGGGGAGGGGGGAGGTGGGGGGGGCGGGGACTTGTTGTGTAGGGGGTTGGGTGGGCAGGTGCGTGTTGTGTGTGTGTGGGGGGGGGGGGGGGGTGGCAGGTGTGGGTTGGTGGTTGTGTGGCCGTGCGTGTGTGGTGTGTGTGTTGTTTTTGGTGTGTGTGGGGGTGTGTGTGTTTTGGGGGGGTGGGGGGGGACGGCGCGCGCGCGGTGTGTGTTGTGGAGGGTTTTTTGTGTGTATTGGGTGTGTAAGAGAGAGAGACAGACAGAGAGAAGAGAGAGACAGAGAGAAGAGAGACAGAGAGAGAGAGAGGTGTGTGGGGGGGGGGGGGGGGGGGGGGTGGTACGTGTGAGGTGGGGGGGGGGGGATGAGTGAAAGAAATCAGAAAAAAGAAAACGCACAGTTTGCAATCTAAAATCAGTTTTAGTGGATAGACGTTAAATGGGAGACACACAGAATGCAGACAGACCCCAAAAACCCCCAAACATCAAAAAGAAACAAAAAAAAACAACTAGCCAAAAAAAAACAACTAGCAAGACATACTACCAACAATCAACAATGCACAACAAACAAAACAAAAAAACAGAAAAAAAAAACCAACCTCAAAACAAAACAAAACCCTACCAAAAAAAACACAAATCCATAAAAACAAAAGAAAAAAAAAATGACTGATTTTTTCCCCGGGAAACATTCACATTTTGCACGTTAAATTTTTTTCTTAAAACCCAGTTTTGGATTTCAAATGTAAAAAATTTCGTATTTTGGGAAAATGTTTTTCTTTTATAGTAAAAATAAAAGTGTTCTCATAACCAAGCAGTCGTTAGGGACGGGCGCAGGGGCCTCAACTTTTCCCGGGGGCCCGCAATTGAGGGCTCGCGCCCCCATCTCCTCTCCCTCCTCTTTACCTTTTCCGACCCTAAAAGAGCAGGGCCCATTTACAGCTGGGTGCGCTGGGGAACTGCACGAAGCCAAGGCACAAAACCGTAACCCCTCTCTAGGCAACCAGGCCAGCGCTGCCAACCCCTTGGGAAAAGGGGAAGTGCTCTGACCACGAGCGTCTCGCTGGCCTGTCCTTGTGAGAACCCCTTTTACTAAAAAAACAGAATATAAGCCCTTTTTTCCCATTAAAAAAAAAAAAAAAAAAAAAAAAAAAAGCGCGGCGTTTTTGAAGTTATGGGAAAATTCGAAAAAAATGGAATTAAAACGGGGGAAAAAGAAAAAAAAAAAAAAGAAGAAAAAACAGAAAGAAACAAAAAAACAGAAGCGGGGTAAAAAGAAGAAAGATAAAGAAAGAAGAAAATCAGAGAGAAACAAAACAGACAAACAAAGAAGCGTTTGTTCTTTATACTTTCTAGCTCATTTTCACCAACAAAATAATCATAATCAGAATAAAATTCACCTCTCTCTCTCTCTCTCTCTCTCTCTCTCTCTCTCTCTCTCTCTCTCAAGCACAATTAATTAATAAACGTTTTATCAGTCAAACGAATCAAAAACAAAAAGGACGTGTCAGCGAGATACAACAACAACAACCAAAAAGAAAAAAAAGAGAACGTAAAATTAAACAAGCAGCAAAACAACAACAAACAAACAGACATCCATTGATGTGGACTGATCCCCCTCTCTCTCTCCGCCAAAAGCCTTCTTATGACACTTTTAAATCCAGTCTCAAGACATATTTATTTCAAACCTAAGATTTTCCTCTCCTGCTTCATCTCATAGTTTTTTCCTGCCTTCAACAGCCAAGATTCTATTGCCCTGCCAGGGTGTGTAACCTCTGTGTGTGTGTGTGTGTGTGTGTGTGTGTGTGCGTGCGTGCACATTTGGACTTGATGGAACTATTACTTGCTACTGGTTGTATGACTGTGTAAGAATGAGTTGAGGGCAAGCGCTTTGATTTGTCTCTGCAAGGTATAGCACTATATAAATTCCATTTATTATTATTATTGTTTATTATTAAACAAACCCTCTTATCAAACACTTACCTCACTCTTTCAACTGCAAAGGATGACACAAACGTCACCTCACAACAAGACAGGAGCAAATCACGAAACAAAACAAGAAAACCAACGTCACATTTTTCTCCCACCATACCTCGTCAGCTGTGTGACTGACAAGATTCCGCCGCGTCTGATGCCCTCCTGACGTCAACATCAACGGCCACATCAACCGCAGCTCCAGGAGAAATAGTACCCCCTCCCCCCCCCCCCCCACATACATTCATGTTCAATCATTACATGTAGTAGGCAGCACCCACAACTTTCCCAGGTTAGGTCGAGTCAGAGGAATTTCGGTTGTAATGATGTAGCCTAGTTCGCTAAAAAAAAAAACCCCACTTCGCTTTGCCTTTGTTTGTTCCTTTATTTGTACCTTTTTTGCTCGTTTGTCTGTTTGTTCCTTTGTTTGTTCCTTTTTTTGCTTGTTTGTCTTTTTGTTTCTTTGTTTGTTCCTTTTTCTTGCTTGTTTGTTCCTTTGTACCTTTTTTTGCTTGTTTGTTTGTTCTTTTGTTTGTTCCTTTGTTCCTTTTTTGGCTTGAGATCTTCAGTTTAACGTCTATTCACATTTAGTGATTTTAGACGGGAAAAAGTAATATAAACAAGAGAATGCAAACAATAACAAAAAGTGTCAAATAACAGTACTTAAAAACTAACTTTAACATACTACAAAAACTGAATTATCGGACTTCTTATCAATCCTAACACAATGTCCAACAGTAACGATGGTTCAGACAAAATATGATCCAGTGATAAACCTGGTATAGCAGGTAAAAATGCTTTTAAATGTCCACAATCAAAAATAACATGACTATTGGAAATCTTCTCCCCACAAATACAGTTTACATCTTTCACGTACTTTGTCCTGAAAGCATTTAGTTTAAATCTGTACATAAGGGATAACATATTTCTACGATTATACCAACCACAGACTTTGTTAGAAATGAAAGCATTTCGAAAATCTATCACATTGCTTGTACAGCCATTATAAAGACAATAGCCAGAATCATATATTTTCTTTCTGAAGTGCTTCCAGCAAGCGTTTTGTAGCAAGCTGTATCCCTCATGCAGAGATAAGGCAACGTTTATTTCACAAGAACGTATTTTTATTTCTCGCGCCATATTTTGCAAGACTGACAACTTTTTCTTAAAACAGATACAGTGTGTGCGGGAACCCAACAGAAAGTAACAGTACTACCTCTTAAAATCAAAAAAGTGTACCAGATGCCTGATTTCAATGATTAGGTCCTTTTCTACTTAAAAGTAGAATTTTTCTCTTCTAAAGCATGTAAAACCCGATTTGGAATCAACACACAAAAAGATGTGATTATGGTCTTTAGGGAAGTCAAGTACATAGTTAAGTGCCCAACACTATAGCAGTTAGCTCAGCTGTAAATATAGATTTATTTTTTTCCCGGTCGACAGCTCGTTCTACTTTTAATGATGGAATAATGAAAGCTGACCCTGCCTTCATTATTATTTAAAACGGACATCAGTATAGATTTTGAGATGATCAGGATTAAAGTAGTTTGAATATGTTCTTTTCCTAGCGCTGTAAGAATGTTAAATTTTCAGCCCTTTTCTTACAGAAGAGGCTTGAGTCAAAATGAGCATTAACAAGTTCCCAAGGTGGGTAGGGAGCTGACAGTACTGATTTTGCTAATTCATTTGGTTTAAGTTCTGAATGTTTAACAAGGGGGAGCGTGTAAGTATTAATTGTAGTAAGCGAGCAGATCGTTCTTGCTCTTTTATACACACATACACACAAACACACACAAATGGGGGAATAAAAAAAAAAAAAATAAAAGTGAATGTCAACTTTATCTGCCTTCATTTTAACCGTTGCTGTCATTTGTTGTACTTCTTTAATCATATTTTGCCCAGCAAGCTGTCGGATATTCATTTTAAAGGACGAAACTCTACTTCCTTATATGTACCTCGAGATGAGGCGTGAGCTGGTACACCTAAAGCAAGTCGAATTGCTTTACAATCAAGACTTCTGGATTTTTGAAAGCAAATATTTTGGCGCACTGTAAATACTTCTTGTCCATAAGACAGTTTCTTGATCGCTCAAGGGAAATGGACAGTGCTTTAATACCGTAAAATCTTGACCCCATGGCGTTTACTAGAACTTTTAAGAAGTTAAGAACTTCTTAGTTTAGTTGCCATCTATTCAGATTTGTTGAATCCACGTTAACTGAAGTAAGGAATACTCCTAAGAAATTTCACTGCTTGTTTGTATTCTAGAGCTTCTCCATTTATTCGAACAATTAGGTAGAACTTGAGAGTCAAACCGTTATAAAAAAGGACAAGGTTGGTTTTTTCAGGGGAAAGTGAAAGACCATTCTCAAAAAGATAACCCTAAGTTTGTCAATTTCTTTTGATATGACTTTTTGATAAAAATTTAACTGTCTTTTGGTGTTTTCTTTTTTCATGGTAAATCCATCCACATTAATATAATCGTCTGCATATTGTACATAACAACATTTTCTTGATAAAAATTAGGAAGGTCATATAGTAAAAATGTTGAATAGATAAGGTGATATTACTGAACCTTTCGGGATACCCCTTGTTGGTGACCTTGAGGTAGAATAACAATTCCAACTTTAGCTGAATTGATTCTTTCTGACCAGAAAGCTTTTATATAGAAGTAAAATATTGCCAGACAAGGCCAAATATATTTCAGTTTATAAAGCAATCTCTCAAGCCACACATGATCTTATGCATTTAAGTACGTCAAAAAAATGTGGCAAGTACTTCAATCGTCGAGCAAACTGGTATTTAACTTGAGTGGGGTAATTTAACTAAATGATCAATCTGTAGAATTACCCTTACGATAACCTGCCTGATTTACGGGTATGACTTTTTTTTTATCACAAAAATATGTCCAGTCTGTTTTTAGATTATTTTTTACATCCCCTTTCCCAGTAGTGAAGTTAATGTATTGGTCTATTAGTTATTCTTATCGCTTATGGTCTTTCCTTGCTTTAATACCCGTATCAAAAAACAAGAATGTTTTCCACAATCGTGTATGACTCCTTGAATCCAGCAGGCGTTGACGAGGATCTAATAACAGAGTAACTCAAATATTAGGAGATGCCTTAGTAGTTATTAGATATTGATCTTTTACCTACTGATGTTTTTTTTAGTAGGAAGAGAGAAGATTACATCTCTTACTCTTTGCAACGTATGAGGGGCATTTCACATGGTGTGTAATCTCGCATTCTGGATCTAAATATTCGTCTTTCTTACTCAGTTTCTCTAAACCTTTTAGTTTCATCAGAAAGGTTTTTGAGTTACTCATAGATTCAGAAAACATATTTACGAAAATTTCAGCTCTTTTCTGAATCAGAAAGAACTTCTTTTTCTGTTATTTTGATCGGACAATTCTGCAAACAACCCCCATTTTTATATCATTGAATTTGTTCCACACCTTTTAAGATCTGTATAGTGTTGAAAACGTCTTTTGTACAGACACTACTCCAAAAAACTGGCGCTTAGCTTGTGCTATAATGTTCTTGCGTGCAGCAGTTTGCTGTTTTCAATCAGAGATGATTTTTTTCATTGCGCTCTTTTATATAGTTTTTAGATTTTTCTTTTTTCTCATTACCGCTTTCCTGACAAGAATATTTCCACCATATGTTCCTTAATTTTGTTGGATTTTAAAGATGAAAATTTTGGGAATTGATCATCAGCAGTTGTATAACTTTATCTGTTAAAATTTTTGTAAAAAATGTCACATCATCCTTTTTAATGTGGTTGTATGTACTGCTGTTAAAATAGTTTTAACTTTATTCTCCAACTGCAAGATCATCATAACTTTTGGGATAGCGTCTTATATCATTACTATATCCACAAGATGGTCATTATAGGGTATATAATTGGTAAAGTGATCGCTCCCTAAGTGTTGGGTGTGTGTTTACCCATTTACAATTTGAGCAAGCCAGGTGAAATGAAGGAACATGTCAATGGCACTTGCCCTCTGGGATACAATAATCTGGGAATTCTGGTTACAATACCATCTATATAATCAATGCAAGAATTTACTCTATTTTCAACAAATCTCTAGCTAGATAATGCTGTGCTGCCATTATCCCAAAAGGAGAGTGGCATTAAAGTCGGCCACGATATCACTTTTTTTTTAAATCTTGCAATGTGCGAATCCATTCAGTATTTTCCTCTTGGACCTTTAGGGGTATACAAAACAACTTTTTGTGATTGTTATCGATTTTTACATTGTGACAAAATATAGATTAATACAAAGATGGTGTGGGTTTTTTACATGAACTAGCTCCAATTTTTCACGATGATAGGGGCGGTTTTTATCTTTTCGTACACTCATAACGTTTTCTGAATTGGTGGATGATAAAAGTTTCCCAGTCTAGGCAAATTGTTCGATAAATTCAATGATGTAAAACAAATTATTTGGGTAATGACGTGGAAAGGTGGTGTAAGATATGTAGGTTATATCACCCGATCGCAGTTCCACTGCAATTTTTTACTGGACATTTTTTACCATTTTGATAATAAAAAAAGAATAAGTAAGAAATTTAGTAAGTAATAAATTAAAAGGTCAAAAAAAAAGAAAACAATTAAATAGTGAGTACAAAAATTACCAATGACTAAACATGCAATAAAGAGACGATCAGAAAGTGAAAGCCAGAATGATCACAGATCTACATGGATGACTAATTTAAATCTCTAACCAGTTTGTCAAACATTTTAAAAATTCAGAACCATTTTCCCCAAAAACCATACATGTTCCACCAGGGGCCCCCGCTCCAACTGGAGGTAAACTCTGGGAATGTGGGAAAATTCCTGCTGTGGATTGCACGTTGGGTGTCTCCCGGTCTTCCTCGGGTCTGCCCGAAAAGCGAGGGGCGTGTCTGCCCAGTTTGTGCCGCACCTGATCCCCTCCGTGAGGGGGCAACCATCCTTGAAGCCCTGGTGGGTTAGTGGGAAAAGGTTGGAGTGGTGAACTAGAGAAACATTGCAACACATGAAGTTTGGTTCTTTGCTGTTTTTTTCGTTGTTTGTTCCTTTGTTTGTTCCTTTTTTCTCTTTGTCGTTTGTTTTTTGTTTGTTCCCTTTTTTCCTTTTTTTGTTCATTTTTTTCTTTGTCCCTTTGTTACTTTGTTTTTTTCCCTTTTTTCCCCGTTTGTGTGGCTTTTTTGTTAATTCGTTTTTTTTTAAAAAATTGTTTGTCTGTTTTTTCCCTTTGTTTTTTTTCTTTGTTTGTTCCTCTTTTTTTTGTTGTTGCCCCTTTGTTCATTTGTTTGTTCGTTCCTTTTTTTTTCCTTTTGCTTGTTCGTTTTTTTTCTTTTTTTACTCTCTTTTTCTTTCCTTTTTATCCTTCTACTTTTTTTTTCTTGTGTTTTTGTTGTTGTTGTTGTTGTTGTTGGTTGGTGGTGGTGGTGGGGTGGTGCTGTTATTTTTAAAGTGTTTTTTTTTTTGTTTTTTTTTTTGTTTCTTCTTCTTCTTCTTCTTTTTTTTTCTTCTTCTCTTCTTTTCTTTCTTCTTTTTTTTCTTCTTCTTCTTCTTCTTTTTTCTTCTTTTCTTCTTCTTTTCTTCTTTCTTTTCTTCTTCTTTTCTTTTCTTTTTCTTTTTCCCTTTTTCTGAAATTGTACGCTCCTCCCTTTTATTATTGTGTTTTTTTTTGTTTGATCTCTTGCCCTTTGTTTGTTTTTTTGTTAAGTCTTTCTGAAATTTTTTTTTCCAGGAAATCGACCAAAAAGGCAGAAATCAACAAGAAACGGGGGAACAAAAAAAAGGAACAAAGAGAAACAAAGGAAGGATAAAAAAGGGGAATTCCCGCTCAAATTTGCGAATTGAGGATGCCTTTTTTTATTTCCAGGGCCCCCGGCATTCCCCCAGGAAGCAATTTTTTTCATACAGCTGTTTATTTGGTCCCTTTGTATGAAACTTTTTTTAACAAAGAGGTGTGGATGGGGGAAAGAAAGAAAGAAAGAAAGAAGAAGAAGAAAAAAAAAGAAGAAAAGAAGAAAAAAAAGTAAAAAAGAAGAAAAAGAAGAAGAAGAAGAAGAGAAGAAGAAAAAAGGGGGGGGGGTGAAGAGAGAGAGAGGGGAGAGAGAGAGGAGAGAGAGAGAGAGAGAGGAAAAGGGGAGAGAGACTTTGTGACTTTTTTTTTC
>CM054144.1:49929050-49956550 GCA_028751875.1 Rapana venosa
ACCAAAAATAACCCCAAAAAAACCCCAAAAATTATATCACAAGCGATACAAAAAAACTCCCCCAATTGAACACAACCAACAAAAACACACAACCCAATCCAACAACAACAAAACCCAGTCCGACAACAAAAAAAACACACCCAACCCAAACAACAGAAATAACCCGAAACAATTCAACAACAATACAATCCAACCAAACAAAACCCAAAACAATCCTACAACAACAGCCCAACCCCCTCAACACAAACCCAAAAACAACAACACAGCCCCAATTTCCCCAACAAAAATACTAACCCAAACATAAAAACAAAACAAACCCCAAAAAACCAATCCAATCCTAAACAAAATCCAACACCAACAAAAACACTAACCCCAAAAAAACCAACCCCAACCTAAAAACAACCCAACCCCAAAAACAACACTAACCCAACAACAACAAGTCAAATGAAATGATTTCCCCTTACTTAGAAACAATTTTTTGATCAAAAGAAAAAAATTTCCCATTTAAACTATGCCAATACAATCACGACTCTTGGAAAGCTGTCTCTTCAAAAAAAGTTCCAAAACTTGGTTTGACAATCTGATGGAAAAATAAAAAAAAATTTGTGGTAAATTATGCTGGAACATGAAAATACTTGTATAAATTTTGCATAGAAAAAAATACTTTCCCCCCAATTTTAAAAAAAGGCCCAAAAAACTACCAGTCCACAAATCGGTGATAATGCTTGTCCTTCAAATTACAGACAATTTCATTTGTCTGTTTTATCTAAACCCTTTGAAAAAAAAATCCAAAAAAACCGTTTTTTCCTATTTGAACAACAACTTTTAAATGAAGTCAGTCAGGTTTTTTGTAAAAACTTTTTTCCTGTCACACAAGTCTTACACAAAATTTTAGACATCTCATACACAAAACAATGAAAATAAAAATACAGGCCTTTTTTTGTTGACTTTGAAAAAGCATTTGAGGTAATCAAACATTCCCTATTTTGCGTAACTTCCTTGTTAAACTAACACCAGAAAAAAAAAAATCTTTTGAAAAGCTTTTTGCGAATGGGGGCGCTGAAACTGCAAAAAATCAAACATCAGAACTAGTCCCTATTAAAAATGGAGTACCACAAGGGTCAATTTGGGGTCCACTTCTATTTTCAATCAGTAAATGACTTACCCCAATTTTTAGAATGTAGTGTGAAATGTTTGCTGAGGGACACATCCCCCCTGTTGTAGTGTTCTCCCCCCCACGACTTACAATCAAACTTCAACACAATATTGACAGATTGCTTACTTGGACTAAGCTAAACCATAGTCCCTAAAATACGCAAAAAATAAGGTATGTATGTACTAGCAAGCAAAAGAGAAAAAAAAAAATTTAAAAGATAAATTCCACCCTATTAAGAAAAAAAGTAATTGAAGATTTGATCCCCACAGAATTTGGGTGAAATTATTGACAAAAATTTATTGGATGACCATTGATGGCGCTAGGAAAAATTTCTTTTTACAAGCTATTTTGTTTTAAAAAATGAAACTTTTTTAATAACCCTTCGCAAACTTTTTTTTGGGCCATATTTTGCCTTTTTTTGCTATGCTTATCTCTTTGGGACAGCTGCAGGGGGGTACAAATTTAAAATTGATCTGATTTTATAAAGAGAAAGAAATTTTTTTTACTAAAATGCTCCCAAACCATCAACGATTAAGAAAAACATATACCCAACCTTCAAAAAGAGATTTTATCTAAAAAACTCTACTTGTCCAGAAAGTTGTAAAAAAAGTCCCTCCAAAGTCCCCAAATAGTTTTAAAAATAAATGAAAACAGACAAAAATCATTACAACTTTTCCGAACCCAAAAAATTTATCTTTAAAAAACAAGCTTCTTGTACTCAGGTAGGGGACTTTGGAACAAGCCCCAAAACGCTTAAAAGATCAAAAACAAAATCAGTTCAAGACACAGCTAAAAACCCATCTAATGCTGAATGCTGGAATTGAAATAAAGGCAAATCAACCAGATTAATTTCGGCAAAATCAACCATATTACATTTCCAGCACTAATGGTATTCCCTACAACAAAAAAATTCAAATATGTCTTACTGTGACTAGAAATTTTACAGCCACACGATATTTGGGAGGGAGGGGGGGAGGAAAGAGGCAACTAAATTTAACAAAGATGTAGGAGTAATAGCAAGCTAGTAATATCTGCAATGTTTTTAAACAAGTGGGAAAAGGGGGAAATTTTTTTAAAAAATCTTTTTATGGTTGACCCCATAGCTTGTAGGGGGCCTTCTTTTCTCCTCTCTCTCTCTCTCTCTTCTCTCTTTTTCTCTCCCCTCCTCTCTCTTCTCCTTCTCCTCTCCTCTTCTTCTCCCCTCCTCTCTTCTCTCTCTCTCCTTTTCCTCTCCTTTTCCCCTCCTTTCCTCCCTCTCCTCACCCTTGTCTTTTTAATTCAATTGTTTTTTTTTTGTGGATTTTGTTTTTTTGCGTTAGGATAATTATTAGTACTATTGAAACGATACGTTTTGTTTTGTATTGTTTTAGTTTGATAGTCCAGTTGATTATGGGTTTTTTGAATTTTTTAACGAAAATTTAGGGGTTTACCGTTTGAATTTGGGTTTTTTAAAATAAATTTTTAAATTCTCATTTGATTAAAGGGTGTTTTTCCCTTTCCTTGTACTCCTCCCCCCCCCATCCTTTCCCGTGCTTTTTGTTATCATGTTTGTTTTTGTCTCATGTGATGGGGACATTTGTTATTTGTTGCTTAGGTGAGGGTGATTGTGTTTATAATTGATCTCATTATAAAACATTTTTGTAATCTTTTTGACTTCTTTTGTTTTGTAGTTATTGTGTGAATATGTCATTTTTAAAAGCGCTTTTTAAAAATTTTGAGCGCAAAAAAGCACACGTTTTGGGGGGAGGAGGGGGAGGGGAGGCTTGAAGGTAATTTGTCATAAGACGAAGCCTAGTATTTCTAACGTTTTTTCCCGTATTTTTTATTTTCTAAAGTATAACGGGGAAAAAAAGGATGAAACAGAAAAGGGGAAGTCATTTGTTTTTCCTGATTTTATGATTTTTTTTTTTTTAATTCTTTAAAAAAATTTTTTTTAAATGTGGTGTGGACGGAGGCGCCAGCGCCAGGTGTGCAGAGTTTGGTTGGGTTTTATTGTATTGTGGTAATTTGTATTTCAAAGATTTTCCTTTTGATTTTTCCTCTTTTTTTTTTTTTTTTCTGGTTTTAATTTTTGGTAAAAGTGCAATAATGTGTGTCTTAGATAATCATTACGAAATTGTTCTTTGATGATGGTTATGAAAAAAAAAACAAATTTATTGCTTATTAATGTACCTCTGGAAATAAAATTTTTTGACTTGGGACTTGCTTGAAACAAACCCAAACCCACTTTAAACAACCCAATCCAAACAAAACCCAACCCAACAAAAACCCAACCCAAAACTACCCCCCCCAAAAAACACCCCAACCCAACAACAACCCAACCCAACAACAACACAGCCCAACCCCCAACCCAAACCCCAAACCCCAAACCCACAACAACAAAACAACACAACCCCCCAACCCCTAAAACCCAAAAAACCCAAATACAACCCCCCTGATACAAAAACATGTCCTTTTCACTCTTTTCTATCTGATCTTTCTTCTCTCCTCCTTTTTCCCCTCTCTCTCTCTCTCTCTCTTCCCCTCTCCTCTCTCTCTCTCTCCCTTTTTCTCTCTCTTCTCTCTCTCTCAAGTGCCAAGCAAATACATGTAATGCTCAGAGCCAAAACGCTGGAAACCCCCTTCGAATGCATCGGCCCCCTGATCCCCCCCCCCCCCCCCCCCCCCCCTTTCCCCCCATTCCTAGATTTCCCCCGTGATTGGCTGAGAGCCACGGCTTTTTACCCCGCTGGTCTGAGGAGGAAGACTGGAAACTTCCTGTACGCGCGTATGCGCGGACTTGGTGTCGTTGGGTGGTCGCTGAATCGGCACTGTGTCTTCCAAGCCTGGAAGGACTTACTTGCGCATGGCTTGCGGACAGTAGCACCTGCTTCCTTTTACGTGGGGAGCCGGTTTATATGGAAAGTGGTTTGTTGACGTTGTTTTGTTGGAGAGCAGCATGAAAACCAAAAACCAAGGGAGAACTGTATTTGCAATATAACATTCCGTGCCCACATTGTTTTTTGTTTTGTTTTGTTGTTGTAAATTCATACACTGTCCATGTTAACTTTGGGTAAGGATTCTGGTTGGCTCTAGATTTCAAACTGACTCACTGCTTCGTGTTACATCCGATTATTTTCTGTATAAATAAACATTTAATTAAAAAAATTAGTTAAAAATACATTAATCCACACTGTTTGCCCAGCTCCTCCTGTCTTCTGTGGTCAAACTACATTTGTTTGAACCAACACACACCACCACACACTCACAGCCACATCTCTCACTCACACTACGCCTCTGTTACCTGTGGGATATTGCGCTCTACAACTAAATTCTAGCCTCAACTATTTCAAATATTGATACTTAGATTTAGATCAGTTTATCTTTCTTTACTTTATTTACGATACTATATGGGGTGTGGATAACCCTATAAAGTTATTTGACATAAAATCCCTGATTAAAATTACAGAGCACCTTAAGAAATGACAAGATGATGAAGGGAGCTGCCTAAGGTAGAAAAAAAATGGACTCAGTTTCGTTAAGTTTACTTTGAGAAATACATCCTCATCGAAGACATTTTTGTTTTGACTTGTGATTTGGTCCCCTTTTGAAAGTTATCTCCCATGTGGTCCATAGTAAGGGCTCAATAACCTCGGTCGACAATAAGGCCCACTCACCCTCATCCCATTTGCAGAAGGGGGTTGTGTTGTGTGGGGTGTGCGCGCGCGCGGCGTACTTGCTCGCGGTTGTGTGTGTTTACTAAATGAATAGGTGCCAGTCAACGTTCAGTGGAAAGGGCCTCATACAATTAGTCAGGGAAATAAAATGATAATTGGATATCATGCTTCGCTGGTATTCTCCACACGCTTTTAAAGTGCGTACGTGCAACACAGTACATACACTTTAATAAGAATAATAATAATGTATGGAATTTAGTATAGCGCTGGAATCTTGTAAAGCAAACAAATTCAAAGCGCTCAGATGACTTTTTTTTTCATATCGAGGATATTGGAATATAGCACTCATGTGCTTTTTGTTTGTTCTTCCAGTCACCATGTGTTTGCGGTTTTTGTAATATGTTCGCAGCCATATGGTCCTTCACGGCAAACATATGGCCCTACTCTTTCGAAAAGCGGCTGGAGCAGGATATAATCGTGTGCGCAAGTTCCCCCGTTCTGACACCCCCCCCCCCATGCCCCGTTCGCACACGAGGCCTCCCGGTTATTAGTCTCATCGGAAAGGACTATACCCCCTACACAAAACGACTTGCAAAAAGCTGTGTTTCAACAATCACTTTGCTTCCTCTAACGACAAACCAGCTTAAAAAAAAACCCAAACTAACAAAAATACACCAAGTGAAAAGGACAATCCTTGCTGACTTGGGTGCTATTCGTAAAGTGCTATGTAAACAATGGCTGGACTAAGCAAATCACGATCTTGTACTGAGGCTTTAATAAGAAAATGCCGAATCGGGTTAAAGCCTTTTCATGACTTGTTAACCGTATCCACGAACCTGGTTTGGTTTGGATGTTCAATCTGATCTTAGTCACGGTGTAGTATTGCCGTCATTGTGCACCAGGAGGATGGGGGGGGGGGGGGACCATATGTACTAGAGATCGTTCTCTCTCTCTCTCTCTCTCTCTGCTCTCTAGTTATTATTATCAAGTAAGGAGTAGTGTGTGTGTGTGTCTTCCATTTACCTAAAAAAAAACAAAAAACAAAAAAAAACTTAAGTGTGTCACAGTAGCCTGTTATACAGGACTGTAAAACATATCTGGAGTTTTAGTATGTGGAGATTTGAGTATCTTACAGATTAAAATTTCCAAACATAAACCCACGCAGCAAGTAACCGTATCATGTTAGAGTTTTATGTCTACTAGATGTCTAGCTGCTAAATTACTGTTTTACCTGTAAACGTTTTCTGACGTTATAGATCCTTCTTTGTACGTTATTTTGGAATAACCTTATCGATTTTCCGAATAAAAACAAAACTAATAATAGCTGAACAATAAGACAGTTGCCACATCACACTGATTGGAGCATAGAAGATGGAACTTGTTGCCTTGCTATTCATAACTCAAGCCAAGTCACCACAAAACCATTGTAATCATCCCACAAAAAGGGCAGTACAATACTTTTGCTGTTGATACCCTTACATTCAAGAGTGTGATGGAGTGTATGTAGCGTTCTGAGTTGACATTGTAAATCCAAAACGGGTATTTACTGATGGACTATGTTCCCGTGGAAAAAATAAAATAGTGTAAGGATAAGGGTGCCATTGCTTTGATGTGGTCGAACGCGCTCTTTCCGGGGAGATTCGTATGTTTAATTGCTGCGGACCGATAATATTGGTATATTACTCATACCATATCTTACACATGCCGTACAATACCGTACCATACCATATTGGATCCTTAACCAATACCTACTATAACAATCGTTATCCATACGCATACTGTTTACTATACCATACCATACACGTAACTATTACCATACCAGAGGAGAGAGAGGGAGCGGTGTTAATGTATTCCTTTATTTCGAGGATTTAGCGAATTATATGCATCTTCAGGGACTTTTTTTTCATTATAGTCCCCGTTGTGTATGCAGCTTCGTAAATTTTTTCATCAAGAGAGAATGTACGACGCTTCTTTAAAGCCGTTAAGTGGTGTGTGTGTGTGGTTGTGTTTTTATTGTTTTTTTTTTATTTTTTTATGCTTTTTTATCGAGACGGTGTGTGTTTGTGTTCTGTGCGCGCGCGTGCATGTGGCGTGTGTGTGTTGTGTGTAAATGTGTGTCTGTGTGATGGCTGCGTGCGGTGCGTTTGCACTAGGATAGTTCATTTGAGGCTTCATGGGAAATTCCACTTACAACGAGAACGCTAATGTACTTCCTGATACACATATGGAAACCTTATGTTGACTACGGTTCTGAAGGTCAGTCACGTAGCACACGTTAATTGTTACTACTGTGTTTCTGACCCTGGCCTGTGTGTCTGTTCTGTCTGTCTGTCGGTCCCGCGTCGCGTGTCCGTTCGAATGTCTCGTCACTCGCCTATACCTCATTGCTTCCAACAGATCGTAATGTTATGTCTATTTACCTTTTTTATTTCTTATTCACTTGATAGTCGCGGCAATTTTCTCCTGCGTGAAATGCGGGTGCTCTCCCCGGGGTGGGATGAGTCGCGTCGCCACAAGAGCACTGCACCTACCATTATTTTATTTTTCTGTTCTGCCTGCTACTGTATTTGTTTTCCTATCAAGTGTCTTTTGTTCTACAAGAATTTTACCGTGAGGTATCTTTTTGTGTGCTGTGAATTAAGTTTATGGTAAAAACACGGCAGATCTCTCAGTTTTTACTTTCATCGTTGAATGACTAGCAGCCCAGATACACCAGACTCCTATGACCATAATGGAGAATGGGACATGAAAACATTCGGGCCCAAACGGGTTTCAAACCCATGCCGACACACATGCCGACCCGGTCTTTTCGCTGTCTAGGCAGGCGCGTTTCTCTAGACCACGAATCATATTGAGAGATTTTGTATGCATGTCAGTCAGGTGCCGAGAGACGATCGATCCTTCCAACCAAGAAATCCATCATTGATCTTTAAAATCGTTCCAGTGCAACCACATGAATTCCAAACAGGTTGATCTGTCTAATGGATCAATCAAGCTAATACAATTGCATTTATATGATCAATGAATGAGTCAAGCACAACAAAAGAAAGGGTCGACCAATTTGAGATCAACTGAATAAACAGAACCATCAATCAACTCTATCAATTACCAATGAATGATATATCAAGATGCCAAGCAATCCATCAACTGATCAATGGAAAGATCAATCCATCAATTGATCAATTGATCCGATACAGGAGGACGTCGGATCGATTGTTGTGTTTGGCAAAAAAGAAAAAACGATTTTATCATTGATATATGGAAGAGATAGATAGATAGAGATAGATAGATAGATAGATAGACTTAGTTAGGTAGTGTAGGTTAGGATACGGTAGGTAGGTAGGTAGGTTCGCGCAGGCAGGCAGACAGACGACAGACAGTACAGACAGAAGACGGACAGACAGGAGAATAGATAGATACGATTAGATAGATAGAGTAGGATAGATAGGATAGAGAGAGTGAGAGATAAGATAGAGAGATAGATAGGAAGAGATAGGATAGATAGTGAGATAGAGGTAGAGACAGATTGATAGATAGAGAGATAGGATAGATAGATAGATAGAGGAGATAGTATTAGATAGATAGAGAGATTGATAGATGATAGATAGAATAGATAGAAAGAGTAGATAGAGTGAGATGATAGCACTTGTTCCCTGTTCAGGACACACACACACACAAAACACACGCTAAACACACACACACACTAACACTAACACACACACGAACCATACACGACAACTCACACACCAACACACACACACACACCACACACACACACCACTACACAACACACACTACACGACACACACTCACACAGAATTATGAAAGTGCTGGGAGTTCATACAATACTTCATAGAAATCAGTTAAATAAACTTTATGATATGTCTATTCTCTCCTTTATGATTTATACTTGTCAAGAAGAATTGGGCAATCAAACAATATTTAGTGGATTGAACAGGGGGTTTCTCCCATAAGACTTTTAATAGATAATTATTAGTGTGGGTTAATAGGAGCGCCGGGTTAGATCAGTGTCCTGAGCACTCGCTTTCCCCCAGCCAATGTTAGGAAGGCAGAGGAATCGAGCAGTGGGTTACACTAAGTGATTGGGTGTCCGTTTTTGTTCTCCTTGTTCAGTACAGTCCCATCCCAGTTATCATCCTAGCTGTAAATGAGGAGTACCTGCCTCTTTAGAGGTACAGGGAAGTTAATAGCGCGAGAAGAGAGGAATGGGAGACGAGATTCACAGAGAGACGAGGAGGTGTATACAGGTGTTGTGGTTGTAACTGCAAGCGTGTTGTCTATTCACCAAGTAGCTTAGATAGACATTTAACAAAAACAAAATAAAACGACACACACGCAACGCTACGCCAAAGCACACGCAAACACATCACACTCACATTACAACCACTCAAGCACACGCGCGCAACTACACACACACACACTCTGCGCGCACACACCACATCCACACAAACACACAACACACACACACACACACACACAACTACAGACACACACACACACACACACACCCACCTGGACACGATCATAGGGTGTAAAAAATAGATAAGCTTTCCTCAATCCAGGATTTGCAAATGTGTACACACAACAGCACAAACACCACACACACACACACCACACTACGACCACCACACGACGACTCACACACACACACATACATACATACATACATAGCGCACACACTCACACGGCACACACATTTATTATCTAATATATATATATATATATTATATAATTATTATATATATATATTTATATATATATAAGAATATTGATATAGACTTAGGCCCATCACTCCACCTCTGAGCATAGGCGCCGACAAAACAGTCCCCAGTAGTCTACTGGCCTGGCTACTCGCTCCTACCAGCTGTACTCCACCGGTTATTTCCCATCTTTCTGGCTTTTCCTGCTTCAAGGTCGCGTCGCCAGTATATACAGATTGTCTGTCATCATTGAACAATACACTCTTGGCATGACAGGAGATTTACCCGGTGCTCATTTAAAATTCCACAACTCATAAAATATTTACCTTTATTGATTCATTCTTCATGTTTTGTTATAGTGTTAACTTGCAAGGGAATCAGGATAGCTACAGTTGAGAATCTACTACTCGACGATTTCCCATGCTTAGGCTATAGCAGCATCGTGCGTGGTACATGATGGGGTGATACCGTTTGCCGCGCCTTCGGCTTCAGTTCAGTTCCCAGTTCACACAGCTGTGTTAACGGCTACCTGCGCTTCTTTTTGGGTCATGGAAGTAATGCAGTCGAGGGGAGAGGAGTTGGTGCGCGACCTCAACCTCAACATTGCGCGGCCAACATAGAGAATAGCTGAGGTCTTGGAAACCTCGATCCCCAACGAGGCACGTGTGCGTTATGGGATACCTTTACCACACACCTTTACCTTTGTTATAACTAGGTGCTGGGTCAATTGGCATGTGCTGGACTGCTCATTACAAGCGATATACTCCGCATTCTTATACGTGACAGACACGGCTGCTAGGACGGGTTTGTCGTGTTAAGAAACCACACTCCTCCATCCTCTCAACAAACATCTACCATTAACAGTAAATATCACATAAGCACAAAAAACTAACAACAATAAGAACAACAACAACAACTTACAATAACAACATATATATCAAGCTCAGAAACCGAAAATCCTAACTGGTATCGTGACTACAAGTGTACCAAACAATGATAGATTAATTGATCCTTCAAGAATGTGGGACATAAAATCATTACTAATCCTAAAATATACAATATTCCAGCTACTACACAATCTAATAAAACCTATCCTGAGATAGCCATCATTCATCTTACTTCTATATTAAGTCAACCGCTACGCGAAGACGTGTAACGTTTGCCGGCGTAATATCAACGATGGGTCACGTTGTACTGCACAGTCCACACACCTTTGCCTGATTGAGGGGACGTGGCACACCAGCATTTCACTAACTAAAACTAAGACAGGATGATATGATAGACATGGCAAGGGCTTTTTTACTCCACAGTTTCTCAAAAAGCCAGGCATTAAAATGTAGGTGTACGAAGCTAGAATCATTGCTGCAGGCTTCCAATGGTGACTACCACATCCTTCTGTCTCTCTTCTTTTTCGTTGGTAATTTGTTACGAAGCGAAAAAATTAACAAAAATAATTACCCCCAGAACTAAATTACATCATTATCAAAACAAGAACAAATCATTAAAAATCTTACCCATGAACCAACAAATCCAGGGACAACAATAGGTTGCTTCTTTTTTTTTCCTTTAAAAATCACAAAAAGACTAGGTTATAAAAAGTCCATTTATTGTTGTGAGCAAAATTGAAGCTTATTTAAAGAGGAGAGTCTAATTTTGTATTGAACGTGCTATACACCTTGCAATGCAATCTGATGCAACTTCATGGTACTACAGTACAACATAGGACCTCACCAGTTAACACCACCACTAAACGAATACAGGATCCGAGTGGATTATTAACGGAAGATCTCGTTTACTGGGGAGGCACTCTGACTTAAAACCGAGTATCTAGTTCGCTAAAGTCTAATATCGGGCATATGTAATGCTGATGCAATGATAATAGATTGCTATTAGCAAGGCAGCAGGGATACATCGCTACTGTACAGCATGCATTGTACTGGGGGGATATTTATAAGCACGTGCTGCTGCTGCTGCCAGCGGCGAAGCAGCCCAGCAGCTGCGCAACAGCAACACAACATCAAGAACCTGTAACACTCCTAACACAACTACAAACAAATTGTGTTTTTTATTCTTTATTTTTTGTTTTTTGTTTGAGTTATTTTTTTATATTATATATATAATATTTTGTTTTATGTTCTTATTTTATATTCACTGGACAATAAAATATACGTGAGGAAAAACAAAGATGCAGGTATTCAGTTACTTCTTCATTCCCCATCTTAATATATGGAGCGTTTTGATTACAATGATTCATATAGTTAATATATATATTAGTTATATATTTGGCAAAATTTATAGTGGGGAAAAACATGTTTGAGGTAATCAATACAACTTCATTCTCCAATCATTAAAAAATGTGTTTTGAACAAGATTTCATTATATTTACTAATTTATTTCGTATATATATAATATATATTTATTTATATATCTTAGATTTATATTTATATA
The DNA here is from genome assembly GCA_028751875.1 of Rapana venosa. NCBI lineage: Eukaryota > Metazoa > Mollusca > Gastropoda > Neogastropoda > Muricidae > Rapana > Rapana venosa. The sequence goes on from CM054144.1 coordinate 49,941,032, forward strand.
TCTTATATATTCAAATTAATCATGTATATCAAATCGATCCTCCCCATCCATGTGTGTCACTTAATTCTTTTTATCTTACTTTTACCAGGTACTTATAGTTTCAATTTGATGTACTTTTCAGACCATTTCGGTTCTGTGATAATCGCTCATAGCAGAGCAATGAAATGTTACCACAATAACTGAAAACCAGACGTATTCAAACAATCTCGACATCATCGTTCGAATTGAATACTATGGGCTTCGGATACAGTCGGCATTATTACGGAGAACTCTTTCTTCCTAAATGTCCCTTGATGACTTGCCCGATCCAGCACCACTTACGAAACGACCGTCATTTTCTACGATTTGTCGTCGGCTTGGAAAATGAGGACGACCGGCAAGATTGCTGATAAAACTGTTTTTGCGGTGTCGTCCTGCTTCGCTAACCAGTGCCTAACGTCTCTCGACACGCGGAAAAGAATAGGGGGGGGGCAAACTGTTGAGAGTCGACTGCATGAACGGGAATGGGGTCTGCGCCTTCTCTGGATTGCAGAAGACAGGCAACTAAAGATGACAGACGTTTGCAGAAATGCTTTCGGGGGGGGGGGGGGAGGACCACGATTGAGAAACAGGTCTGCCCAGTGTGGTACATCGACACAGAAAGAGCCATGCTTAGCGCTGGGTCAGCTGGGCAGGTTGGCAGGTTTTTCCCTGTGGTCACGGGCGAGGGAGTGTTCGCACCGGGAGGGGGAGAGTTGCGTCGCCTTGGAGCTGGTGAGGTGGGGATATGGCTCAGTCATGGAAAACATGGAAATCTGTTTGAGATAATGGTGTCGTCCAGTGTGGGTCTGGCGTGTCTTTTCCAGGGTGGTCTTGTCTGTTTGTTTGTCTGTCTGTCTGTTTTTGTCTTTGTGGCACTGCCATCTGTTTCCATATGTACTGTCCTTGCTTCTGTCGCTACTCCTCCCCTGTTCCCCCCACCTCCTTGACCTGTTGTCTCTCTTTCCGTGTGTTTGTGTGTGTGTGTGTGTGTGTGTATGTGTGTGTCGTGTGCGTGGTTGTGTGTGTGGGTGTGTGTTGAGTGATGTTGTGTGTGTGTGCGCGCGCTGTGTGTGTGTGTGTGTCGTGAAAGTGTGGTGTGTGTGTGTGGGATATTCCAATGCATCAGTATTGGGATATAGTCCGAACTATTTAGCAGTAGCCACTGAAAATCTCACATGATGTGTTTACATCTGTTAAAGCAGTAGCTTTATTATGTTGGGTACTTTTGAAATTTGGGATGGCTGAAACCCTAGTGTTTTTTTTCCAGTGAAGTTGTGCGAAGTTTTCAGACTAAGATAACAGTACAGGTTATGCACTGAAGACCCCATTTCAAGAGGGGCACCAATTGCTCGTGTAATCACATGTAATAATTCTGTACTGCTTGTGGGCTGTGCCTGTGTGTTGTGTGTGTGTGTGTGTGTGTGTGTGTGTGTGTGGGTGTGTGTCGTGTGTAGTGCGTGTCTCGTTTTATTGTTATCTAAATTAAAAACTTGATAGAATCTTTATCATGTTTGGAGTTGATGGTTCCTACGATGAATCATCACTGAGGGACAATGTTTAGCTTTTAAAAATGAATAACTAGGAAGACCAAACATTTTTATTTTCGTAGTTCGTTATATTTTCAATGAAAACAATTGGGACTCATTCACTTACACTCTTCTGTAACTGGAGGAGGGATCAAAACCACACTATTGATTATAACGTCAGTGCATTAGGACCAGAGGCCAACCATAGACTTTACTATATCTTCAGTGAAAGCGGACACAACTCAGAGGACCTCACATTTGTATTTCATGTGGAAGGATACAACCCAATGTCTGTATTATCCAATCAACTCTGGGGAAGGGGACACTACCAAAGACCCTTACCTTAACTCAGAGGGCCGAAAACTGAGTTGCCATGCTGCATATCCGGTGTCTTCGAGAATGTGTGATCATATGTCGTATAAATCAAATGAGGACTCCTTTCTAAATCGGTGTTTCTGGAGTTGAGTTCGAGTGTAATAAATACTAAGGTGCAAAATGGAAGATACTGTGCCTTCATATTTATCCATTTGGATTAGTCAGTAGTGACATGAGCAAGAACTTAGCTCACAGCTGTGAGATAATTGCTGGACTTTGAAGCTGTCTAATTGAGCAATGTGCTTAGGTCCGCATTCTTAGAATCACTAGAATCAGTATCAGAAATTATTGTATTGCCATTAAAAGTCACCATGGACTTGCATTTGTGTAAATCAATTCAAAAAGTGTTGGCTTTAGGAAAATAGGGGGGTATCTGAGTAACGTGGGTTTCAACGCCACGACCTAGTCAGTCCTACATGTAAAATATCCACCGCATGTACCTGTGTGCGTGGTGAGCAGGCATTATATTTATATTTGCACCCAGGTTAAAAAAGGAACAACAACATACCACATCACGTCTTCATGGCGAGAGTTATTTTGGTCACATGTTAATGTGTAGACAGCGTGCCCAGCATGCAAATCTTCGAATAGCGGCAAGGACTGTTATGTGCTCCGAACCAAGAGAAGATGATTAGACATCATATATAGTTTCCGGCCTCTGGCAGAATTATGGGACTAGACAGGCCGTGAGGAGGTAACAGTCAGGAGAGCGTTATGCTCTCAGATGCACAACCAATTTGGTCCAAAATGAGAAATTATGCTCCCTGCCTCTGGGCACAAGAGGGGACTATAGTTTCTCTGTGAGCAATTTGCTTGCTCGCTCCTGACTGATCTGAGACATAGGCTTATCGTTCGTAGGGTACTAAGTGATGGCGGTGCGCTGCGTGCATTGGTTGGAGGCTACCTAAACTTTGCTGTAAGCTATTTCTTATTTTATTGGAGATGTTTTTAAAAAAATAGTAAATGAAATCACTAATCTTTCCTTCTTGGTTGTGTTTTTTTGAAAATATATGATTCTCATCATGTAATTGCGGGGTCAGTGTCGCGTAATGACCGTCATGAGGTGGATTAAAGTTCCTTTGACTTGATCTTGTCTTTGATGGGACTTAATACCCCTGAAAATACCACTTAGGGTCATTTCACTTTTTTCTTTGTCAGTGGTGAAAGTATTGGCTTCTTGGATTTATGACTGTAGTATAGTTTCACTGATAATAATTTAGCGAATTTCAAGGAATACGATGTACAGTTTCTTATTATTTGCCTTTTTACGAGAGGAGAGGTTGCGAGAGAAAAATGCCTTTCCCCTGCCTGTATTGATGTTAGATTTGATGGCTGTGATATATTGAAGATAAAACCATGTTTTAATCAAAGGGCAGGGTCCTTGGATCGTGTACATAGTGAAGGAATAATAATATGCAATATAATAATAATATATAATAATATAATGGGGTTTGTTATTGCGCTATAATCTTGCGCTAAGACAAGTTCAGAGGCGCTGCATTCAACTATCTATCGATGTCATGAGCCAATATCTGTCAAATCCTTAAACAACATTCAAATGTACGTCCTACTCACACATATCACACACACCCACACACACACCACACACACACACACACATACAGGGGGTTGTAGGCTTTGGCCTGGTAATGGTTTTGGGACTGTTGAAGGCAGGGCAGTTGTGAGATGAAAGAGGGGGGTAAGTTAGTTTGTACTCAATTTATGCTCTTGTAGCTGGATTAAAATGGTTCATATCGTAGGCCTCTGTCGAGAGTGTGAGGATGGTACGTTCCCCAGTTGGAGGGACCATCAGAACTAGAGAAGAGCGCATACGACCAATAGTGGATTGGGTTGGAATCTTAGGTATCGTAAGAACAAGGTTATCTGCATGCGTCTTATGCGGGTACGCAGCCATTTTGTTAATAACAAAAACATCACATTACAAACAATACAAACTACCAACTGAACTACTCCTCACCCCCACACCCTCAGAAAACCAACACAAAACAAACAACAACAACAAAACGCCCATTTACGTTCCGATTATAGGGCGGCCGTTCCTACTAACGCAAAGAAAACACACACGCAGCACCCAGAACCTATTGACCATTGTAGGTTGCTCGGAAATTGAATTAACATGGTTAACTGAGACTTCTGAAGACAGCATGTTCATCAGATACAATGGAGGATCATGTGTAGGCTATGTTAGGTGGTGCGTTAGGTGAGGTGGGTGGATGTGTAGTGGAGGTGGTGTGTGGGTGGGGAGGGGGATGTGGTGGTGTGTTGTGGAAGGGAAGAGGGGGGATGGAGGTGGAGAGGGGATCTGATTCTCATTGATTTATATATGAACGTTTCGTTTTGATCAACACCCGTTTAGATTTGTGAAGATTTTATTATAATTACCGCACTTGGGATAAAGGAACAGCAACCCCCACCCATTTTGATGAGTCTGTAGTCGTTTATTGGTTGGTGTATACACATACACACACACGTACACACACACACACACACCGTCATACTAACCAAACGTGCACATCCTCGATTGAATCGGCACTGATTCAACACGTACTATAATACTGACTAATACTAATTCTACTATTATTACTACTTCTGCTACTACGTCTGATATTCTGCTTGTCTGCTGCTGCTGATGATGATTGATGCTGCTGCTACTACTTCTACTGGCTGCTGCTGCTGCTGATGTGGATGATGAGGCTGCTGCTACTGTATTAATACTGTGCGGCTACTGCTGCTTCACGCTTACTGTCGTGACTACTTCTATTCTAAAAAAGCACTTACTATATGTCTACTACTGGGCTGGCTACTGCGGCAGGAGTAGAGTTGCCTATTAGACTTGATAATTCATTGTTGCTCGATGTGATGGACTTGAGCGACGATCTGGTCATAGATATCTAACGATACTGGGGTGCTGGCTCGGATTATTTTGACTACTTCCTTCGTCGTTCTCGGAGGGTGCGGTCTCTCGGCTGCGTCTATAGATATATTAGACGTAGGCGGGTGCTGGCCTCTGCTACTTAATGCAATCTTCTTAGATCATTCGGAGGTGGATGTCGGACGACTTGTGCTTTCTGTATTCGTAGTGTCGGCGAGTTGCGGCGTACGGGACATAGTGATACTTCGACGACGTACGGCGTCGTGGAAGCGTTACCTCCACGCTACCGGACCTGATGTTCGTTGTAGTCAGACTCTAAACTACAGTAGTAGTACATAACTACCTCCTAATACGAATCAATCAACAGAGTCGTTCGTTTTCGGTCCATCTCCCGACCAGCACTCATCCGGTTGACTACGATTGACGTCTGACCTCACTCGTACACTTCCGCTACTGACTTCTACCTCCTCCACAGACTGACTATATACTACTATTGAGGCTGATGCGGCTATCTACCTGCTAATGACGACTTCCTCTACTTCTGACGACGGTCTACATAGAAGTCTACTTGTACTACGTACTTTTAAACCAGTCAACTACCACTCGAAGAATACTTCCCACCACCTCCATTGACCCTACTACGGTACTCCTTAGATATACTACTTCAATACAAGTTTATATGATTGATGTGGCCTACGTCACAATGGAAAGGGGAAGTTGTGGGGGCAGCGGGCAAAGGGCACGGGCACTGGCCAGTGATCTTCGTCTTCACCGCGCAAGCAAACCCTACCCACATAACCAACCTCTCCCGGGCTGGTCTGGGGTAGCAGAAGGCAGACTCGTGTTGCGCCATTCCTGTGTCAGCTGTCTCTTGGTAAAAGCTGGAATATATCGTCTCAGATTGCATCTTAGTAGCTATGAGTTACCAAATGAAATAGGGTATCAGCAGGTCATAACTAAAAAGAATTAAATAATATGGAATGTATGTGTTTCTGTAGGGGCGTCGTGGAAGTGTGTAGAACTTTACATCGTTAAATTCTAGGTATTTATAAACATGATGTATAGTTTCTGTTATGTTCCCAGTTTTCAAAGAGTTTTTTTTGGGGGGGGAGGGATGGGGAGAGGTGGGGCGTCTTCTTATTTTCTTATTTTAAGCGTATTGGCTTTATCCTCTACCTTTGTTTTGTATGTTTGTCTGGTCTCCGCTGTCGGTCTGTCTGTTTTGTCCAGTGCGTTGGGTGTGGGTGTTTGTGTGGGGCTCTCTCTAGTCGCGCGCACGCGTGTTTGCTTTTTTTTTTGGTCGTCTCCTCTCTCTACTCTCTCTCTTCTCTCTCTCTTCTGCTCTCCCCCCACGCACCCACGACTCTCTATTTGTGTTAGAAGAGGCGTAGGTGTTTTGTAAATTAATGCTCGGGCCTCTGTTGTTTGGTTAGTGGTTTACAGAGTTGCTCGATCTGCTTAACATTGATTACATACTGACCGTGTGTGTATAGACCTCGCTATCACAGAAAATGTTTTACCAGATAGTTCGCGTGTGCCTCTCTCGCTGTGCAGGCACTGGTACTACACACACACAACACCAACACACACACTCACTCACTACACATCACACACCAAATCTATCACCATAAATCACGGAGAATTCCCAAACACCACCATCTACATTTTACTGCCTTCTTATTTGTGTATTCAACTTTTTCTTTTTACCCTTCACGTGTTAATGCGAATAACCCGACCCCCCAATCCACACACACGACTTCTTACAAACACATAGCTATTCTACCACAACCCATACATCTCTCATCTCACTCTCTGACTACTAATATATCACATCCACTCACACCACCACACTACATCCACCACCACCTCCACCACACCACCTCCACCACCAAAACAACACATCACCACCTCCACCACCAATCTACTCTTCATCACACTCACTACCAATTTCAAAGACACAATCACCACCTCCTCCACCACCACACCGAAACTACACATCACTAGCACACACATCACCACACACCTACTCACCGCCACACATACACTACAACAGCACACTCACACTATAAAACAACTCTCCAAGACAAGACCACCCCCCCCCCCAAAAAAAAGATAAAATAAACACAAAAAAAAGCTCCCAACCAAACAACAACAATCCCTACAAACCACCTACGTACTCAAAACAAACTGACACCAACTAACTAACAAACAAAAAAAACCCACAAAACCAAGAACGACCAAAGATACACTATAACTCTTTACTTGAAACGTCCTCTTCTTTACCTGTTGTGACTCAGCCTTCACACAGGCCAACATCCTGGCGTGTTATCCAGCACGGACCTACACATAGGCTTCTAGTGCTGAAGCGCAATCCTGACACACCGCGCTACCGAGGGCGGGGTTGACCACGTTGTTCCGTGAAAGGTTGCTTCATGGGCAGTCGCACCCACACTCGGTGTCCCGTTTGATTTGGCCGTGCACTCGTTGCTCTTTCTGTGCTTGCACAGACGGATCAGAGGAGCAGCGGCTGGCGGCAAGAAATAGCCGAACCCGGTGGGTTTAAAACCTCTCGCTTCGCACCTCTTGCATAGCCCGTGTCTCTCTTCGAGTGCACTTTCTCTTCGCCTCCGAGCCGGCTGGGCAGTAGGTGCAAGGGCGGCCAGTTGTTTTTAGGTCTGGGAATGGAAGGTTGCCGCGTAGCAGGCTAACGACTGGCTCACGTGGCGTCTTTGTCTTCCCGAGACGCGGAGATTCACGCGATGGCCGGCCCGGCACGTGGGCTGTTCAGGCAGAGAGGCCGTACGGGAGGGTGAGAACGTGCCCTGTATTGAGGGCATTTCAATCACTTCGGTTTTGTCGTTGTTCTTGGCTGCAGCTTTCTCCCCGCATGAAGCCTTCACCGCAGGAGCTGCATGTCTGACTAGCGTCGAGATGGCCGGGGTTGTGAAGAAAGAAAGAACCCTGCCAAACACGGCACGCAAGACGGCGTTCGCTAGTTGGTGACGTGTCATTACCGCCAACTAGGGGTTTGGGTTGGGTGACCGGGGGACAGGAGCATTTTCTGCGCAAGGAGTTTCCCGCTTGGGAGGAAATAGCACCGGGGGGGGGTGTGGCCATTTACAGGCATCTGGGCTTGTCGGGGTGGATGTTTGTGACAAGTTTGGTCTACCGCTGCTGGCGGGGCCAGTTATTGCTACTCGTTGGCACTGCTTGCCCCCGTCGCGAGAGAAGGTGTCCCTTCTTGCAGCCTTTACATTTGGTTGTGTGTTGGGGTACGGGCGTGCCCCTCCATTCTCCTGCTTCCCTTGGGGGCACTGTATGCCACGGGGTACACTGGTGGATTTGTTTCCCAAGGAAATAAGCGGCCAGGCTTGCATGGGTGAGGTCGGTGTACTCTACGTCTTGAGCATCGCTTTGGATAGCGTGTGCTCTGGGGGGACACTTTCTGAATCAGTCTGCACCTGCTTCCGTGCTGGTCTGAGGAGGAAGACTGGAAACTTCCTGTACGCGCGTATGCGCGGACTTGGTGTCGTTGGGTGGTCGCTGAATCGGCACTGTGTCTTCCAAGCCTGGAAGGACTTACTTGCGCATGGCTTGCGGACAGTAGCACCTGCTTCCTTTTACGTGGGGAGCCGGTTTATATGGAAAGTGGTTTGTTGACGTTGTTTTGTTGGAGAGCAGCATGAAAACCAAAAACCAAGGGAGAACTGTATTTGCAATATAACATTCCGTGCCCACATTGTTTTTTGTTTTGTTTTGTTGTTGTAAATTCATACACTGTCCATGTTAACTTTGGGTAAGGATTCTGGTTGGCTCTAGATTTCAAACTGACTCACTGCTTCGTGTTACATCCGATTATTTTCTGTATAAATAAACATTTAATTAAAAAAATTAGTTAAAAATACATTAATCCACACTGTTTGCCCAGCTCCTCCTGTCTTCTGTGGTCAAACTACATTTGTTTGAACCAACACACACCACCACACACTCACAGCCACATCTCTCACTCACACTACGCCTCTGTTACCTGTGGGATATTGCGCTCTACAACTAAATTCTAGCCTCAACTATTTCAAATATTGATACTTAGATTTAGATCAGTTTATCTTTCTTTACTTTATTTACGATACTATATGGGGTGTGGATAACCCTATAAAGTTATTTGACATAAAATCCCTGATTAAAATTACAGAGCACCTTAAGAAATGACAAGATGATGAAGGGAGCTGCCTAAGGTAGAAAAAAAATGGACTCAGTTTCGTTAAGTTTACTTTGAGAAATACATCCTCATCGAAGACATTTTTGTTTTGACTTGTGATTTGGTCCCCTTTTGAAAGTTATCTCCCATGTGGTCCATAGTAAGGGCTCAATAACCTCGGTCGACAATAAGGCCCACTCACCCTCATCCCATTTGCAGAAGGGGGTTGTGTTGTGTGGGGTGTGCGCGCGCGCGGCGTACTTGCTCGCGGTTGTGTGTGTTTACTAAATGAATAGGTGCCAGTCAACGTTCAGTGGAAAGGGCCTCATACAATTAGTCAGGGAAATAAAATGATAATTGGATATCATGCTTCGCTGGTATTCTCCACACGCTTTTAAAGTGCGTACGTGCAACACAGTACATACACTTTAATAAGAATAATAATAATGTATGGAATTTAGTATAGCGCTGGAATCTTGTAAAGCAAACAAATTCAAAGCGCTCAGATGACTTTTTTTTTCATATCGAGGATATTGGAATATAGCACTCATGTGCTTTTTGTTTGTTCTTCCAGTCACCATGTGTTTGCGGTTTTTGTAATATGTTCGCAGCCATATGGTCCTTCACGGCAAACATATGGCCCTACTCTTTCGAAAAGCGGCTGGAGCAGGATATAATCGTGTGCGCAAGTTCCCCCGTTCTGACACCCCCCCCCCCATGCCCCGTTCGCACACGAGGCCTCCCGGTTATTAGTCTCATCGGAAAGGACTATACCCCCTACACAAAACGACTTGCAAAAAGCTGTGTTTCAACAATCACTTTGCTTCCTCTAACGACAAACCAGCTTAAAAAAAAACCCAAACTAACAAAAATACACCAAGTGAAAAGGACAATCCTTGCTGACTTGGGTGCTATTCGTAAAGTGCTATGTAAACAATGGCTGGACTAAGCAAATCACGATCTTGTACTGAGGCTTTAATAAGAAAATGCCGAATCGGGTTAAAGCCTTTTCATGACTTGTTAACCGTATCCACGAACCTGGTTTGGTTTGGATGTTCAATCTGATCTTAGTCACGGTGTAGTATTGCCGTCATTGTGCACCAGGAGGATGGGGGGGGGGGGGGACCATATGTACTAGAGATCGTTCTCTCTCTCTCTCTCTCTCTCTGCTCTCTAGTTATTATTATCAAGTAAGGAGTAGTGTGTGTGTGTGTCTTCCATTTACCTAAAAAAAAACAAAAAACAAAAAAAAACTTAAGTGTGTCACAGTAGCCTGTTATACAGGACTGTAAAACATATCTGGAGTTTTAGTATGTGGAGATTTGAGTATCTTACAGATTAAAATTTCCAAACATAAACCCACGCAGCAAGTAACCGTATCATGTTAGAGTTTTATGTCTACTAGATGTCTAGCTGCTAAATTACTGTTTTACCTGTAAACGTTTTCTGACGTTATAGATCCTTCTTTGTACGTTATTTTGGAATAACCTTATCGATTTTCCGAATAAAAACAAAACTAATAATAGCTGAACAATAAGACAGTTGCCACATCACACTGATTGGAGCATAGAAGATGGAACTTGTTGCCTTGCTATTCATAACTCAAGCCAAGTCACCACAAAACCATTGTAATCATCCCACAAAAAGGGCAGTACAATACTTTTGCTGTTGATACCCTTACATTCAAGAGTGTGATGGAGTGTATGTAGCGTTCTGAGTTGACATTGTAAATCCAAAACGGGTATTTACTGATGGACTATGTTCCCGTGGAAAAAATAAAATAGTGTAAGGATAAGGGTGCCATTGCTTTGATGTGGTCGAACGCGCTCTTTCCGGGGAGATTCGTATGTTTAATTGCTGCGGACCGATAATATTGGTATATTACTCATACCATATCTTACACATGCCGTACAATACCGTACCATACCATATTGGATCCTTAACCAATACCTACTATAACAATCGTTATCCATACGCATACTGTTTACTATACCATACCATACACGTAACTATTACCATACCAGAGGAGAGAGAGGGAGCGGTGTTAATGTATTCCTTTATTTCGAGGATTTAGCGAATTATATGCATCTTCAGGGACTTTTTTTTCATTATAGTCCCCGTTGTGTATGCAGCTTCGTAAATTTTTTCATCAAGAGAGAATGTACGACGCTTCTTTAAAGCCGTTAAGTGGTGTGTGTGTGTGGTTGTGTTTTTATTGTTTTTTTTTTATTTTTTTATGCTTTTTTATCGAGACGGTGTGTGTTTGTGTTCTGTGCGCGCGCGTGCATGTGGCGTGTGTGTGTTGTGTGTAAATGTGTGTCTGTGTGATGGCTGCGTGCGGTGCGTTTGCACTAGGATAGTTCATTTGAGGCTTCATGGGAAATTCCACTTACAACGAGAACGCTAATGTACTTCCTGATACACATATGGAAACCTTATGTTGACTACGGTTCTGAAGGTCAGTCACGTAGCACACGTTAATTGTTACTACTGTGTTTCTGACCCTGGCCTGTGTGTCTGTTCTGTCTGTCTGTCGGTCCCGCGTCGCGTGTCCGTTCGAATGTCTCGTCACTCGCCTATACCTCATTGCTTCCAACAGATCGTAATGTTATGTCTATTTACCTTTTTTATTTCTTATTCACTTGATAGTCGCGGCAATTTTCTCCTGCGTGAAATGCGGGTGCTCTCCCCGGGGTGGGATGAGTCGCGTCGCCACAAGAGCACTGCACCTACCATTATTTTATTTTTCTGTTCTGCCTGCTACTGTATTTGTTTTCCTATCAAGTGTCTTTTGTTCTACAAGAATTTTACCGTGAGGTATCTTTTTGTGTGCTGTGAATTAAGTTTATGGTAAAAACACGGCAGATCTCTCAGTTTTTACTTTCATCGTTGAATGACTAGCAGCCCAGATACACCAGACTCCTATGACCATAATGGAGAATGGGACATGAAAACATTCGGGCCCAAACGGGTTTCAAACCCATGCCGACACACATGCCGACCCGGTCTTTTCGCTGTCTAGGCAGGCGCGTTTCTCTAGACCACGAATCATATTGAGAGATTTTGTATGCATGTCAGTCAGGTGCCGAGAGACGATCGATCCTTCCAACCAAGAAATCCATCATTGATCTTTAAAATCGTTCCAGTGCAACCACATGAATTCCAAACAGGTTGATCTGTCTAATGGATCAATCAAGCTAATACAATTGCATTTATATGATCAATGAATGAGTCAAGCACAACAAAAGAAAGGGTCGACCAATTTGAGATCAACTGAATAAACAGAACCATCAATCAACTCTATCAATTACCAATGAATGATATATCAAGATGCCAAGCAATCCATCAACTGATCAATGGAAAGATCAATCCATCAATTGATCAATTGATCCGATACAGGAGGACGTCGGATCGATTGTTGTGTTTGGCAAAAAAGAAAAAACGATTTTATCATTGATATATGGAAGAGATAGATAGATAGAGATAGATAGATAGATAGATAGACTTAGTTAGGTAGTGTAGGTTAGGATACGGTAGGTAGGTAGGTAGGTTCGCGCAGGCAGGCAGACAGACGACAGACAGTACAGACAGAAGACGGACAGACAGGAGAATAGATAGATACGATTAGATAGATAGAGTAGGATAGATAGGATAGAGAGAGTGAGAGATAAGATAGAGAGATAGATAGGAAGAGATAGGATAGATAGTGAGATAGAGGTAGAGACAGATTGATAGATAGAGAGATAGGATAGATAGATAGATAGAGGAGATAGTATTAGATAGATAGAGAGATTGATAGATGATAGATAGAATAGATAGAAAGAGTAGATAGAGTGAGATGATAGCACTTGTTCCCTGTTCAGGACACACACACACACAAAACACACGCTAAACACACACACACACTAACACTAACACACACACGAACCATACACGACAACTCACACACCAACACACACACACACACCACACACACACACCACTACACAACACACACTACACGACACACACTCACACAGAATTATGAAAGTGCTGGGAGTTCATACAATACTTCATAGAAATCAGTTAAATAAACTTTATGATATGTCTATTCTCTCCTTTATGATTTATACTTGTCAAGAAGAATTGGGCAATCAAACAATATTTAGTGGATTGAACAGGGGGTTTCTCCCATAAGACTTTTAATAGATAATTATTAGTGTGGGTTAATAGGAGCGCCGGGTTAGATCAGTGTCCTGAGCACTCGCTTTCCCCCAGCCAATGTTAGGAAGGCAGAGGAATCGAGCAGTGGGTTACACTAAGTGATTGGGTGTCCGTTTTTGTTCTCCTTGTTCAGTACAGTCCCATCCCAGTTATCATCCTAGCTGTAAATGAGGAGTACCTGCCTCTTTAGAGGTACAGGGAAGTTAATAGCGCGAGAAGAGAGGAATGGGAGACGAGATTCACAGAGAGACGAGGAGGTGTATACAGGTGTTGTGGTTGTAACTGCAAGCGTGTTGTCTATTCACCAAGTAGCTTAGATAGACATTTAACAAAAACAAAATAAAACGACACACACGCAACGCTACGCCAAAGCACACGCAAACACATCACACTCACATTACAACCACTCAAGCACACGCGCGCAACTACACACACACACACTCTGCGCGCACACACCACATCCACACAAACACACAACACACACACACACACACACACAACTACAGACACACACACACACACACACACCCACCTGGACACGATCATAGGGTGTAAAAAATAGATAAGCTTTCCTCAATCCAGGATTTGCAAATGTGTACACACAACAGCACAAACACCACACACACACACACCACACTACGACCACCACACGACGACTCACACACACACACATACATACATACATACATAGCGCACACACTCACACGGCACACACATTTATTATCTAATATATATATATATATATTATATAATTATTATATATATATATTTATATATATATAAGAATATTGATATAGACTTAGGCCCATCACTCCACCTCTGAGCATAGGCGCCGACAAAACAGTCCCCAGTAGTCTACTGGCCTGGCTACTCGCTCCTACCAGCTGTACTCCACCGGTTATTTCCCATCTTTCTGGCTTTTCCTGCTTCAAGGTCGCGTCGCCAGTATATACCGTACCATACCATAAGTATCCATAACAATACCATACTATACAATACGTATCCATACCATACGATACTATACCATACCATACACGTAACCATACCATACCAGAGAGAGAGAGAGAGAATTAATTTATTCTTTTATTTCGAGGATAGCGAAATAAGCACTCCTGTGCTTTTTTCATCCAGTCCCCGTGTGTAGGCAGCTTCGTAAATTTTATCATCAGAGAGAATGTACGCGCTCTTTAAAGCGCGTACGTGCGTGTGTGTGTGTGTGTGTGTTTTATTTTATTTTTTTATTCTTTTATATCGAGAGGTGTGGGGTTTGTGTGTGTGCGCGCGCGTGCGTGCGTGTGTGTGTGTGTGTGTAAATGTGTGTCTGTGTGCTGGCTTGCGTGCGTGCGTGCATAGGCTAGTTTCTCTGAGGTATTGGAAATTCCCTACACCATATCCTATGTACTTCCTGATACACAATGGCCTACTTTGGACTACGGCTGAAGGTCACAGTAGAACGTTAATTGTTATACTGTGTTTCTACTGCCTGTGTGTCTGTCTGTCTGTCTGTCTGTCCTTCTGTTCCGTTTCGAAAGTCTGTCTTCTTCCCTCTTTCCAACAGACAAGTATTTATTTTATTTTTATTTCATATCACTTGAAGTCGCGGCAAATTTCTCTGCGTGAAATTCGGGCTGCTCTCCCCGGGGGAGAGCGCGTCGCCACAAGAGCAGCGCCACCCATTATTTTATTTTTCTGTTCCTGCCTGCAACTGTATTTGTTTTCCTATCAAGAGTGTCTTTTTTCTACAGAATTTTACCGTGGGTTCTTTTATGTGTGCTAAATAAGTTTATGTAACACACGGGATCTCAGTTTATCGTCTCATCTGAAAGACTAGCGCCCAGACCACCACTCATGACCTAATGGATGGGTGGAACATTTCGGGCCCAAACGGGATTCAAACCACCGCACACTTCCGACCCGGACTTTTCGCTGTCTAGGCAGGCGCGTTTCCTCTAGACCACCGATCCATATGTGAGAGATTCTGTCTGCATGTCAGTCAGGTGCGAGAGAGATCGATCCTCCAACCAATGAATCCATCAATTGATCAATAAATCGATCAATCAACCAATGAATCCAAACATTGATCAGTTAATCGATCAATCAACTAATCAATTCATTAATTGATCAATAAATTGATCAACCAACAAATGAATCCACCAATTGGTCAATGAATAAACAAACCATCCAATCAACTCATCAATTGACCAATATATATATCAAGATCCAATCAATCCATCAACTGATCAATGGAAAGATCAATCCATCAATTGATCAATTGATCGATCGGAGGCCGGTCGTCGATTGTT
>CM054144.1:49959050-49969481 GCA_028751875.1 Rapana venosa
CATGGTGGCGAAGCAATTTCCAGAGGGTGTTGCGGTCCACACTGTCAAAGGCTTTCTCATAATCAACAAAGTTGATGTATAAAGATGAGTTCCACTCTAAAGATTGCTCAACGATGATGCGCAAGGTGGCAATCTGATCTATGCATGATCTGTTCTGGCGGAAGCCGGCCTGTTGGTCTCGGAGGAGAGGGTCGACTGCATTTTTCATTCTCTCGAGGAGGATCCTGTTAAAGACTTTTCCTGGCACCGACAGAAGCATTATCCCTCTATAGTTGGCACAGTTACTGAGGTCTCCTTTCTTGGGTAGCTTGATGAGGTAGCCCTCCTTCCAGTCTAATGGTACTTCCTCCTCTTCCCAAATCTTCCCAAAGAGAGGGTACAGCATCTCTACCGTGGTCTCCAGGTCTGCCTTGAGTGCTTCTGCTGGGATGTTGTCTGGTCCTGCTGCCTTGCCATTTCTCAGCATTTGATGGCTTTCCTGATCTCCTCCCTGGTTGGTTGCTCACAGTTGATGTCTAGATCTCTATCAGCAGGGTCGATGTCCGGGGGGTTGAAGGGACGGGTCTGTTCAGGAGTTCCTCAAAGTGCTCTGCCCATCTTTTCAGTTGCCCCTCTGTTCCCAGGATGGCGTTTCCTTTCTTGTCTTTGACTGGTCGCTCAGGCCTGCTGTACTTCCCTGAGAGTTTCTTAGTGGTGTCATACAGCAGCTTCATGTTGTTACTGGCTGCTGCTTCCTCGGTTTCCTCTGCCAGGCTGTTGATGTACTTGCGCTTGTCTGTTCTTGCGCTCCTCTTGACTTCTCTGTTGGCTTCTGTGAAGTCTGCTTGTGCTTGCCTTTGCTGCTCTTGTCCGGCTGTTGTTTACTGCCTGCTTTCTTCTGCTTTCTCTTTTCAATCTTGCCCATTGTGACTGCCGATATCCATTCCTTCTGTTGGTGTCTCTTGGGGCCCACTACTTCCTGACAAGTTGATGTCAGTGTCTCTTTCACTTTCTTCCACTGGCTCTCGATGTCAGTCTCTTCTTCAAGCAGTTCTTGTAGTACTTGGTACTTGTTGGTGAGGGACAGCTTAAATTCTTCATTTATCTTTGAGTCTTTCAGCAGGCTGGTGTTGTACTTCTGCCTCTTTGTTGTTACTTTCATCCAGTTCCTCTTCAGCTTTAGCTTCAGCCTGGCTACCAAAAGGTGGTGGTCAGATGCAACGTCTGCTCCTCTTTTCACCCTTACATCCTGTAGTGATCTCCTGAATTTCTTGGCCATGCAGATATGGTCGATCTGGTTCTCAGTCACATGATTTGGTGATACCCAGGTGGCCTTATGTACTCTTCTGTGGGGGAAAATGCTGCCACCAGATTGTTGATAGCACAGAAGTCTGCAAATCTCTCGCCATTCTCATTCATCTCTCCTAATCCGTGTCTTCCCATCACTTCCTCGCATCCCGTGTTGTCTTGTCCGATCTTGGCATTGAAATCACCCATGAGGATGTTTATATCTTTTTCTGGGTATTTGGCAATGACGTTCTGCAGTCTGTCGTAGAATTGATCTTTGGCTTCTTCATCGCCGTCATTAGTTGGCGCATAACACTGGATGATGTTCATTCTGATCTTCTTCTTCTTAGTCCTGAAGGATGCCGCAATGATTCTTGATCCGTGTGCTTCCCATCCTATCAGGGCTCGCTGCGCAGGTCTTGACAACATGAGCGCTACGCCTTCTGTGTGTGGAGCGTTGTCTTCTTCATGGCCAGAATAAAGCAGCATCTCTCCAGTGAGCAGTCTCCTTTGTCCTGACTGTGTCCAATGGGTCTCACTGATGCCAAGCAATGTGAGGTTGTAGCTTTTCATCTCTGCTGCTACTTGTGTTGTTTTTCCCGTCTCATACATGGTCCTCACATTCCATATTCCGAGGTTGATGGTCCTGGTCGATAAAAGGGGGGTCGGCCTTGTGGCTTCCGTAGACTCACGGCTTTCACCCCATGGCGTCATACATAATAATAATAATAATAATAATGTATGGAATTTATATAGCGCTGAATCTTGTAAAGCAACAAATCAAAGCGCTCAGATTTTATTTCATACCACTTTAAGTCATGGCAGATTTCATACATCCTCTTGACGAGGACCCTTCCTCTCCCAGGGCAGTAGTCTTTTGGTCTGTTGTTGGCGTTTCTGTAGCAAACTTTGTTTTCACGGGGTGGGGTTGCTAGCCCCACGCCCAACCCTCCTCCTTTCTCATCCGGGCTTGGGACCGGCAATGGCAGAGTTATATATATATACAAAGTAGAATTTTTATTTCCAGATGGTGTACATTGAATAAGCACTGCATTTAGTTTTTTTCGTCATATAGCCTACGTACGTTTGAATGTAACATTATTCTTTTTCTAAAGGCTTTCTAACCTAGCCTTCCTATGAAAACATAAGACATGTCGCTCACACACACACACACACACACACACACATAGGGTATACCTCTTAGGGTATCTGAGTTTCCCAGAATTGTGCAATTCCACTTGCCACTAACTTGACACGAGGCCACAGTCAGGGGCTAGGGTCAAAAACTGTGCAGTAACCGTACTTATTAAAAGAGAACTTCAGCTTATGAACAAAACAGCAGTGGCAAAACAGAACGGTACATAACCAAACACACCTTTATTTCATTGTTTCAAATACAAGGTAATTTCCACAAAACAAAACAGTCTCAAGGTATATGGAAGACAAGAAACGGTGGGAACACATCAGAGAGAGTGGACTGGCTTGATGGGAAGTCAAACATTGAAAGCTGAGAACCGCTAAGAGTGGAGTAAGCTGGTTGCAAAATCTTCAGTGGTGTCTTAACGGTCGACCAGAGTAGGGGATAGGTGAAGGTGAAGGTACAAAAGTTTTTTTAATGACAACATGGGAACTTTGTATCAACAATTCGTCTTCGTCAGTTCGGTTTTAGTCTTCTTAAGATTGTGACACTAGTCTTTTTCTTTAGCCACAGACTTCAAACACATTGACCCTCCACCACTGCTGCTGCTGCTGCTGCTACTACTACTACTACTACTACTACTACTACTACTACTACTACTACTACTACTACTACTACTACTACTACTTCTGCTGCTGCTACTACTACTACTACTGTACTGCTGTCTGCTGCTGCTGTTTGCTGTTACTGCTGCTGCTGCTGCTGCTCCTTGACTACTCATACTACTACTACTACTACTACTACTACTATTACTACTACTGCTCTGCTGCTGCTGCTGCTGCTGCTGTTCTGCTGTGCTGCTGCTGCTGCTGCTGCGCTGCTGCTACTACTACTACACTTTTACTACTACTGCTGCTGCTTTGGCTGTGCTGTTGCTGCTGCTGCTGCTGCTCACTACTACTACTACGACTCACTACTACTACTGCTGCTGCAGCTTCTACTACTACTACTACTTCTACTACTACTACTACTACTACTACTACTTCAACTACTACTACTACCGATATCAATACCAATTACTTTATTTTTTCAATAAAGCAGAGAAATTCGTGTGGGTGTCAAGCCATCTATAAGAACAATAAACTGGAAAAAAAATGTATCAATGACAGTAAAAAAACCACCCAAAAACATTCAATTGTTAAAATCTTTAAAATTCTACACACATGCGCGCGTGCACACGCGCACGCACACATGCACGTGCACCCATACACACACGCTAACACCCCCCCCCCCCCTTCACACACACACACACACACACACACACACACACAGAGCTGCAGCTGTTGCTCAAATGGCTTTGTCCCAACCTACATGTTTCATTCTGCCCTGTTCGTGAACTGTTCCTAAGTGTGTTCACTGTGCTTGTATCGCGTTGACATCGCGCTTTAGGAGAAAAAAGACAGAAAGGAAGAAAATAAGGAACATAATTCATTGCTTTTAAAAATAGAACGTTCGTTACCAGATTTGTCAGGTTTTTTTGCCAGCAGCCACATTTCCTTATAAGGGAAGGCGTTTGCTCAGAGAGAAGACAATCATGCAATCGCCCCATTGCTTTAACGAACATGTTGTATTGTGGGGTGTGTGTGTGTGTGTGTTTGTGTGTGTGTGTGTGTGTGAATTTACAATTAAGAAAGTGTGGACATCTGTCAACATTAAAATTTCTGCGTTCTTATTAAACACACACACACACACACCACACACACACACACACACACACAACACACCACACACACACACACACCCACACATCGAAATCGAAATCCAGCACACATGGGCATGTGCATTCTTAATTAATCGGTGTAAATATCGTAGGACACATGTATGTATGTATGATGTATGATGTATGCATGTACCCAACAGATGACCACTTTTTTTCAATAGTTCTTGCAGTTACCCATTTACTCACATTTAACAGCTCGAGTTTCTCTCTCTCTCTCTCTTCTCTCTCATCTCTCTCTCTCTCTCTCTCTCTCTCTCTCTCTCTCTCTCTCTCTCTCTCTCTCTCTCTCCTCTCTCTCTCTCTCTCACCACACACACAACCACACACACACACACACACAACACAACAACCACACACGCACACACACCCCACACACACACACACACCCCCCCCCCACATCGAAATCGAAATCCAGCACACATGGGGATGTGCATTCTTAATTAATCGGTGTTTAAAAATCGTAGGATACATGTATGTATGTATTTATGCATGTGCCCACTTTTTAAAAAAAAATAGTTCTTGCAGTTACCCATTTACTCACATTTAACAAGCTCGAGTTCTCTCTCTCTCTCTCTCTCTCTCTCTCTCTCTCTCTCTCTCTCTCTCTCTCTCTCTCTCTCCTCTCTCTCTCTCTCTCTCTCTCTCTCTTCTCTCTCTCTCTCTCTCTCTCTCTCATACACACAAACACACATACACACACACATCCAAATCGAAATCCAGCATACATGGGGATGTGCATTCTTAATTATCTTAATCCTTCGGATGAGACTATAAACCGAGCCCCGTGTGCGAACGCATGCAGAACATCTTGCGCACACGATTAAATCCTGTTCCGCTTTTCGGAAGAGCAGGCCACTGTGTGCCGGTGGAAACATGACAAAATTGACAAAACCGCATACACACGGGGGACTGGTGTAAAAAAGCACATAAGTGCTTATTCCATTATCCTCGATAGAAAAGAATAAAAACACACACACACAGAGGCAGACAGACACCAAAGACACAAGACAGGGACAGAGAGAGATCCAGAAACAGACACAGACACAACGAGAGAGAAGAGAGGGAGAGAAAGAACGAGAGAAAGAGAAAGGAGAGACGAGAAGAGAGAGAGAAGAAGAGAGAGAGAGAGGAGAGAGAGAGAGAGAAGAGAGAGAGAGAGAGGAGAGAGAGAGAGAGAGAGAGATGGTGTGTAGCCAAAATCATCCCTTACCTTATCATGTAAAGTATCACCGGCAAATTCACCACCACCACCAACAGCAACATTCCCTGCAACACTTTCAAGCACGTAAGAACAGGCCACAGAAACGGTAATGGATACAATAATATAATAACCCATAGTCGATGTCTGCACTTCACCGACACAACCGAATGCAATGCCAATGTATGAAACTGACGGCGGTAGTGTATTCGTCGATCACGTGTGTGTGTGTGTGTGTGTGTGTGTGTGTGTGTGTGTGTGTGTGTGTGTGTGTGTGTGTGTGTGTGTGTGTGGTTGTGTGTTGGGTGGAGGTGTGGTGGTTGGTGGTGGTGACGGTGGACATAGAAAGGAGAACTGGTATTCTCGTTATTATCCTTCCCCTTCTCCCCCCCCCCTCCCCCCCCCCCCCCCCACCCACACACCCACACACACCTACACCACACTCTACCCCACCCCACCACCCCACCCCCCCCCCCCCCCCCCTTTCCTCCCCACCCTACCCCTACTTCCCTCATATCAGTGTTTCATGTGTTGCTTAAAATAGCCATACGGGAATTTTGTGTAGGGTTCCAAATAGCTAATACTGTTCTACTCAGCGTCGCGTGCTTATAAATAGACTGCGGGGATTTTCCTGAAGTTTTTTTTTGGGGGGAGGGACCCGCTGCGGCTAATATGTTTCAATGGTATGCTGTTTGTTCTGTAGTTGGTTTGTTTCTTCTTCATCGTCGTCGTCGGCGTCGTCGTCGTCGTCGTCGTCGCACGCGCAGACAGCAATTATTGTCTGTCATATGTTTTATATAATATTTCATTTGTAGGGGGAGAGGAGCCAGTTAGGTACGTATAATTATGATTAGTGTGTGTGTGATGTGTGTGTGTGTGTGTGTGTGTGTTGTGTGTGTTGTGTGTGAGAGAGAGAGAGGGGGGGGGGGGCAGTGTGTGTGTGTGTGTGTTGTGTGAGAGAGAGAGTGTGTGAGAGAGGGGGAGTAGAGAGAGAGAGAGAGAGGAGAGAGAGAGAGGAGAGGAGAGGAGAGAGAGAGAGAGAGAGAGAGTTCAGTTGTGGCTGTTTTGTGATGCAAAATGCGCGCGTGTGTGTATGTGTTTGTTAAAGACGTACAGATGTATGCATGTATACAGTACATGCGTGCGTGCGTGTGTATGTGCACGTGTTCGCAGGATCGCCGCAACGTGCGTGTATACCCATTCAAACCAATTTTTACAACATAACACACACCATAAAACTCGTTCGCATCCGTTCTATAACACGAAATGTATCCGCATAATAACAAAATAGCATACTACAGACCTGTGCAGAATCTGCGCAATAAAAGTACAATTAAAAAAATATTTAAAAAACAAAGCAATAACACGATTTATGCAGGGTGTAATATCTTTCCACAGAATACAAGCGCTTGCAAGCATATGATCGTGAATCGCATCTTTCAACACTGTCAATGAACAGGTGTAAATAGTCAAGACAGTCCGAGTACACTCTACATTGACAAGCGGCGAACACAGGAGACTACCATTAATTAATGATCATTGAAATAATGATGAAGGTTATATCGATTTAAACCATAACCACAAAACCCCCAAACAAACAAAAACACTAACCGAAACACTTCTTTTCGTTAACAAGCACGATTCAGTGTGTGTGTGTGTGGTGGGGGGTGGGGGTGGGGGGGGGGGTGGGGGGGGGGGGGTAGTAGTGAATGTGTGTGTGTGGTGAATTGTGTGTGTGTGTGTGTACGTGTGTGTGTGTGATGAATGTGTGTATGATAAATGTGTGTGTGATGAATGTATATGTGATATGAATGTGTGTGTGTGTTGTGGTGCGCGCGCGCGCGCACCTTGCATTTTAGCTTTTGTTTTCTTCTCCTCTATTTTTTACAGTTAAAGACACAAGGCGAATTGTTCTCTAAAAAAAGAAACAGGACAGGAAATAAGTTGACAGTGATAACACGAACGATCGTGTATAATGAGGGCCATTGTAGCTGAACGCTGAAAAGAATTGTGCTTGTTTTGAAGGGCAATAATGAGTCTGTAGTCCAAATCCTGATCAACGTCCCCACAAGATCAGGAAAACCATATCAAAGGATGCTTTGATGTGTGTGTGTGTGTGTGTGTGTGTGTTGTGTGTGTGTGTGTGTGTGTGTGTGTTGTGTGTGTGTGTGTGTGAGTGTGTGTGTGTGTGTGTTGTGTGTGTGTGTGTGTGGAGTGAGTGTGTGTGTGTGTGTGTTTGTGTGTGTGTGATTGAATGAATGAATGAATCTTTATTTTTCATGGGTAACAGAATATAGCATAAGGGTACAGAATAAGTGAGTGAGTGTGAGAGAGGAGAGAGAGAGAGAGAGGAGACGAGAGGAGAGAGAGAGAGAGAGAGTGTGTGTGTGTGTGTGTGTGTGTGTGTGTGTGTGTGTGTGTTGTGTGTGTGTGTGTGTCTTGTTGTTTTGTTTTTTTCCGTTTTTCGTAGCTAATCATGCTGTCAAGCTCAGCAAAGTAGGTCCTTCCAAACACAGCACTCATTTGTTCATGGTTGCTGTGTAAGTGTGTATGCATGAATGAATAATAATAATAATAATAATAATAATTAATACAATAATAAAAAATAAAAGAAGAAGAAGATTTTATATATAGTTTTACAAACTAGGGAAAATGTAACGGAGAAAGAAATTGCGACTGAAAACTGCATTATGATCGAATGGACTCTGGATCATACGATTGTGAATCACAAAAGGCACCGCTCGTGAGTGTACTCCCCAAAACATAATAATCCAGTACACCCACGTGTGCGGGCATTCACTCATACATACCCCCCCCCCCCCCCACCCACCACACACACACACACGGGGAGGAGAGAGAGAGAGAGAGAGAGAGAGAGACGAGGAGATGAGAGAGAGGAGAGGAGAGAGAGAGAGAGAGAAACAGAGAGAAACAGAGAGAAACAGAGCAGACAGACAGAAAGAGGCACTGAAGCAGACAGACAGATAAACAAAGAAACTTTATATAGAAGGTTACAAGATTGATAAAGCGGGGATTTCCCCTATTGCGCATTTTGAATACTCCCTTCCAACACACACACACACACACACAACACCACACACACACCACACACACACACACACAACACACCCCACACACACACACACACACACACTCACGCACACACACACCACAACACACACACACACCACCACACATACACCCCCCCCCCCCCCCCCCACCCACCCACCCCCCACACACAGAGGCATGACTGAAAGAACTGCCAAGCAGAATGACACGACAAAAAAGCCCCTATCCCCACCCCCACGTCCCATTCCCCCTCAACAACAAAAAGAAGAAAAAAACCGATTCCTCCCTCCCTCCCTCCCTCCCTCCTGCACCTCCCCATCCCTCTCATTTGCCCAGTCGAGTGCAGAATAAGTGCGATAACTTTGCACCCTTAAATTGCCTTATCATTGGTCTCGGTGGTTTCTTGTTGTTGCTGTTGTTGGTGGTGGTGGTGATGGTGCTGGTGGTGGTGGTGGTGGTGGTGGTGGTTTCTTTTGAACCCTTGTCTCTTCTGGGTTTCCCGTTACAGCAGTCCGTTTAGATTTTTTTTTTTTTTATTGTGAAATTCAAGCTGCTATCAAGTTTTTGAGGAGAGCCTGTCGCCATAAGAGTAGCCCCCGCTCATTAAAAAAACAAAATCTCGTTTGTAGTGGATTTATTTCCCTTATAGAATCTGGGTTTTTTGTGTGTTGCTTTTGTTTGTTTCGTTTGTTTCGTTGTTTAGTTTTGGTGCTCCCTTTGTGTGGGTTGTGATATAATGTCTTTTTTTTTCTCTCTCTCGACAGTCTTGTCTTCTGTAATTCAGTATAGTTCGTTCTGAGATACGGACGCTGTAGCACTATGGTTGAGACCATTCAACTTCAATCCTGTGTGTCGTGAAGT
Organism: Rapana venosa; assembly: GCA_028751875.1. Classification (NCBI taxonomy): domain Eukaryota; kingdom Metazoa; phylum Mollusca; class Gastropoda; order Neogastropoda; family Muricidae; genus Rapana; species Rapana venosa. Next base: position 49,968,363 of record CM054144.1, read on the forward strand.
GGTCGTAAGTTCGAATCTCGGTGATGGCGTTGTGGGTGAATCAAGAGTGGGGATTTTCACGATCTTCCAAGGTCAGCTTCAAATGCAGACCTGCCAGTGCCTCAAAATCTTTGTGTATATAGACACATAATCATAATAATAATATAATAATAATAATAATAATAATGTATGGAATTTATATAGCGCTGAATCTTGTAAAGCAACAAATCAAAGCGCTCAGATGACTTTTTTAAATGTGTGGTATGCGGTTTTTAAAATGTTGTCATCTGTTCCCACCGGCACACAATGGCCTACTCTTTCGAACAGCGGAACGGGATTTAACGTGTGCGCAAGATGTTCTGCATGCGTTCGCGCACGGGGCCTCGGTTTATAGTCTCATCCGAAGGACACATGCGGAAGATGAAACTATGCACGTTTGAAGATCATGTAGTTCATGTCATCTTTCGGTGGGTTAGGGAAACACGAACATATAATTTATACCCAGCATGAAGCCTGTACACTGAAATGAGCCGCTGTGAAGTCGGAACACATTGTGTCGGCTGAGGCCAGTGACGTGAGTGAGCACACCTCCTTCAACATATTTATTACAAGCACAGGAGAAGAAGAAGACTGGGTGCGTACACACACACACGCGCACACACACACACACACACACACACACACACGGGACGGGATAGCCTAGTGGTCAGAACATTGCGCTCGCAATCTGACGACCCGGGTTCGATTCCCGTTCAAGGGGATATTTTCCCTGGAGTTAACATCAGTGCAGACTCCACTCTCCCCAAAAGTCCTTCGGATGAGACTATAAACCGAGGCCCCGTGTGCGAACGCACGCAGAACATCTTGCGCACACGTTAAATCCTGTTCCGCTTTTCGGAAGGGTAGGCCATTGTGTGCCGGTGGAAACAGATGACAAAATTTACAAAACCGCATACACACGGGGACTGGATGTAAAAAAAACCCACATGAGTGCTTATTCCATTATCCTCGATATAAAAGAATAAGTAAGTAAATACATGAAAATGTTTCTACACAGAAAATTTTTCCCTCCGCAGAAGTTTTTTCTAACAATGCTGTAGTTTGGAGACCCACAGTTCTTTTAAAAGGGGATTTTTTTGT
>CM054144.1:49969981-49989981 GCA_028751875.1 Rapana venosa
GTAAAAGTCTGTCTGTCCGTCCGTCTGCTTGTATACCTACAAATCTATGTAAGTTTCTGTCTGTCCGTCCGTCTGTTTGTATACCTACAAATCTATGTAAATGTCTGTCTGTCCGTCCGTTTGTATACCTAAAAATCTATGTAAATATCTGTCTGTCCGTCCGTCTGTTTGTATACTTACAAATCTATGTAAATGTCTGTCTGTCCGTCCATCTGTTTGTATACCTACACATCTATGTAAAGGTCTGTCTGTCCGTCCGTCTGTATACCTACAAATCTATGTAAATGTCTGTCCCGTCAGTCTGGTTGTATACCTACAAATCTATGTAAATGTCTGTCCATCCGTCCGTCTGTTTGTATACCTACAAATCTATGTAAATGTCTGTCTGTCCGTCCATCTGTTTGTATACCTACAAATCTATGTAAATGTCTGTCCATCCGTCCGTCTGTTTGTATACCTACAAATCTATGTAAATGTCTGTCCATCCGTCCGTCTGTTTGTATACCTACAAATCTATGTAAATGTCTGTCCGTCCGTCCGTCTGCATACCTACAAATCTATGCAAATGTCTGTCTGTCCGTACGTCTGTCTGTATACCTACAAATCTATGTAAATGTCCGTCCGTCCGTCCGTCCGTCCACCTACAAATCTATGTAAATGTCCGTCCGTCCGTCTGTTTGTATACCTACAAATCTATGTAAATGTCTGTCCGTCCGTCCCGTTTGTATACCTACAAATCTATGTAAATGTCTGTCTGTCCGTCCGTCTGCTCGTATACCTACAAATCTATGTAAATGTCTGTCTGTCCGTCCGTCCGTTTGTATACCTACAAATCTATGTAAATGTCTGTCCTGTCAGTACTTTTGTATACCTACAAATCTATGTAAATGTATGTCTGTCCGTCTGTATACCTACAAATCTATGTAAATGTATGTCTGTCCGTCTGTCTGTCTGTATACCTACAAATCTATGTAAATGTCTGGCCGTCCGTCCGTTTGTATACCTACAAATCTATGTAAATGTCTGTCCGTCCGTTTGTTTGTATACCTACAAATCTATGTAAATGTCTGTCTTTCCGTCCGTCTGTATACCTACGAATCTATGTAAATGTCTGTCTGTCCGTCCGTCTTGTCTGTATACACAAAAGCACGAACGGGTGCACGCACAAACATAGAAAGACAGACAGACAGACAGACATACACACGCACACATCCGAAAAACTGAATCTCGTCTTTTCTTTTCTTGTGAAAACCTTTTCTGTGTTTTCTGCTTCAAAAGTTCTTCGATGGTTGCCAGCGTGCGCAGAGAGAAGAGAGAGAGAGAGAGAGAGAGAGAGAGAGAGAGAGAGAGAGGAGAGAGAGAGGGGGGGGGGGGGGAGAGAGAGAGAGAGAGAGAGAGAGAGAGAGAGGGGAGAGAGAGATGATGAGAGAGGAGAGGAGAGAGAGGAATTTTATTTATTTTTTTAATTTATTTTATTTTGTTCTTTTATATCGAGGATAATGGAATAAGCACGTATGTGCTTTTTTTTAAAAAAACATCCAGTCCCCGTGTGTATGTGGTTTTGTAAATTCTGTCATCTGTTTCTACCGACACACAATGGCCTACTCTTACGAAAAGCGGAACAGGATTTAACGTGTGCGCAAGATTTTCTGCGTGCGTTTGCACACGGGGCCTCCGTTTATAGTCTCATCCGTGGAAAAGAGAGAGAGAGAGAGAGAGAGAGAGAGAGAGAGAGAGAGAGAGAGAGAGAAGAGAGAGAGAGAGAGAGAGAGAGAGAGATGCACCATGTCTTCAATCTCAGGCATTTGACTTGCTGGTTGATCAATAAACATCACAAACAAAGCAGAACTCAAAACACACCCTTGACGAACACCTAAAGGGCAGTAAAAAAAACAAACAAACCAGCCAACAATAAAATCAAATAACAGCAAACCAACCAACCCCAACTCTCTGCATATTCATGATTTGATCTAACACGTGAGAACAAACTATCACTCATTGCACAGAGGAAACAGAAAAAATTTTCTTGTAATACTTTGGTTTCTAATTAGACTGTAGTAACTTGTCATGTCTTACTAAATCGAAAGCTTTTTTGAAATCAACTAAAGCAACATACTGGGAATTTTTTAAATTCCGCCGAGGAAAGCATTTTTGAATAAAGGAATACAGACACAAATACCTTCTTCGTCTTCGTCGTCGAACGCTCAGACAGCAACTACTGTTGTCTGTCACATGAGCGAAAATGCGTTGCGCAGCCGTTAAGGGCCTGACAAGTCAGGCCCAGCGTATCCGACTTCGGTTTGAGACAAAATGTGACCAGCTGTCGAATAAACTTTACGAAAACCAGCCTGACCCTCGGAGATTATATCGTTATCTTCTAACCATGTATAAAACCGCTTGTGTAGTAATGTGCAATAGGATTTTGAAATTATGCTCAGTAGAGACACCCCTCTATAGTTGTCACCATTTTTAATGCCGCCTTTCTTATAAGGTGGTATTAGCAACAACTTTGGCCCATTCTTTGGGAGTAAACACCTTTGGAAAACAGTACATAGAATAGGGGATGGGATAGCTTAATGGTCAGAGCACTCGCTTTCCCCAAGCTAAGGTTAAGCAGCACTGAGCGTGGTTACCAAGTGGATGGGTGACCGTCTGTGCGCTTTGGCTTCAGTACACACCCCCAGTTCACCCAGCTGTAAATGGGTACCTGCCCTCTTTAGGGTCAGGGAAGGTAAAGCAGCGAGGGAGAGGAGATGGGCGCCGCTTTCAATATACTGGACCCTGGTGAAGCTGAGGTCTCTGACGCCTCACAGTATGCGAATCCAGCATAACTTAGTCAAGGGCCTAGGGCCCAGAGCTAAAATTAGCGTGTGCACTCTTCCTTTTAGTTTTAACAAGTCCAAGTGCGGTCAATTCTTGCTAAATTAGCACCAGCTGGGCTGGGCTGGGATAGGACGGATAGCAGCTGAGAGCAGCTCAACGTTGGGAAAACTGATAGCTGTGACCTCGCTCACCAACGACCACGTAGGTTATGGGACAACATAGAACAATCTTTGTTTAAAAAAAAAAAGGAACTGTAGTTTCACTACCAGCCTTCAACATTTCTGTGAGTGTGCCATCCATTCCATAAGCTGCCCCGCTTTTATTTGCTTATTGCATAAGCTACTTATCATTCAGTTATTTCAGAATTTGATATACGATCTTCTTGCTCTGTCAAGTCATTCCCATCATTTAGCTCATTTCTTGAATTGCTAGCACTGATAGAAAACACCTTTCTAAAATGATCATACCACTCGTTTATAGAAACATCACTAGTATTAAGTGATCTCTGCCTCCCACATCCCATTTCAGTCAATTGTTTCCAAAATCCGGAAGAATCAGAAATAGTTGATGTTAACTTCACTACTTGTTCAAGCCTGAATATTCTTTTCTTGGCTTTAAGTATTATATTGTAACTCCTTTTTATTTATAGATGCATCAACCGATCTTCAGTTTTTCTAAACTTACTGAAAAAAACCCTTCATGTTTGTCGACTTTTATTTTTGGCTTGTCGGCATTCGTAATCAAAGCACGTTTAATATTTTTGTTTGGCGTATTACGATCAACTTTCTTCGGCATACAACTACTAGCAGTTATCAAACAACGCACAAAAATATCCAAGGCACTGTCTACATCTCGCTGTATAATACTTTCTGCATCTTACAATTTTTGCCTTGTATATCTGTATAATTCAGGTTTTTTAAGAACTCTGGTTCTTTTCCCAAACTCCAAGCATGTTTTATGATACAAAACTTTTAATACTGTTTCTGGTTTTCCCCCAACACAATAAATAATGGTTGATAAAAGAGTAGATACCGCTGGTTAACGATCAGAGAGAGAGAGAGAGATGAGAGAGAGGAGAGAGAGAGAGAGAGAGAGAGAGAGAGAGAGAGAGAGAGGAGAGAATGACAATATTTTATTGTCTATAGCATTACAGCCATTTAGACAAGGGGGATAATAATCAAATTGAAAGTATGAGAAAAGAATCACCAATTAATTTCATGCACGCACACATGAACACGCACACACACATATACATACACACAACTAGGCCTGCATGCATGCATATGTTACCCGTACACAAGCAGCCTCTCTCTCTCTACCCAAGCGGGCAATTGTCAACACACCTGTACATGCACCTGTGTCATACGAGCAACATCTACAGTCATACTTATACTGAAAGAAATATAGGATCGCTTCGAACATAACTATTACTACAAACAGTTTTATTTAACTTGCTACTTGCTTCCTTAGAGAGAGAGAGAAAGAGAGAGAGAGAGAGAGAGAGAGAGAGAGAGAGAGAGAGAAGAGAGAGAGAGAGAGAGAGAGAGAGAGAGAGAGAAAGAGAGAGAGAGAGAGAGAGAGAGAGAAAGAAAAGAAAGAGAGAGAGAGAGAGAGAGAGAGAGAGAGAGGAGAGGAGAGAGAGAGAGAGAGAGAGAGAGAGAGAGAGAGAGAATGACACATTATTTTATTTCGAGGATAATGAATTAGCACTCATGTGCTTTTTTACATCTTGTCCCGTGTCCATCCAGAGAGAGAGAGAAAGAGAAAAGAGAGAGACAGAGAGAGAAGAGAGAGAAAGAAAGAGAGAGGAGAGAGAGAGAGAGAGAGAGAGAGAGAGAGAGAGAGTGAGAGAGAGAGAGAGAGAGGAAAGGAGAGAGAGGAGAGAGAGAGAGAGAAAGAAAGAAAGGGGAGAGAGAGAGAGAGATAGAGAGTGAGAGAGAGAGACAGAGAGAGAGAGAGACAGAGAGACAGAGAGAGAGAACGGTACAAGAAGCGCGATCATTTACCTCATCATTGCCACGCTGGTCACAAAAGGAAGCGATCCAGATAAATGATAACTGTGCCCCTTCTCCACCCCCCTCCCTCCTCCCCACACCCCCACGTGCATTTGTAATTGTGTGGATTAATCCGTTTCCAAGACAAAGGACGTCATTGGTTTCGCCTGACTCCAGGCTGAACAGTTTGATTGGTCAAATCATGACAGTGTACGTGCCTAGTTTTGCTTTGTTTTGTGTTGTTTTGTTTGGTTTATTTGGAGTTCTGATTTTGATTGGGTTTTTTTGGGTGTGCAGTTTCCGTTGCAATAAAAAAAAAAGACCAAAGCTACATGTCTGGTATGCTAGGTTTGTCTGTCTGTCTGTCTGTCTCTCTCTCCTACACACAAACATGCACGCGGAACATCTTGCACACACGTTAAATCCTGTTCCGCTTTTGTGTGCCTGTGGGAACAGATGAGAGAATTTTCAAAACTGCATATTCCATTATCCTCGATATAAAAGAATAAAATATCAATATAAAAAATACGCACGCACACACACACACTCTTTCTGTCTCTGTCAGTAAGTCGATCAATATATCATATGTGTGTGTGTGTGTTTGTGTGTGTGTGTGTGTGTGTGTGTGTGTGTGTGTGTGTGTGTGTGTGTACGTGCATGCGCGTGTGCGTGCATTATCCATCTATATGCATCGTTCTGAAAATGACAGCGAGTTGAATTTTTGTTGTCGTTGAAAAAAAAATGTTTTCGAGTTTATGCGTTGACAAGTTGAATGTAACACTGCTTCCGACCCTAAAGTTTGTCTCAAGTCGACGATTGGAAACAGGATGATGTGTGTTGGTGTGAAGATAATATGATACATTTTCAGAGCTACAGATTTGAATAACTCTATTTACAAAATATCTTCATTTCAAAAAGGATAAAATCTGTTTATGGATGTCCTTTACAATGTTGGGCTTGTACTGTATTGTTTTAATGATAATGTATGGAATTTATATAGCGCTGAATCTTGTAAAGCAACAAATCAAAGCGAAGTTTTGTATTGTATTATATATTCTTTTTTCGAAACATCGAAAGAAAAGGTAAAATCTGTTTATGCGTGTCTGTTACAATTTGGGCTTACATTGTATCGTATCGCTTTGTATTGTTTTGTATCTTTTTGTATTGTATCGTATAGTTTTGTATTGCATTGTCTACAACTTTCAGTCATGACAGTTTTGTCAGCGAGGAATTCGAGCTGCTCTCCTCGGAGAGCGAGAGAGAGAGAGAGAGAGAGAGAGAGCGAGAGCGCATCATCACAAGAGCAGCGCCACCCATATTTTAATAATAATAATAATAATGATAATAATAAAAATAAATGGAATTTATATAGCGCTATATCTTGCAGAGACAAATCAGAGCGCTTAGTATTTTCCAAAACAATTGTGACTGCAAGTGTATTTAGTTCTCTATGAGAGAAGCTTTTTTGGGGGGGGCAGGGACAACTCTTGTTGCGCTGGGATCTTTTATGTTCTTTCGAGCCAGAAGGCCCATAGAGCCGGAGCTTATCCCGGTTTCTGTAGTGTTAAGCGAACTGATGGTTTTTCACCATTCCTGTGACAGGACGCTAGTCTGTCGCCAGATACTTCCCCAGCAGAGCTGGTACCCACTTGTACAACTGGGTGGAGTGAGGAAAATAGGAGTAAAGTGTCTTTCCCAAGGGCACAACACCGAGCCGAGCGGGGATCGAACCCGCGACCTCTGGATCACGAGTTGACCGCCTAAACCACTCGACCACGGTGCCTCCTGGGATCTTTTATGCTAAACTATTATTAACGTGTTCTGACGGGATCCAGGTTTATCGTTTCAACTGCAAAACTACCACCCACACTGCCGCTTAAGGTCTAGCGGTTAGGGAGAGGGGGGGGGGGGGGGGGGGGGGGGGGGGATCAGTTCAAACGGGGACTGGACCTGTCACTTCTTGCTGTCTAGAGGCTGCGTTACTTCCCGGCAGCTTTTTTGGTGCTTCCTAAGTCCACAGGGGACGGGGTAGCTCCGTGGTCAGAGCACTCGCTCTCCCAAAGCTAAGGTTAAGCAGTCTTGAGTATGGTAACCTCTTGGATGGGTGACCATTCGTGCACCTTGGCTTCAACACAGTCCCCCCTCCCCCAGTTCAGCCTGCTGTAAATGGGTGACCAGGGCAGGTGAAGCAGCGATGGAGAGGAGATTGGACGCCGCCAATCAAAATTAATGCTGGCCCCTTGGAGGAGCTGAGGTTTGTGACACCTCTCTCCCCAGCGACTGCATAGGTCATGGGAACACCTTTATCTTTTTACCTTAGGCCTACAGCCTTCTCAAATATTTGACTACTTTAAGTATTTGTAAAGCTGACAGATATTTTTTGAGAGTAGTTTTCTTAGATTCGATAGAACTCTTGGGTTCTTTGGTTGTAGATCTATGCATTCTCTACAGAAATAAAAAAATTTTTTCCTTCAAAATTGACCACAGGCTGGTTCATCAAATGGAGGAAGAAAATGACAAGTCTCTGTGCAGAACTAATTGGCCTATAGTTTCTGGGTCAAGAGGATGAATGGTTTTTAGCTATAATTTTTGTCCAGTTCATCAGTTCACATTTTATTAGCTTTCCAATTTTTCCTGGATTACGGGAATGATAAGCCCAAAAGTCTTCCATAATTTGTGCAGGAAATGGGACCAAATGGAAATGGGGCCAAATGGAAATTGGACGAAATGGAAATGGGGCCAAATGGAAATGGGACGAAATGGAAATGAGGCCAAATGGAAATGAGACGAAATGAAAAGAGTCAAATGGAAATGGTTTAAGGCTTAACACAAATCTTTATTGAATTTTCAGTCGGCTTGATTAAAATCGATAAGCGTGTCTGTTATCAACTTTGTTAAGGTTTCAGAGACCTAGAGTGTACTTTCCATGTCGGAAACACACAGGGTATGAGACCTATTGAAATATTTATCATTGCATCACAAAAATGGTTAAGTTGTTAAACCAATCTTTACCAAATCTAGTTTTGAGCCAAATTAGTACCATTTCCAAGTGGTACTGCGTCTCGACATTTCTTGTAAAAGGTGGAAAAACCCTACCTTACCTGTTTCCTATCTTCAAGGCCCTTTACATCATTCTGTAGGTAAGTTCAAACAGAAATCGTCCATCTATTACAACAGATGCTGATAGCCCTTAACATGGGATTTGTGTACATAGGTGACCTTTTTCAGAGGAGTGCTGTTAAGATTTCATCATCCAATTAAGATTCCTTGCATGTAGTTGGCCAGTAGGTAGATCCATGTCCTGTCTTCCAAGTTCTGACAAAGTCGATGCCATAGGTTTGCTGATTGTACCTACAGAGACTGTTCGTTCACTTTTCTTCGGTGATCACAATCACGGATTGACGTTTTAATTAGAAGCTCAGACCATCCTTGCTGGCGTCAAACATTGCAAGTTAACAGATTAGTGGGACATCCTTCCTTCACATAATGAGCACAGGATCACGTAGGTTTGGAACAGATTTCTCAGTCGCATGGCGTCACTGTGACGAAATTCTCGTTACGTTCCCTTCCCTCCTTCCTGGAGCAAGGAATGGGCAGATTGACGTATTGTTTGTTTACTAGATGATATAAGCGGTTTATCTTCACACGAGTTTGTTATTGACTGCCTACTGACGTGATGAATTTCTCCCAAACTGACCGATGACGTTAAGTGTGAAAAGAGATGAAATCCCCCCAATTTTTTTTTTTTTTAGAAAGAAAAGCCCGCCAAAGAAGCAAACATATTGAAAAAAAACACCCAGACCACTCCCTTCAACTCTCAACCCCACCCTCCCCAACTTATTCCCGTTCATTCCATATTTCTCTCCACACCCCTCCCTCCCCCCCAAAAAAATGTAAAAGAAAGAAAAATAAATCCTCCCTTCCATCCCATCCCCAGAACATTTCTCTGTTGAATTTGAAATTTTCTATACAGAGAAAACTAAATGAACTGAGAGAGAAAGAAAGAAAGAAAGAAAGAAAGAAGAAGAGAGAGGAGGGAGGAGAGAGGAGAGAGAGAGAGAGAAGATGAGAGAGAGAGAGAGAGAGAGAGAGAGGGAGAGAGAGAGAGAGAGAGAACTCAGAACTTAGATCAAAATAGTGGAATTGTGTTTGATACATATGTATTTTTATGTACTTGTGATTGTCTTCATTATTTCTTTCATGAAAGTGAGCTTGGTATTGTGTATGTTTCCGTTTTTGCCCACTCTGTGGCATTGTCAATTTCTTCTACGCCAACATGTATTATGGCCAAAGGAGGAGAGAGAGAGAGAGAGAGAGGAGAGAGAGTAGAGAGAGGAGAGAGAGATGGAGAGAGAGAGGAGAGAGAGAGAGAGAGGAGAATGCTTTTTTTAAAGTTGAAACGTACAATTAACTTTCCAGACGTATAAAGTTCACGAAAAAAACAAAACGCTTTGCTTTGTTGTTTTGGTAGTGGGTCTAAACTGAAACTCTGGTAAATCTCTTAAATCAAACAATCACCCTTAGGCTTCACACACACACACACACACACTCAACGCACGCAAGCACACGCGCTCGCGCGCGCGCACACACACACACATTCACACGCGTGCGCGCACGCATACACACATTTGTTATAGTTATATCATAAGCTACATTAGCATTTCTCATGTATTCGATTGGTGTTATCATTGTTTAGTACTTTTCTATGTACTGTTTGAGTTATTTAGGAATATCCATTTTACTGCACACATCCATCAATTTAAGTCCTCCCCGCTCCCCCATCCCCTTCCAGTCTAATATCACTTTGAGTGAACAGACGTCAAATCGAAGCAACAACAACAACAACACACACGCGTGCTCGCACGCGTGCTTATTCAAGTTTTCTCCTTTTTCCTTAGTTTTATTTTGTATGTATAATTCAATGAGTTTGTCATAGTTAGATCCGTTTTTTCCCTTGTTTTATTTTGTATGTCTAATTCAATGAGTTTGTCATAGTTAGATATGTTTTTTCCCTTGTTTTATTTTGTATGTATAATTCAATGAGTTTGTCATAGTTAGATCTGTTTTTTCCCTTGTTTTTTTTTGATATGTATAATTAAATGAATTTGTCATAGTTAGATCCGCTTTTTCCTTATATCATTCATTCAACTTCACAGACACACACACACACTTGTATTCACTTCTGTCTCCTTCTCCTCCCCTGTCCTGTCTAAAATCACTTTTTAAGTGTATAGACGTTAAAACTCACCAACGCACGACACACACACACACACACACACGTAACGTCCACGACAAATCACAAACAGGTTCTCCTCCTTAAACAAAGACACGAGAACACTAAACTTTGTCAAAGAAAGCAAAAGCAAAAAAAATAGAAATTCGTCCTTGACGACGAATAAAGCAGTAATCGAATTCATTTCCTGCGGAATGTCTCGCTCGCTCTCTCAGTTCATGTCTTTATCTAGATGATATTTCTTGAGACGTTGATAAGTATTTTTCTAAAGCGCCCACGTTTCCCTCCCCTGCCCTTATTATCTCCCTGGTTTGGCATGTCACCGTTTTTTTTAGACACTTGAAACACTCTTGTGTGGATGCCCGAGTATAAATAGCATCTCCGCCTTCTGGAAAATCTGTGCGACGAATTTCCTCTTTTCTATCCTCTCTCTTTGTTTCTGCCTTGTTGCTTTTTTTCTTGTCACCTGCTTCCTGTATATAATTTTTTGCCTTCTTGGTCCATCCCACTCCCTTTTCTTTCCAGAGAGACCTATAAAATAACAATTTTCTCCCACGCCTAAGTCAGATGCGCTGGGCCTGACTTGTCAGGCGCTTAACGGCAGCGCCGGGTACAGGATAGCTTAGTGGTCGGAGGCACTCGCTTTCTTTACCCCAGCCAAGTTAAGCTGCGTCGAGCGTGGTTACCAGTAGGATGGGTGACCGTTTGCGCGCCTTGGCTTCAGTACAGTTCCCCCAGTTCACCCAGCTGTAAATGGGTACCTGCCCTCATAAGGGTCCGGGAAGGTAAAGCAGCGAGGGAGAGGAGATGGGCGCCGCCCTCAATATGCTGGCCCTAGAGAAGTGAGGTCTCTGACGCCTCGCTCCCCTACGACCTTATAGGTTACGGGACACCTTTACCTTTTAACGGTAGCGCAACTCATTTTCGCTGATGTGACAGACAACAGTAGTTTCTGTCTGAGCGTTCAACGAAGAAGAAGAGAAGAAGAAGCAGTAGAATAAGAAGTAATAATAATAATACATGGAATTTATACAGGGCTATATCTTGCAAAAAACCCAAATCAAAGCGCTTTCATTCATCCTAGTCTTTCACATGCAGCCAGTTACAATTAATAGATTTTTATAAATTCAAATGAAAACACACACACGCGCACAATTAATAGTTTTTTTTTTACAAATTCAAATGTAAACACACACACACACACAGGCCCCCCCCCCCCCCTCACACACACAAAGGTTGTACACTCGGGCAGGGTGATGGGGGGGGGGGGGGGGGGGGAGACTGGTTGTTGAGGGCAGGGACAGAAATGAGATGAAACAAGAGGGGAGAATCTTAGGTTTGAAATAAATGCGTCTTTAGGGTGGATTTGAAAGCATCATAAATAGGCTTTTGACGAAGGGAGAGAGGGAGGTCATTCCAGATCACTGGACCAGAAACAGAGAAAGAGCGACTGTCAACAGTGGACTGGTTGAATCTAGGTATTCTTAAGCACAAGGTATCTGCAGCAGAGCGGAGGGAACGAGAAGGAGTGTACAAGTGAAGACATTCACAGAGGTAGGAAGGTGCTGTTTTGTGGAGACATTTGTAACAGAGGGTACAGATCTTATAGTTTACTCTCTGTGGCACAGGCAGCCAGTGGAGAGATCGCAAGAGAGGAGTAGTGTGGACAGATTTTTTCTTTCTGAGTACTAGTCGAAGAGGAAGAAGAAGAAGAAGAAGAAGAAGAAATAGTAGTAGTAGAAGAAGAAGAAAGTGGAAACATTGTGTATGAAGGTTATTAAATTGGAACAGTTTGAGTTCTGAAAGATTTTAGCTTTTTCTGTCTTTTTATTTAGCCTATTATTTTATTTTCAGTTTGTGAAGGGCAGTGATAAAACTTTCACAGTGACCTCCTAGAACGATTATGCGCTGGGCCTCACTTGCCAGGCGCTTAATGGCAGCGCAACGCATTTTCGCTCATATGACCATAGTTGCTGTCTGAGTGTTTGATGACAAAGAAAAAGAAGAAGAAGGATTAGTTTAGGGTAGGTTTCACCTTTAGCTTCCGGATCAAGTGGTAGTCAGAAATTATTGTGCGGATTTTCACAGAATCTTCTAAGTATGAAAAATCGCACTGTGGATTTAAATGAATTTTTTTTTCTTTTAGGACATACAGCAAATACCAGGTAGGCATGAAAAAGTTGGGAATGATCATCAATTAATCAGGATTGTTTGTGTTAACTACAGTGTTGACCCCCGCGCATGGATTCTGTGGTTAAGAAGCTAGCAGACGATTAAGTACTGAGGGAGTACAGTGTTTGCTGAAAAGCAATGCAAACTTACCAAATTTGTGCAAAATCACACGAGTTTACAGTCAGGGACTTTATCTTTTACCAATAAAGCTAGATTTTCATATCTGTGGATGCCTTAGTACGTGCGGTATGAATGCAATAATAATAATAATAATAATAATAATACTATAGAAAAAGAGAAGAGAAGGAAAAGTGGCAATAGTTAACGCTGGTGTGTAGCCTAACATGCAAGTGTTGGCAGAAAAAGATAACTCCCATGTTGACTCAATGAAATGAGTTACGACCCCTTGTTCCCTTCCTGCTTCGACCATACAATGGGTGTGTGGACATTTCTGCACTTCATAAGCCATTATTTTATTTATTTATTTTATTTATTCTTTTATATCGAGGATAATGGAATAAGCACTCATATGCTTTTTTTTTTTACATCCAGCCCCCGTGTGTATGTGATTTTGTAAATTTTGTCATCTGTTTCCACCGGCACACAATGGCCTACTTTTCCGAAAAGCGGAACAGGATTTAACGTGTGCGCACGATGTTTTGCATGCGTTCGAACACGGGGCCTCGGTTTATAGTCTCATTGATTTGATTAAGTGATTGATTGATTGATTGATTCCTTCTTTCCATCCTCTGGCCCAGTATTCATTAATGGACGCCCTCATAAGTATGAAATACTGTACAACTGACATATAAATCATTCCCCAACAGCAAACACAATTCCAAGTATAATGCAACAGGTTCGTTCCAATTTTATGTTTGGGTGTTGTCGTTACTTGTTTTGTTGTTGTTGTCGCTTAAGGAAGTGTGTGTGTGTGTGTGTGTGTGTGTGTGTGTGTGTGTGTGTGTGTGTGTGTGTGTGTGTGTCGTGTGTGTGTGTGTGTGTGTGTGTGTGTGTGTGTGTGTGTGTGTGTGTGTGTGTGTGTGTTTGAGGGGAGGTAGGGGGTGGAAGAAAGTAAGAAATTTTGAGTGGGTTGTTAAAGAGGCCAGACAAGATTTAATATCGTGGCAATACCTATTTTATTATTTTAAAAACAAAAACAAATAATTATTGTAAATCACTTGGAAATAAAGCGTTCAATGCACAGTTGCAAGCTGTCGCAAAAAGAAACAAAATAAAGCACACATACATAGACACCGACACACAGACGCGCCCGCGCGCACACACACTCACACGCACACACACACACACACCGGCGGGAACGGATAACAAAATTTACAAAACTGCATACACACGAGGACTGGATGTGAAAAAGCACATGAGTGTTTATTCCATTATCCTCGAAATTAAGACACACACACATACACGCACACATCAGAGAGAGAGAGAGAGAGAGGAGAGAGAGAGAGAGAGAAGAGAGAGAGAGAGAGAGAGAGAGAGAGAGAGAGAGAGGAGAGAGAGAAGAGAGAGGCGCGACAGAGCATGCTGGGTTTGGCCTTATTTTTTTAGTTTAAGGAGCAGATCATATTGCTGTTTACATATAATTTCTCTGAGAAAGCTTTCTCTCTGTTGCCAACTTTAAACTACAGCCACGCAACGACAACAACGGCTAGTCCACACGATACTCCTGAATAAATTAAAATCCAGTCGCTAGAGATAATCTTGTTAAAACAAAAAAAACCCTCCCCCCAAAGAAACAAGCAAACAAAAAAGCCAACCAACCAACCAACCAACCAACCAACCAACTAAACCCCCCCGATCCCAAACTAAACCATTCCTCCACACATTCTTTAAAAAACAAAAAGACAAAAGAGTCTTTTAAAGAATGCGAAAGACATACACACCTTAGGCCCCCCCCCTCCCTCCCACCCCCCTCCCCCATCTCCCACTTGTATTTCCCCTCCTTCCCCACCCTGGTACGTTCCTTCTCCCTCTCCCCCCCCCCCCCGTACTCCTCCCACCCCCTCCCCCACCCCTCACCCCCCAGCTAAGAAAAGACCGAAAGAAAGTGTCTGCAAGATTAAGCTTATAACGGGCTGATGGATTAAGGAGATCAGGTTTTGTGTGGACCTCCTGGTCATTAGCCTATTTCTGTTGTTGACCCGTTTTTTTCTTTCTGTCTGTCTCTGTCTCTGTCTGTTTGTCTGTCTGTCTGTCTCTGTCTGTCAGTGTGTCTATCTGTCTGTCTGTCTCCCCCCCGCACAACACGCCAACCCACTCACAGACAGACAGACACAGACACACGCAGAGACATAGACACAGACAGACAGGTACAGACAGACACACAGAGACAGACAGACAGACAGACAGATACACTGAGAGAAAGGAAGAACAAAACAAAAGAGAGAGAGAGAGAGAGAGAGAGAGAGAGAGAGAGAGAGAGAGAGAGAGAGAGAGAGAGGATTCTCATGCTGCTGGTGATAGTTGAGAGCAACAACTACCCCCACCCCCCCAAAAAAAAAGCAACAACAAGCATATAAACAATATCACACATACACACCGACACACACACCCACACACACACACTCAAAACAACTAAACACCACCCCCCCTCCCAATGAAAAACAAACAAACAAAAAACAAAAACAAAACAACCCCCCAAAACAAAAAACCAAAACCCCACGAAACCAAACCAAACCAAAACAAAAGAACCCCCTCCCCCACAAAACAAAACAAAACAACAACAAAAACACCAACCCCAAAAAAGAAAAAACCCAAAACCACCCCCCTTTACCAACCATCGTTAACCAAGTTAACAACAACAATCAACACCTCAACCAAACCAAACTTTTAAATTTTGTTGTCGTTCCGTCGTGTCCTCCCCCCCTCCTCCCACCACCAAACAACCACCCCACCCCCACCCCACCACCCCACCACCACCAAACCACCACCACCACCACCACCACCACCACCCCCCCGCCCATCATCATCATCATCATATCACATAAACATCACCCATCATCACCCATCACTCATCATCCCACCATCTTTCGTCGTCGTCGTCATCATCGCGTCGTCGTCGTCGTCTCATCATCATCAATCATATCATCATCATCATCATCATCATCATCATCATCATCATCCACCACCCACAACAACATCTATTTTTTGCTATTTATCGACACATGTTTTTGATATTTGAAATTTTAATTATCAAAAATTTCCAATAAACTGAAGGGACATATTTCTAAAAACTGCCAAGGCAACAGATACACAGAAAAGAAGTTTTGAACCAGTCAACCTATTCTCACGATAGAGACCACCTAAAAAAAACAAACAACCTAGACAAACATATTAATAAATCAACCCGAACAAAAGAACAGAGACAAATAAAACATCTCGATATTCATAGGTTTCGAAAATAAGATATGGAGCATTGGAGAGATTGTTAGGTTTTGAAATGTGATATAAAGTATTGGAGAAATTGTTAGGTTTCGAAAATAAGATATAAAGTATTGGAGAGATTGTTAGGTTTCGAAATAAGATATAAAGTATTGGAGAGATTGTTAGGTCTCGAAAATAATATATAAAGTATTGGAGAGATTGTTAGGTTACGAAATGCGATATAAAGTATTGGAGAGATTGTTAGGTTTCGAAATAAGATATAAAGTATTTGAGAGATTGTTAGGTTTCGAAAATAAGATATAAAGTATTGGAGAGATTGTTAGGTTTCGAAAATAAGATATAAAGTGTTGGAGAGATTGTTAGGTTTCGAAATAAGATATAAAGTATTGGAGAATTGTTAGGTTTCGAAATGAGATCAAATATTCGAGAGGTTGTTAGGTTTCGAAAATAAGATATAACCTATTGAAGAGATTGCTGGGGTTTCGAAATAAGATATAAAGCATTGGAGAAATTGTGAGGTTTCGAAATAAAATATAAAGTATTGGGAGTTGTAGGTTTCAAAATAAAAAAAAGTATTTCGTAGATTGTTGAAGTACGAAGCTTGGGTATGCCTATCTTCATTTGAAAGAAATACCCTTTAGTTTTCCCTAAATTTATCTAAAGAATCACAAACTATGCAGTTTTTTTAAAATTTTTTATTTGCTCGTTTTTATTTGTTGTTACTGTAGATAAAATTTGGAGAATGGTTGAAGGCAAAATTGTCCGAAGGGGGAATCAATGAAGAATATTTAAATTTATATGTTTAACACTTCTCTAGTTAAGGAAAAACCCCCTTTCCCAGCAATGTGCATTTTTGCCCTTCGTACGCTACTGTAACCAGTAGTGGTGATACAAGGGAAGGTAGTTGATGGTTGGTTACCCTTTTGCGGGGTTTCCCCAGGAAAAAGGTTAAAATATCACGATTTTGTTTTGTTTGTTTCAACTGTTTGGTTTGTTGCTGTTATTTGTTTTGTTCGTTGGTTTGGTTATTTTCGGTTGCTTTCAATTCTTTCCCTTTCTGCCTTTGTGCCCGATTTAGCAGCACTCTCCCACACTATTCGTCCCTATCTTAGTACGTAGTCACAGATTCGTTCAGTTGCTCCCTCAAATTCCGCAGTTGGTGCTGTCCACAATGTAAAGCTGCAGTGAGGCCACCAGTGTGAAGAGACCCCGCCTTGCTGCTGGGTCACCTCAGTGATGCTCAGCAGAGCCAGGTCTGATCCAACAGACGCAGGGCATCACCCAGTATGACCCCTACTGAACGCCAATGCTACACACAGGGGCATAGGACAGGGAGTCAGACTAAGGGTAAGATGCTGCCCTAGGTCATCTCGCCTCTACAGGGATAGTTTTCCCTAAATGTGCGCTTTTTTTTCTCTCCCCAGGATTTTGCCCCTCCCAAGTTTCCCACTCTCTTGGGGCGTGGGGGATGAAACCGAAGTCCATCTTCACGCCACGTTAAGGCGGGTGTTGTTCTGTTGATGGGGAAATGGGGCAAGGGGGGGACGGGATAGCCTAGTGGTTAGAACATTGCGCTCGCAATCTGACGACCCGGGTTCGATTCCCGTTCAAGGGGATATTTTCCCCTGGAATTAACATCAGACTCCACTCTCCCTAAAAGTCCTTCGGATGAGACTTTAAACCGAGGCACCGTGTGCGAACGCGCGCAGACCATCTTAAGCACACGTTAAATCCTGTTCCGCTTTTTTTTGGTAAGAGTAGGCTATTGTGTGCCGGTGGGAACAAATGACAAAATTGCATACACATGGCGACTGGAGGTAAAAAAAAGTACATAAGTGCTAATTCCATTATCCTCGATATAAAAGAATACAAAAAAGGTGTGTGTGTGTGGTGGGGTGGGGTGGGGGACAGCTACAGCCTCCAGCTGTAGGGAATATGGCACGGATGAAGACGATCAGCCAGCACGATAACACCTGTATTGTATGTTAGTCCGTCGTTTTCTACGATGACCTCAAAAACAGCAGAGGAGGCAGCTGCTGTTTCGGAAATTGGGCAGAAATTTGATTATAGTGGAGATGCCTTGCCCACAGTACACCCCCACTCTCTCGGCCAAGTGGGCATAAGGACAGTCAGCGTTGGAGAAGTTCTCCAAAGGCCAACCAGCCCCCAGGGCTGCCGCACATAAGGACTGTGCGAGTCAAACCTCCTAGTCAGAGAGTCATAGTCAATCACTAAAGACTAAGCTGTAAAGTGGAATTCCATGAGTGGGAAAGAAAGCCACTGGTCATACAGCCTCTCACTTTGCTGTTGCCCCCAGCGTCAATGGTTTAATCAAGAACTGTGATAAAGCCCAGTACAGGCTGGACTGGTCGGCCGTTAAGCTGTCCTGCTGCAGTCAGACTACGCAGCTGAGGCCAGGCAGGGCATGTCTCCTGCACAGTCACTGGAGAAGACGAGGCATTATGCACCCCGCCCAATAAGGCCAACGACTTGGGACTCTAGACAGATCAAGGAACTTGACGCCCTTGCCTCCGCTCTTGTTGCCCTGCAGCAGGCCACTGAGCAGACAGTCATGCAGTGGCTTCCTTCACACTGCAGCATCCATGGCAACGTGGAAGCTGACATTCTGGCAGAGAAAGGAGGTCAGATGCCTGAAGAGGAGCAGGAGGTGACATATTTTATTTATTTATTTTTTATTTATACCCCTTTAAGTCACGAGATTTCTCTGCGTGAAATTCGGGCTGCTCTCCCCGGGGAGAGCGCGTCGCCACAAGAGCAGCGCCACCCATTTTTGGGGGGTGTCTACAACTGTAATTCTTTCCCTGTCAGAGTGGCTTTTAAATTTTTTTTGCCAAGGACACATCTCTTGTTGCCGTGGGTTCTTTTACGTGTATTGAATGATTTTGTGTGACAACACGGGGCCTCGGTTTATCGTCTCATCCGAAAGACTAGCGCCCAGACCACCACTCATGGTCTAATGGATGGGGGAAAAGTTTTGGGCCCAAACGGGATTCGAACCACCGCACACTTCCGACCCGGACTTTTCGCTTTCTAGACAGGCGCGTTACCTCTATACCACCGATCCACAGAGACGCAAAGACAATTGTGAAGGAAAAGCAGAAGAGAAGATGGCTTCCGTAGCGCCTTAATTTCAACAGTAAAGATGACGACTACTACTACCTCCTGCCCAGAGAAGACCAAGTAACAATGGTGAGGCTGAGGACTGGACACTGCAGACTCGGACATCACGTGTTTACCAAGTTCCACATTGTTGATTCTGAGGCGTTGAAGACACAGTTTCTTTATTGAACAACGGAGAGTGACGGTGGGGATAATAATAATAATAATAATAATAATAATAATAACAATGTATGGAATTTATATAGCGCTGAATCTTGTAAAGCAACAAATCAAAGCGCTCAGATTTCATTTCATACCACTTTAAGTCACGGCAGATTTCTCCGTGAAATTCGGGCTGCTCTCCCCGGGGAGAGCGGGAGAGCGCGTCGCCACAAGCGCTGCGCCACCCTCTTCACCCTTTTTTTTTTCATGTCTGCAACTGTATTTGTTTCCCTATCAAAGTGGCTTTTTTCTAAGAATTTTGCCAGGGACAACTCTCTTGTTGCCGTGGGTTTTTTTACGTGCGCTAAATAATTACGTGTAACACACGGGACCTCGGTTTATCGTCTCATCCGAAAGACTAGCGCCCAGACCACCACTCATGGTCTAATGGATGGGGGAAAAGTTTCCGGTCCAAACGGGGTACGAACCGCCGCACACTTCAAACCCGGACTTTTCGCTTTCTAGACAGGCGCGTTACCTCTAGACCACCGATCCACCATAGTGTTGGTACACCAGGTCTAACAATGTCGAGCTCCTTTGAAAACCTGTCCTGACATTAATCAATCCCCAGATGAAAGTTTGAATTAATTTTGTATCTGCCTCTTTTCCTCCCTGTCCTTTTCTCCCTCTCCTCTGCCCTCCCTCCCTTTCTCCCTCCCTCCCTTCCTTCCTTCCTTCCTTCCTTACTTCCTTCCTTCCCTCCTTCCTTCCTTCCTTTCCACATCCCCTCACGTAGTGGCAAACATTGGCTAAAATTTCAGAGAGAAAGACAAAAAGAAAGAGGAAAGGAAAGAGAAAAAGAAAGGCGAGGAGGAGGACAGGAAGAAGAATGCAAAGAATGTGAAGAAGAATGCAAAGAATGTGAAGAAGAAAAAGACCACCACCACCACCACCACCACCACCACCAATAATGATATGAAGAAAAATGCAGAGAAGTAGAATGCGAAGAAGAAGAAAGAAGAAGAAGAAGAAGAAGAAGAAGAAGAATGCGTAGAAAAAGAGAAAAGAAAAAAGAAGAAGAAGAAACAAAATCA
>CM054144.1:49992481-49995976 GCA_028751875.1 Rapana venosa
CATCAGTGCCGACTCCACTCTCCCCAAAAGTCCTTCGGATGAGACTATAAACCGAGGCCCCGTGTGCGAAGGCACGCAGAACATCTTGCGCACATGTTAAATCCTGTTCCGCTTTTCGTAAGAATAGGCCATTGTGTGCCGGTGGGAACAGATGACAAAGTTTACAAAACCGCATACACACGAGGACTGGATGTAAAAAAAGCATATAAATGCTTGTTCCATTATCCTCGATATAAAAGAATGATACAACATAACATAAAAAAACACACACACACACGCGCGCGCACGCACGTACGCACAACACACACACACACCACACACGCACAACACACACACACACACACACGCACGCACGCACGCACACACACACACACACACACACACACACACACACACACACACACACACACACGCACACACACACACACACGCACACATACACACACATACACACACACACACCCTTGCTTACTCGCTTGTTCGCCTGCAATATGTTTTTCTTTCTTTTGTTTACAGCGGAATCACATGCTGTGGAATCGGATTAGATTTCCAACTGCTCTCTCTCCTTCCTGGCTTCAGCATAGAAATCTGTGCCTATATCTCCCTAGAAAAACATCTTGAGGAGGAATCAATAAAGATTTTGTTCTATCTCGTTCCATATCTGACTTGCTTTTCCCCTCAAAAAAGGAGACATAAGGATGATTAAGACAAAAGCGGAAAAAAGCAAGGGCATGAACTCCACATTTCGCGAGCGAAGGCGAGGATCTTCAATATTTATAGCGTGTATAACTACCAATATTAAATTCTCTCTTTTTTCTGTCTTTGTCGAAAGCTCAAACAGCAAGTACTGTTGTCTATCGTATGAGCGAAAATGCTTTGCGCTGCCGTCGAGCGCCTGACAAGTCAGGCCCAGCGCATCCGACTTCGGTGTGGGAGAGAAATGTTATCTCTCAAGTCTTTCTGGAAGAAAGGTAGGAGAATGGACCAAGAAGGCAGAAAATAGACAAGAAAGAGGTGACAGGAAGAAATGGAGCAAGGCAGAAACAAAGAGAGGGATAGAAAAGAGGGAATTCCTGGCACAGAATTTTCATGAAACGGGGATAATCTTGGTGATTTCAACAACACAAGAAAGTCATGTGGGTTACAAGCATGTCTGGAAAAGAAACGTGGCTAGATAAATATTTGATCGTTTTGAGATAAGAAAATGAACAAAAACTCAAATCTGTGTTTTGTTAATGTTATGCTTTCGAATCGCACCGTTTCTTTTGTTTTAATGGGTGGAGAGTGTGACGGATTCCTGTTTAAGGTAGGACATGGGGGTTCGAAACTGATAATTTTGTTAAATGCTCATGTTAGAAGTCGTACCAGACATTGAAAGAGCATCACTTGTAAAGCCTAAAAAACTATAACATTACTCAGTTTTCTGCACTGTTACCATGGAGACAATCCAGTTTGGGTTGCAATCCAGCAATTCATAATGGATATTTCAGACTTGGGTACCTTTTATATCTGTAGCAAGTACAAGAAACCTGGTTTTTACAGACACGCTCTGCAACTTAAAAGTCTTTCGATCTTTCAAGGGAAATCTTCACATTTGCATCTAGCAAGATTTTAGGGCTAAAAAAACAAACCCACACAGATGATTTCGGCCACTTTTAGACCCGTGTCTACCCTTACACCCAAACCTAACCCCCAAACACTAGACCTTGAGTGGGGATCCGGATGTCACCTTTTGAATGGGACCATAAACCTAGGTTCCCTGTGCAACAGATATTTAGTACTCCTACCCCCCCTTTATGGGATGATTAAAGTGTTTTTGACTTGACTTGACACCCCCACCCCCCCAATTCTGTTGGGAAAAAAGCCACTCTGGTAGAGATACGGGTCGGGATAGCCTAGTGGTGAGAACATCGCGCTGGCAATCTGACGACCCGGGTTCGATTCCCGTTCAAGGGGATATTTTCCCCTGGAGTTAACATCAGTGCAGACTTCACTCTCCCCAAAAGTCCTTCGGATGAGACTAGAAACCGAGGCCCCCGTGTGCGAACGCACGCAGAACATCTTGCGCACACGTTAAAATCCTGTTCCGCTTTTCGTAAGAGTTGGCCAGTTGCGTGCCGCTGGGAACAGATGACAGAATTGACAAAAATCGCATACACACGGGGACTGGATGTAAAAAAAAGCATTTAAGTGCTTATTGCATTATCCTTGATATAAAAGAATAATAATAAAAAAAGAATACCCCCTCCCACCCACCCTCATCCTCCAAATCTGTAGGAAAATAGCCGCTCTGGTAGAGATAGGGACTGTTCCCACCGGCACACAATGGCCAACTCTTACGAAAAGCGGAACAGGATTTAACGTGTGTGCAAGATGTTCTGCGTGCGTTCGCACACGGGACCTCGGTTTATAGTCTCATCCGAAGGACTTTTGGGGAGAGTGGAGTCTGCACTGATGTCAACTCCAGGGGAAAATATCCCCCTTGAACGGGAATCGAACCCGGGTCGTCAGATTGTCAGCGCAATGTTCTAACCACTAGGCTATCCCGTTTCCCCAGTTAGAGAGCGCGAGTCTGGCGGAGGTTGCTGCGAGTGTATTTTTTGTATAACTGCCTACGTCTGGTAGGTAGCATGACACTGACATACATCCAACCGTAATGAGTCAAAGGGTGGCGCTGCTCTTGTGGCGACGGCTGCTTTTCTCAAGGGGATAACAGCTTGAATATCACACAGAGAAATCTACTGAGCCCCTGAAAGGGATATATTATAAAAAAACCCCCACAAAACTTACAGAGCACAGTAAGAAACTTAGTAGAAGAAAACGAGAATGCCTGACTTCTTCTTCTTCTTCTTTCTTTCATCTTCCGCTGGTGCCCTTCGGCGTCGCGGGGAGACACAGACCTTCTGTCTGCAGCTAGGCGGGAGGCTTGATGTAGTGACAGGTCATGGGCTCGCAGGGTGTCAGCCACGGAGTCGCTCCATCGTCTCCTTGGTCTACCTCTGGCTTTCCAGCCATTGTATTTGGTGGTGTATGCCCGTAGGGCTGGTTGGTTGGGCGGCATTCTAGTGAGGTGACCAAACCACCTGATCCTTTGTTGTTCGATATGGTGGAGAATTGGTGTTAGTCCGACCATGTCTCTGATCACCTCATTCTTGATCTTGTCGCGTCTGGTTTTGTTGACAGCTTTTCTCAGGCAGCGCATTTCACATGTGACCAATTTTCTCTCTAAGGCTTTTGTTAGGGCCCATGTCTGACACTGGTATGTGAGTGTTGGAACGAAGATGGCGTTGATGAGTTTTGCCTTAGTGCTCATTGGGATGCTGGAATGTTTTAGAAGGGGGCGAGTTGGTAACTGACTGCGTTCGCTTTCTGGCATCTTGTTTCTATCTCTCTGTCCAATTTTCCATCTTCAGTGAAGAGGCTGCCAAGGTATTTAAATTCTTTGGTCTGTTTCAGCTGGGTGCCGTTGATGTTGATGTCCGCTTTCCTGGATTT
>CM054144.1:50001476-50003976 GCA_028751875.1 Rapana venosa
TTGTATGTACTTACCATACGACTTCAACAAGAAACGGGGAAAACTCACCTAATGTAAACAGCTCCCAGAGAAAAATGCCAAAGGACCATCTGAAGACGACACAAAGACATAAATGATTATGTAGAATAAATCAAGTGGGTTCTCTTTGCTGAAATCTTCTATCGTAATCGAAAGGTCAAATTGACAAAACTGCATACAAACGGGGACTGGATGTTAAAAAAAAGAGTGCTTATTCCATTATCATCGAAATAAAAAATTTTTTTTTAAAAAAAGGTCTCCTTCTTTGCTGCCTACCTCTCTCGTCTGCTTCTACAATTGCGTCGCGCTTGCTTGCTTATGTTGTGTGTGTGTGTGTGGGGTGTGTGTGTGTGTGTGTGGTGTGTGGTGTGTGTGAGTGGTGAGTGATTGTATTTTATTCTTTTTTTATATCGAGATGATGGAATAAGCTCTTATGTGCTTTTTTTTTCTACATCCAATCCCCGTGTATGTGCGGTTTTGTAAATTATGTCATCTGTTCCCACCGGCACACAATGGCCTACTTTTGTGTGTGTGTGTGTTTATTTTCTTTTCATTTTATTCTTTTATATCGAGGATAATGGAATAAGCACTTATGTGCTTTTTTACATCAAGTCCCCATGTGTATGCTGTTTAGTAATTCTGTCATCTGTTCCCACTGGCACACAATGGCCTACTCTTACAAAAAGCGGAACAGGATTTAACGTGTGCGCAAGATGTTCTGCGTGCGTTCGCACACGGGACCTCGGTTTATAGTCTCATCCGAAGGACTTTTGGGGAGAGTGGAGTCTGCACTGATGTTAACTCCAGAGGAAAATATCCCCTTGAACGGGAATCGAACCCGGGCCGTCAGATTGCGAGCGCAATGTTCTAACCACTAGGCTACCCCGTCCCCCACGAGACACGCGCAGGGGGGAGGGGGGGGGGGGGGGGGGGGCGGGGGGGGGTTAGGGTGTGTGTGTGTTGGAAAGGTGATTACTCTGAACAAAAATCAGTAGTCTAAGATTGTGAAAGTTGGTTTAAACTATTGATGTTATTCATCCAGCCTGAGGAAGCTTCAGGATATAAGCGAAACTTTGCTGAAGTTTTGTTTTAAAAAAAAAGAGATGAAGCTGAACGCAGTAGTGTTTTATAAATTAATATATATATATATATATATATATATATATATATATATATATATATATATATATATAATATATGTGTGTGTGTGTGTGTTGTGTGTGTGTGTGTGTTGTGTGTGTGTGGTTTATTAATAATATATATATATATATATTATGCACGCGTATCTGTGAGTGTGCGTTCGTGTGCACGTGTGTGTGTGTGAGTGAGTGTGTGTTTCTCTCTCTGTATGCGTGTCTTTCCTATCGAAAATTGAAGAGAATATTTTCAGGTTACTTACACGTCGCTTTTACTGGTACACAGACGGTGAGTCAACGATTCCAGAGCCATCCACTTCACTGGTACTGGCCCCTGTTCACACACACACACACAGACAACACACACACAAGACACACACACAGGCAACACACAACGGCAACACACACCCACACACAGAGGCAATACACACACCACAACACACACACACAAGGCAATACACACACACAGGCAACACACACACACACACACAGAGGAAATACACACACACAAGGCAATACACACCACACAGGCAATACACACACACACAGAGGCAAATCACACACACAGAGGCAATACACACAACACACACACACACGGCAATACACACACACACACGCAACACACGCACACAGAGGCAATAACACACACAAAACACCACACACAAACACACACACACACACAACACACACACAACACACACACACACAGGACATACACACACACAGACAACACACACACACAGCAACACACACACAGACACACATACACACACACACAACACACACACACAGCAATACACACACACAGGCAACACACACACAGAGACACACATACACCAACCACACACAGGCAAACACACACACAGGCAATACACACACACAGACAACACACACACAGAGCAAACACACACACACATACACACACACAGGCAATACACACACTCACAGGCAATACACACACACACACAGCAACACACACAGAGCAAACACACACACACACACACGCACACACACAGAGGCAATACACACACACACAGGAACACAACACACAACACACACACAACACACACACAACAAACAAACACAAACACACACACACCACACACAAACACACAACACACAACACACACACATACAACACACACACACACCATACACACACAACACAACAACACACATCACACACGTACACACACAACACACACACAAACACACACATACAACACACACACACAAACACACACACACACACACACACACACACAACACACAAAACAACACACACACACACAACACACACACACACACCACACACAACAAACACACACAACACACACACAAACAAT
>CM054144.1:50008976-50028976 GCA_028751875.1 Rapana venosa
AAACCAAACCAACCAACCGGCCAGACAGCCAAAACAAGACGAAGCAGACGAAGCAGAAGCAACAGAAGCAGACGACAGGAGACTGACTGACCAAAGCGAATGTCCTTGGTGACGGCTCCCAGTAGATTAACGATGTTGAGGTGCTGGCCCAGATGAATCAGAATCTTCAGTTCCGATAGCAGAGCCATCATCTGCTCCTTGTCCGTACAGTCTGTGTACACACACATAGACACATACACACGCGCGCGCGCGCGCACCACACACACATACACAAGCACACGCGCGCGCACACACACACATACACACATACACGCACATACACACTCACACACACACACACACACACGCATGATACGTCTAATATCAGTGTGAACAGACACTAAATTGAAGACAACCACAAGAACAACATGCATGATAGCTTGAATAACGCATGTATGTACGCACAAACACAAACACAGACATGCATACACACAGACATACTTTTTGTGTGTGTTTTGCTATAGGTCTTTATTTCCCGTCTAATATCACATATAGTGAACAGACGTTAAAATACAAGAACGAACGAACGAACACAGACACACACACGGACGCATGATAGCATGGCTAACGCATGTATGCAGACATGCAGGCATGCAAGCGCATAGACACGCACACACACACAAGCACACACTCAAGCACATGTATGTACGCACGCACCCACACACGTATGAAAGCAGGCTAACGCGCGCGCACAATTACACGCACGAACGCACACACACACACACTCACTAATCACAGAACCTCAGTATACTGAGCTTTGATCAAGTTTTTGGACATCAGCCCTGCTACCCTTCTCCCTCCCCAACACCCCCCACCCCCCCTACCCCCATTCCTCCTCGCTGCCGCTCCCCCCCCCCCCCCCCCACCACCACCACCACCCCACCCACCACCCCACGCCCTTCTCTTTCACCCCCCTCTGGTCATTCATTGTTTGCTGACAGTCACTTACCTTTGACCATTTTGACGGCCACTGAGGTCACCTTGCCCACTCCTCCTATGCCAATGGCCTCTGCCTTCATCACACGGCCAAAGGCTCCCTGACCCAATATCATCCCTGCAAAATATAGCCACAAACAAACATGCATCGAGAAAAAAAACACACACCAAAAGAACAATATTAGATAGATAGATAGATAGATAGATAGATAGATAGATAGATAGATAGATAGATAGATAGATAGATAGATAGATGGATGGATGGATGGATGGATGGATGGATGGATGGATGGATGGATGGATGGATGGATGGATGGATGGATACATACATAGATACATAGATAGATAGATAGATAGATAGATAGATAGATAGATAGATAGATAGATAGATAGATGGATGGATGGATGGATGGATGGATGGATGGATGGATGGATGGATGGATGGATGGATGGATGGATACATAGATACATACATAGACATACAGATAGATAGATAGATAGATAGATAGATAGATAGATAGATAGATAGATAGATAGATAGATAGATAGATAGATAGATAGATAGATGGATGGATGGATGGATGGATGGATGGATGGATGGATGGATGGATACATACATACATACATACATAGACAGATAGACAGATAGACAGATAGATAGATAGATAGATACATACATACATACATACATACATACATACATACATACATACATACATAGAAAGATACATAGATACATAAATACATAGATACAAAGATAACATTATAGTCTAAATTCTCTAGGTCCTGTGTGCGAACGCACGCAAGAACATCTTGCGCACACGTTATAAACCTGTTCCGCTTTTCGGAAGAGTAGGCCAGTGTGTGCCTCTGAGAACTGATGACAACATTGACAAAACTGCATACACACGGGGACTGGTTGTAAAAAAAAGCACAGGGGGTACTTCTTCCATTATCCTCGAAATTAAAGAATAAATGAATACATCAATAAATAAATCTCAGATAGGTAGATAGCCAGATATGAATAGATGGATAGATCGGTAGACATAATTATGACCTGCATAAATCTTGGAAATGCCCACTGCAGAATACCAAAAAGAACAAAATAACCTGCGCACTATAAAATCAAACTTTACAATAATTCATATACGGAGGAGGTTGTGAGGAGGGAAGTGGGGTTTTGTTTTGTTTGTTTTGTTTAATGTCTTTTCACTACCTGGTGATTTAGACACACCCGCATTCATGCCAAAGTACCTATTATTACACACCCTATCTCTCTCTCTATCTCTCTCTTTTTCTCTCCCTTACAACCCTCCCTTCCCCCACACGCGCACACACACACACACACATACATATATATATATATATATATATATATATACATATATATATATATATATATATATATATATATATATATATATATATATATATATATATATATATATATATATATATATATTATACATAAACTAATTACAATAATGGCCTTACTTGTGAAGAATATATGACTTCAGCAACTGACATTATGAATTGCTGAGCGTCATATAAAACTTCTTGACTAGTGGCATATTTCTTATGAGTAGGGAATGATGACTTGTAGTTAGAGCGTTGCACACATGATCTGACAGCCCGGGTGCGAGCCATCCCCTTACCCCGAAAATCCTTCAGATGAGACTACAAACCGAGGCCCCGTGCGCGATTTGCGCACCGAGCATCTTGCGCACACGTTAAATCCTGTTAATTCCGCTTTTCGAAAGAGTAGGCCAATGTGTGCCGGTGGAAACAGATGACAAAATTTACAAAACCGCATACACACGGGGACTGGATATAAAAAAAGCACATGAGTGCCTATTCCATTATCCTCGATATAAAAGAATACATAAAATTTTAAAAAATAATTGTGCGCACGTTAAAACCCGTTCTACCTTTCGGCGACCTACGCACACTGATATGTCTGGAAAATCATCCCCGAGGTCGGAATGCGGCTACCTGACTGGTGGGCGAAAACGGTCGCATACGCGAAATCTCATCAACAATGCCTATTTTGATGCCACTTTTTAGTGGATAGATGCTAAAACGAAGACACACGCACATCACTGGTAAACCTCAGAACTCTAGGCGAGGAATGAAAAATAAAAAACCCCAACTAGATGAAGAAAAAGATCGTGATAAATGAACTGACCCATGCGAAGTCTCTCTTTCGGTAGTTCCCATTTGGGGTCATAAGGGAGACAACCCGTCTGTTCGTCAATGGGGAGGTCAGGGTTGTATTCCCCTTGTGGTTGAATCAAATATTTTTCCAACTCCTTGTGCTGAGAAGAAGAAAACACACATGTACGCACGCACGCACGAACGCAAGCGCACGCAATACACACACGCACGCGCACAAACACATACACACATGCATGCACACACACACACGCGAGCACGCACGCACGCACGAACACACACACGCGCGAGCGTGCGTACGCACACAAAACGCACACACACACCGTACACCCATCAGGTGTCATTTGTAAGCCCTCTAAACAAACAAGCTCTGAATTTCATGTCTCAGAATGTAACGAATGAGGAGGTAACACACAAAAGAACAACAACAATAACAACAACAACAAAATCAGCATGTTTACTCCACAGAACTGTTGTTCTTCTGCCATAATTATCTGGAATTTCTGTTTAAACTAACTGTAAAGCCAACTCGGATTATTTAAAACCACATGAAAATAAAAAAAGAAACAAAAGAAAAGTCACTTCAGTTATGTTCAGTATCATTATCGTCAACATTATCATCGGGAGAAAAAATAGACTGTTTCAATAGAAAAATAAAACAAAGAAAATTTTCTGTCATAAAAAACAACAAAACAATTTCAAACAAACTACAGAAACCCTCACGAGCAAATAATTTCAGGAAACTCAATCACCGGATTAACACATTTTTAAAAAATCACATTAAATTCACACAAAAAACAAACACGTACATATTCACACGTATATTCTATCCTCATCATCCTGCATACACGTAAACAAAGACTCACACTGTTAAAACATCGCTTAAACACAACAACCAAAAACAAAACAAAAAAAATCCACAACAAGACAGAACAACCACCATTTAATCCCCCACTTACGAATCCCGTTTTCCTCCGAGCAAAGACGACGATGACAGTGACGACGATGACGAGGAAGATGAGAGTGCCGATGATGACCCCCACATAGATAGAGGAAAATCCCGCTCGACTTACGTCCTCTGAAACAAAATAATGTAAACACGAATCTTTCCACGTGAGATGTCAGTAAGCTTGCTAAATTACCAGCGTTTATAGATAGACAGACAGGCAGGCAGAGAGACAGACAGACAGACAGAGACAGAGATTGACAGATAGAGACTGACAGGCAGACAAGAAAGAGCGACAGAGACTGTCAGAGACAGACAGATTGACAGAGACAGACAGAACAGAAACAGACAAACACACACACACACACAACACAACAGCCCCGCACACACACACTAACACAACACAACACCCTCCCCCCCCCCCCCACACACACACACAACGCACATACCACAAACATCTTCTCTCTCTTCCTCTCTCTCCCTCTCTCTCTCACACACCAGAGATTTATTTTTTAAAAACTTATTTGTATTTCTTTATTTTATTCTTTTATATGGAGGATATTGGAATAAGCACTTCTGTGCTTTTTTTTACCTCCAGTCCCCGTATGTATGCGGTTTTGAAAATTCTGTCATCTGTTCCCACCGGCACACAATGGCCTACCCTTAGGAAAAGAGGGACATGATTTAACGTGTGCGCAAGATGTTCTGCGTGCGTTCGCACACACATAGTCTCATCCGAAGGACTTTTGGGGAGAGTTGGAGTCTGCACTGATGTTAACTCCAGGGGGGGTGAGAGAGTGAGAGAGAGAGAGAGTAGAAGAGAGATAGATAGAGAGAGAGAGAGAGAGAGAGAGAGAGAGAGAGAGAGAGAGAGAGAGAGAGAGAGAGAGAGAGAGGAGGAGGAGAGAGGAGAGAGAGAGAGGAGAGAAGAGAGGAGAGAGAGAAGAGAAGACTGAGGGAATAAGGAGAAGCAGGACAGAAAAAACAAAAACCTACCGCCGACTTTGAGGGTCATGTTGGAGCTAAGGATCCTGCCCCCGTGGTTGGTGGCCGCACACTGGTAATGCCCAGCATGCACCGAGCTCACGTTCTCCAGCGTCAGGCTGTGATGCCATGGGGCAGACAGGACACCATGCATGCATGCATGAATGAATGAATGAATGAAGGGACAACATTGAGGAGGAAGGTAGGAAAGTAAGGATGGCTTAAGAGGAAAAGAATGAATCCTATTGATGTGTTGTTGTTTGCTTGTGATTGTTTTACTAGATTCGGCGCTATATGAATTCCATTATTTATTAGTATATATTATTATACTTTATCATTATTGTTATTTTTATTCTTCTTCTTCTTCTTCTTCTTATATTCTATTATTATATTATTTTGTAGTAGTAGTAGTAGTAGTAGTAGTAGTAGTAGTAGTAGTAGTAGTAGTAGTAGTAGTAGTAGTATCGTCGTCATCATCATCATCATTATTATTATCATTATCATTTTAAAAAAATTATTATCATCATCGCCATCATCATCATCATTATCACTATCACCATCATCATGATTCTTCTTCTTCTTCTTAATAATAATAATAATAATAATAATAGCATGTCATTATATCATCATCATTATTATAATTATCATCATCATCATCATCATCATAATATATTGAATTAACAATGTGTTTAAACCAAAGGGGATAACGAGAAAGGAAGAGGGCTAGAAAGGCAAACATCAACAAGGGCAGAAAGTCATATAATATACATAAAGAAAGACAAAGAGAGTACGAGATGCAGACAGCAAGAGAGATCCATCGACTGAGTGAGAGAAATTGACAGACTGACTGACAGACGGACAGACAGACCAAAAATGAGGAACTATTCAAACAGAATAGCAGATCAACAAACAGAAAGACAGAGACAGATGGAGTGACAGGTAGTTGGCTCGGCTATAGCGCTATGAAGAAATCAGAGGAAAAAAGTTGAAAGAACAAGTAAGGAAAAGTGTATGATATGGACATGAATATGAATACTTTATTATCTCAATAAATAGAGAAACTCATACGGGTTACAAACTGTACGTAAAACAAAAAACTTAGCAGAAAAGAAAACATTTATCACAGAACGTAGTAAAATCCTTCCTAAATACACACACACACACACTACACACAAACACAATCACACTCCACACACACACCTCACACACACACTCACACACATACACACTCACACCACCACACACATACACACACTCACACACACACACACTCACAACACACACTCACCACACACACACTCACCACATACACACTCACACACTACACACACACCTCACACACACTCACTCACACACTCACACACACTCACCACACACCTCACACACACACACACACACACACACACAACACACACACACACACTACACACACACACACACACACACACACACACACACACACACACACACACACACACACACACAACACAACACACAACACACACACACCTGCCATCAGCGGCCACCGAGACGTTGAGAGTGCTGTTGTGAGCGATCAGCACTTTGTCCTTGAACCAGGTGACAGAGGGCGGAGGGTAGCCAGAGGTCAAGCACTTCAAGGTCACTGTGGACGTCACGCTCACACGCCGCACCCCGCTACTGTACTCCAGAATCTTGGGACTCACGATGGCTGCATAAAAACATAAAGGATAACAGAATGAATTATTTTTTTTCTAAGTTTGACACAATAGCTCTTCAAACCATTTTCCTCCCATGGGGATGCTGGGTAAATAAGGTAAAGGTAAAAGAGTCCCATAACCTATAAGGTCGTAGGGGAGGAGGCGTCAGAGATCTCACTTCTCTAGGGCCAGCATATTGAGGGCGGCGCCCATCTCCTCTCCCTCGCTGCTTTACCTTCCCTGACCCTAAAGAGGGCAGGTACCCATTTACAGCTGGGTGAACTGGGGGAACTGTACTGAATGAAGCCAAGGCGCGCAAACGGTCACCCATCCAACTGGTAACCACGCTCGACGCTGCTTAACTTGGCTGGGGGGAAAGCGAGTGCTCCGACCACTGAGCTATCCCGTCCCCACGTCTTGCTGGGTACCTGTCAGTATAAACAGCATCCCCACCTTCTGGACATTCTGTGCTAGGAATTCCCTCTCTCTCTTTTTTTAAAAATAAATCCGTCTCTTTCTTTCTGCTTTGTTCCTTTTCTTCCTGTCACCTCCTTGTTGTCTATTTTCTGCCTTCTTGGTCCGCTCTCCTGCCTATTGCCAGAAAGACTATAAAGATAATCATTCTCTCCCACGCCGAAGTCGGATGCGCTGGGCCTGACTTGTCAGACGGTTAACGGCAGCGCAGTACATTTTTAGCTCATATGACAAAAGAGCAATAGTTGCTGTCTGAAGCGTTGGAAGAGGAAGACGACGAAGACGAAACCATTTACAGAAGCAGATCCAATTCTGTTTTGATTGAGACTGCAAAAATTTCCTGATACGTTTGAACGGTTGTTTTTTAATGACCGACTTCCTCCCATATCCTGCAGTCCTGTCCTACCTTCAATATTCTGAGATACCAGACAGGGGCCCAGCTCAGCAGAGCTCTGACAGGAAAAATTATGGGCACTACGACAGACTGCAGACTTTGCCATCCAGACCCAATTAAAAAAACTTAGCATGGCCAAGAAACGCACAAAAAGAAGATTGAATGATTTCATAGCTTCAAGCTTCAACCACTTTCAGCCATTTCTTACACCAATGAATTATTTTACAGGGTGGATAGCTCAGTGGTCAGAGCAGTCGTTCTCCCCCAAGCAAAGGCTAAGCAGCGTTAAGCTTGGTTACTTAATAAATGGTTAACTGTTTGTACACCTTGGCTTCAGTACAGTCCCCCCAATTCACCCAGCTGAAAATAGGTATCTGCACTTTTTTGGGGGGACAGGGAAGGTTAAGCCGCGAGAGAGAGAGAGCGAGAGAGAGAGAGAGAGACAGAGAGAGAGGAGATGGGTACCACCACCCTCAATATACTGGCCCTTAGAGAAGCTGAGATCTCTGACACCTCGCTCCCCAACGACAGCACAGGTTATGGGAAGACCTTTACATTTGCGACGCTTTACTCTAGAATGACTCTCTTGAAAATGACTTTTTCTGGATTTTTCTGACACATCACGCCCTCACCCCCCCCCCACCCCCCCTCACCCCCCCCCCCCCCCCCCCCCCCCCCCCCCCCCCCACCCTGCCTGCTTGCGCATACAAACACCGCCCCGCGCGCGCGCGCA
Source organism: Rapana venosa (assembly GCA_028751875.1). Taxonomy (NCBI): domain Eukaryota; kingdom Metazoa; phylum Mollusca; class Gastropoda; order Neogastropoda; family Muricidae; genus Rapana; species Rapana venosa. Next base: position 50,017,334 of record CM054144.1, read on the forward strand.
CACGCGTTACTTACGTTGTAATCGTAGCGAGTAAGCGGTGGTGATGTTGACACCGTTGAAATCAGTGGCATGGCAGTAGTAACAGCCTGCATCTCCTGCCTCCAGCTGCGGGAAATAGGCCGTCAGCTCTAGGGAGTACTGGGTCCTGCAGGACCACACACACACACCACACGCACACACACACACACGCACACACACACACCGCACACAATACACACACACACACACACACACACACACACACACACACACGCACACATACACACCACACGCACACACACACACACACACGATGCACACACACACGCACACGCACACACACACACACACACACACCCCACACACACACACCCCGCCACACGCACACAACACACACACATACACGCACGCACAAAACACACATACACACACGCACGCACACACACACACACACGCACGCAACGCACGCGCACAACACACACACGCACACACACGCACGCACGCACACACACACACACACACGCACACACACCACACATACTGTGTACGCTTTGCAACTCACATACATAAACAGAAAAGGATAGATTTAGCATTTAAGCTTGGATAATTGGAAAAAAAACACAATACGGTTATTTACAAGAAGAAGGCAAGATACAAAAGGGCTATAAAGGAAAGCAACTATCAACAAATTACGGGACTTTGCTTTAAGTTTGATATTCTCTGTCTAGGCGCTGCGAGTCTCAGCGAGTCAAGGAAAGTGCAAAAGTCCTTCGGATGAGACCATAAACCGAGGTCCCGTGTGCGAACGCACGCAGAACATCTTGCGCACACGTTAAAACCCGTTCCACTTTTCGGAAAAATAGGCCATTGTGTGCCTGTGGGAACGGATGACAACATTTACAAGGATGATGATGATGATGATGACAAAAATAGACCGAGTTCAGAAGTCAAAAAGACGGACAATGAGTCTTTTTTTTCTGTTTAAAGTTAATTCTTTTTTGATGATGATGATGATGATGATGATGATGATGATGATGATGATGATGATGGTGATGGTGATGGTGATAATAGCGATGACAGTCGTGGTGGTGTTGCAGTGGTAGTAACGATAACAACACCGATCACAAACCATGCATCAAATCAACTCTACTACCACCGTCACAACCACCACAACCACCACCACCACCACCAACAACAACAAACCAAACCACCCACCCTCCACACCAACACCCACAAAACCCTCCCCTCTCCACCACCCCCACCCACCCATCCCCCACCCCCCCAAAAAAAAAAAAATTTCTCACCTATTAAACTCCAACTGAAACCCTGAGCTTTCAGACATCACCGCCACCCCGTCCTCCGCTACTGGCAGGGGGGTGAGAGAGAACCCTCCCCCTCCACCTCCCACCTCCACACCCTCACACACTCCCACCCCGTCCCCAAAGGCGGCAGTGGAAGAGGACGTAAAGGAAGAGGAGGAGGATGACGAGGAGGACGAGGAAGAAGAGGAGGAGGACGAGGAGGAGGAGGAGGAAGAGGAGGAGGACGAGGAGGAGGAGGAGGATTCGTTGGTGCCTCGGGGAGTGCCATCCTCTCCAAGGGTGCTGGAGAAGAGGTCTGGAGAGCGGGAGATGGAGAGAGACTGGAAGAGCCAGAGGCTGGCGCGACACACCACGCGTATGGAGTCCCCTTTACCACCGATCTGGGGGCTTGGTCGAAGACGGTCAGAGCTTTGTCGCTGTCTGCAGAGCAGATAACACACGAATGTATTGATGATGTATGGAATTTATATAGCGCTGAATCTTGTAAAGCAACAAATCAAAGCGCTCAGATTTTTTTTTGAAAATGCGTGTGTATGCGTTTTTAAAAAAAATTGTCATCTGTTCCCACCGGCACACAATGGCCTACTCTTTCAACAGCGGAACAGGAGTTAACGTGTGCGCAAGATGTTCTGCATGCGTTCGCACACGGGGCCTCGGTTTATAGTCTCATCCGAAGGATAACTGATATATGAGTAACATAAGTCCATGAATAGACGAATGAAATACACACACACCCCCCAAAAAAAATAAAAATAGCAAATCAAAGCGTTTTCTGTATAAAATCTTTCCCAAAAAACTATAGTACACAGTACACAATTTTTAAAAAAAAAAATGATGTGTCCCAACCCCTCCCAAAAATGTCGCCTCTTCATCTCCCGCTACCTTCAGTATACCCAAACCCATCTTCAGTATTCGAACCATCTCAGTATCCCCTTCAGTACCAACCACCTTCATTATCCCAACCCCCTTTCACATCCAATCCTCTTCTATCCCAAACATCTTTCAATACCCCAAAACCTCATAAATTTTTCCAACCACTTAATTTGTTCCAAACCACCCCAGATCCCAACCATCTCCAGTACCAACCTTCCAGTATTTCCATCATCTCCATACCCCAACTTCTTCAGCATCCCAAATCTATTCAATTTCCCCAAACCCCTTTTCTGCGCATCCAAACCACCTCTAGTACCTAAACCACTCCAGTATCCCACATTCTTTAGTTTTTCCCAACCCCTCCAGTATCTCAACCCTCTCCAGAATCTCAACCTCTCCAGTATCCCAACAATTGCAGTACCACCAACCACTGCATACCCCAGCACATCTCCAATATCCCAACCCTCTCCAGTACCCAACCAATACAGATATCCCAATCATGATTCAGTATCCAACCATCTGCAGTATACCAACATCTCAGCATTCCAACATTCTTCAGTAGTATCCCAACCATCTTCAGTATCCTAACATTCTTCAGTAGTATCCCAACCATCTTCAGTATCCTAACACTCTTCAGTAGTATCCCAACCATCTCCAGTATCCCAACCATCTCCAGTACCCCAACATTCTTCAGTAGTATCCCAACCACCTCCTGTATCCCAACCATCTCCAGTATCCCAACATTCTTCAGTAGTACCAACCATCTCCTGTATCCCAACCATCTCCAGTATCCCAACATTCTCAGTATGTACCACCATCTCCTGTATCCAACCATCTCCAGTATCCCACATTCTCAGTAGTATCCCAACCATCTCCAGTATCCCAACCATCTCAGTATCCCAACATCTTCGTAGTATCCCAACCATCTTCAGTATCCAACATTCTTCAGTATCCAACATTCTTCAGTAGTATTCCACCCTCTCCAGTATCTCAACCCTCTCCAGAATCTCAACCCTCTCCAGAATCTCAACCCTCTCCAGTATCCCAACCATATTCAGTACCCCAACCATCTGCAGTACCCCAACCATCTCCAATATCCCAACCCTCTCCAGTATCCCAACCATATTCAGTATCCCAATCATATTCAGTATCCCAACCATCTGCAGTATACCAACCATCTTCAGCATTCCAACATTCTTCAGTAGTATCCCAACCATCTTCAGTATCCTAACATTCTTCAGTAGTATCCCAACCATCTTCAGTATCCTAACACTCTTCAGTAGTATCCCAACCATCTCCAGTATCCCAACCATCTCCAGTACCACAACATCTTCAGTATTCCCACATCCCAGTACCCAACCATCCAGAATTCCACCATCCCGTATCCCAACCATCTCCAGTATCCCAACATTCTTCAGTAGTATCCCAACCATCTCCTGTATCCCAACCATCTCCAGTATCCCAACATTCTTCAGTAGTATCCCAACCATCTCCAGTATCCCAACCATCTTCAGTATCCCAACATTCTTCAGTAGTATCCCAACCATCTCCAGTATCCAACATTCTCAGTATCCCAACATCTTTCAGTAGTATCCCAACCATTTCTATCCAAATCTTAGTATCCAAACCATCTTCCAGTAGTATCCCAACATCTCCGTATCCCGACCATCTTCAGTATCCCAACATCCTTCAGTAGTATCCCAACCATCTTCAGTATTCCAACATCTCAGTATCCCAACATTCTTCAGTAGTATCCCAACCATCTCCAGTATCCCAACCATCTTCAGTATCCCAACATCCTTCAGTAGTATCCCAACCATCTTCAGTATTCCAACATTCTTCAGTATCCCAACATTCTTCAGTAGTATCCCAACCCTCTCCAGTATCCCAACCATCTTCAGTATCCCAACATCCTTCAGTAGTATCCCAACCATCTTCAGTATTCCAACATTCTTCAGTATCCCAACATTCTTCAGTAGTATCCCAACCATCTCCAGTATCCCAACCCTCTCTGCGTGAGCAGTACTACACAAATAGCGGCGCGCGAGACATAACAACCAACGCACACACACACAAAAATAACCAATCCTTCCTTAATCCACCGGACTCTGCAAGCCAAGATCAATTTTGCTAACCCACCACTTCTTCCAAAACGTTATAGGATAATTTAAAAAAAAAAAATTATCCTTTATTTATTTCATACCACTTTAAGTCACGGCAGATCTCTCGGGGCGAAATTCGGGCTGCTCTTCCCCTAGGGGAGAGCGCGTCGTCACAAGAGCAGCGCCATCCATTATTATTTTTTTCCTTTTCTTTTCCTGCCTGCAACTGTATTTGTTTCCCTTATTTATTTATTTATTCTTTTATATCGAGGATAATGGAATAAGCACTCATGTGTTTTTTTACATCTAGTCCCCGTGTGTATGCGGTTTTGTAAATTGTCAGAGTGGGGATGTACTGTGGGCAAGGCATCTCCACTATAATCAAATTTCTGCCCAATTTCCAAAACAGCAGCTGCCTCCTCTGCTGTTTTGGAGGTCATCGTCGGACACGACGGACATACATACATATATCTGTTCCGACCGGCACACAATGACCTACTCTTACGAAAAGCGGAACAGGATTTAACGTGTGCGCGAGACGTTCTACGTGCGTTCGCACACACGGGGGCCTCAGTTTATAGTCTCATCCGAAGGACTTTTTTGGGGAGAGGGTAGCGTCTGCACTGATGTTAACTCCAGGGGGGGTTAAAAATAATCCCCCCTTTGAACGGGAATCGAACCCAGGGTCATCATCAGCTTGCGAGCTCAATGTTTTCTAACCACTAAGGGCTATCCCGTCTCCCAACTTTATCATGCTCGTTCAGTCTTGATCTTACCAGACACGATGTACTTGATGTCCGCCTGATCCAGACCATGCTCGTTGACTGCCGAACAGCGGAACCATCCGGTCCTGGTCTCTGTCGTCTGCAACACGTAGCCTTTCTGCAGGTCCAGGTTTGAGGTCAGCTTCCACCGGTCTGCCTGCAAAGGCTCCCAGGCTCCTGGAATCTGGCTGAAATTGCCTGGAGGGACCTGCGTGTGTAGGGTAGGGTAGAGAGAGGGAGAGAGAAAGAGGGGGTGGGGGTGGGAGGGTGGGGGGGTGGGGGAGGGAGAAGGGGGAGGAGAGGGAGAGGGGGGAGGGAGAGGGAGAGGGGAGAGGAGGGGGGAGGAGGGGAGGGGAGGGAGAGAGAGAGGGAGAGGGGAGAGGGGGAGAGAGGGAGAGGAGGGAGAGGGAAGGGAGGGAGGGGAGAGAGGGAGGAGAGAGGGAGAGAGACAGAGAGGGGGGAGGGAGGGAGAGGAGGGGGAGGGAGGGGTAGGGAGGGAGGGAGGGTAGGGGGGAGGAGGGGAGGGGAGAGAGGGAGGGGAGAGGGAGAGAGAGAGGAGAGAGGGGAGAGAGGGAGAGAAGAGGGAGAGGAGGGAGAGAGAATGAGAGAGATCAAATGAAATCAAATTCTTTCATTTCGAGGATAATGAATAAAAACTCACGTAGTTGGTTTACATCCAGTCCCCACCATTATAGAGGATAGCATCAAGATAAAAATATATTTAAAAATTTTGAAAAATAAATAAAAGAGAGGGAAAGGTGGGGGGGGGGGGGGGGGGGGAGAGGAGAGAGAGAGAGAGAGAGAGAGAGAGAGGAGAAGAGAGAGAGAGGAGAGAGAGAGAGAGAGAGAGAGAGAGAGAATTGGGTTGTCTAGTCTCACATTTTCATTTGAGGTTGTTTTTTGTTTGTTTTTTGACAATATAAGACCTCATTTTTGGAATATTGATAGGTTGGGTTGTTGTTTTTTGACAATCAAATACATATAATATTTTTGAAATATCGGTAGGGATTTTTTTTTTTTACTGATCTAAGACATCTCACATTTTTGGAATGTTGGTAAACGTTGTTTTTTGTTTGTTGTTTTTGTTTTTTCTTTGCTAACATAACGTTCAGCAGATTCGATTTCTTGACGATATATTAAGACAACTCATGAATGGTATGGCTACCAGAAACAAAGCAACTAAAACAGTTACTATGATATTAATATATAAAAGGTAAAGGTAAAGGAGTCCCATAACCTATAAGGTCGTAGGGGAGGGAGGCGTCAGAGACCTCACTTCTCTAGGGCCAGCGTATTGAGGGCGGCGCCCATCTCCTCTCCCTCGCTGCTTTACCTTCCCTGACCCTAAAGAGGGCAGGTACCCATTTACAGCTGGGCGAACTGGGGGAACTGTACTGAAGCCAAGGCGCGCAAACGGTCACCCATCCAACTGGTAACCACGCTCGACGCTGCTTAACTTGGCTGGGGGAAAGCGAGTGCTCCGACCACTGAGCTATCCCGTCCCCATTAATATATACTTATCAATAAAATGTAAAGATGAGAGGGGGGTGGGGCTTACCTCTTGGAAGAACCAGGAGACGTTGGCCAGCGGTTTGCCCTCCACCTGGCAGTAGAGGTCCAGTTGGGTTCCAGCCTCGGTGACCACTTGCTCTTTGTGCTGACCACCCACCGGGATGATGGTCACTTCGGGTTTACCTGTAGGACATGGTCAGAGGCAGGGTCAGTGTTCTTGCTTGGTGGAGGTTTTCTTCTTCTTCTTGTTGTTGTATGGTGTTGTTGGGTTGGGATTATTATTATGGGGGAGGGTTATCCTTGGGTTTGTGGGCGGGGTTTCGTTGTTGTTTTTTTTGTTTTTGTTGTTTGTTGCTGGTTGGGGTGGGTTTGTTTTGTGTGTGTGTGTGTGTGTGTGTGTGTGTGTGTGTGTGTGTGTGTGTGTGTGTGTGTGTGTGTGTGTGTGTGTGTGTGTGTGTGTGTGTGTGTGTATCTTTTTAAAAATTATTTAGAGATACGAGGTTCACAAATAGTGAGATTTTGCGTACGCAAAACGGGTTTTTAAAATATTTGCTCACATGAAGGTAGTCGTATTTCGACTTCTGGGTTGCTTTGTTTTAATTTTGATTTTTTTTCTTGGTTTTTTCTCGTTCTGTTTGTGTTGTGTCTTTCTTTTTTTTTTTTCTTTTGGGGGTGGGGTGGGGGGGGGGCATAGTAATATTGTCATGTTCTTGTTGTTGCTACTGGTGTTGTTGCTGTTTTGTTCTTGCTAACACTGTTGTTATTGATGCTGTTACAATCGTTTTTGTAATTGCTGTAGTTATGTCTGTATGTGTCTCTCTGCCTACCTGCCTGCATCAGTGTGTGTGTGTGTGCGTGCGTGTGCGCGTGCGCGTGCACATGTACTTGCTTGCTTGCTACACTAACTTTGATTTGAAACTGGTATATATGTGTATGAATGTTTTAAGAAAAGAGAAAATGAGAAGTAAAATGCAACATGCTTTATTTAGTGTACATCAATTTGAGCCAAAGAGATGATTATAACTGATTTTTGCTTGTTTTGTTGTTGTGTCAAATAAGTCTACTTGACTTAAATGGCAATAAAATATTCTGAATCTGAATCTGAATCTGAAAACTGACCATAGACGAGGAGGGTGATGTTGGCGGAAGCGTTTCTGTCCGGGGTGAAAGCTCTCAGGGTGTACAGGCCGCTGTGGGTGGACCGGGGGCCTAGGATGAACAGGCTGGCTCCGTTGGAGGCTTGTCTGTCCCCAGCACACACGATACCATACAACAACAGCACTTGATGATGGTGTGGTGGGTGGTGGTGGTGGTGAGGGTGGTGGTGGTTGTGGTGGTGGGTGGTGGTGGTGGGTGGTGGTTGGTGGGTGGTGGTGGTGGTGGAGGTGGTGGTGGGGTGGTTGGTGGTGGGTGTGGTGGTTGGTGGGTGGTGGTGGTGGTTGGTGGTGGGTGGTGGTGGGTGGGTGGTGATAGGTGTTGGAGGGGGGGGTGATGGTGGTGGGTGGTGGTGGTTGGTGGTGGTGGTGGGTGGTGGTGGTGGTGATGTGGTGGTGGTGGTAATGATGACAACGACGACGACAACGAGGAGGAAAAGGAGACGGTGGTGGTGGTGGTGGTGGTGAGTGGTTGTGGTGGTGGTGGTGTATGGTGGTGGTGGTGTGGTGGGTGGTGGGTGGTGGTGTGTGGTGGTGGTGGGTGGTGATGGTGATGATGGTGGTGGTGATGATGGTGGTGGTGGTGATGGTGATGATGGTGGTGGTGATGATGGTGGTGGTGGTGATGGTGATGATGGTGGTGGTGATGATGGGTGGTGGTGGTGGTGGTGATGGGTGGTGGTGGTGGTGGGTAGTGGTGGTGGTGATGATGGTGGTGGTGTGTAGGTGTGAGGGGTGGTGGTGGTGAGGGTGATGGTGGTGGTGGTATTGGTGGTGGTGATGGGTGGTGTGGTGGTATTGGTGGGTGGTGGTGGTGATGATGGTGATGGTGGTGGTGGTGGTGGTGGTGGTGTTGATGGTGGTGTGGTGGGTGGTGGTGGGAGGTGGTGGTGGTGGTTGTGGTGGTGGTGGGGGTATTAGTGGTGGTGGTGGTGGTGGTGGTGGTGGTAATGATGACGACGACGACGACAACGAGGAGGAAAAGGAGACGGATGGTGGTTGTGGTGGTGGTGGTGGTGGGTGGTGGTGGTGGTGGTGGTGATGATGGTGGTGGTCGTGGTGGTGGTGGTGGTGGTGATGGTGGTGGTGGTGATGATGGTGGTGGTGGGTGTGGTGGTGTGTGGTGGTGGTGGTGGGTGGTAGTGGTGGTAGTGGTGGTGATGATGATGATGATGACAACGACGACGACGACAACGAGGAGGAAAAGGAGACGGATGCTGGTGGGTGATGGGTGGGTGGTGGTGTGTGGTGGGTGGTGATGATGGTGGTGGTGGTGGTGGTGGTGGTGGTGGTGGGTGGTGGTGGTGGGTGGTGGTGGTGATGATGGTGGTGGTGGGTGGTGGTGGTGGTGTGTGGGTGGTGGTGGTGATGATGGTGGTGGTGGGTGGTGGTGGTGGTGGTTGCAGTGGTGATGATGATGGTGGTGGTGGTGGTGGTGGTGGTGGTGGTAGTGGTGGTGATGATGATGATGATGACAACGACGACGACGACAACGAGGAGAACAAGGAGACGGATGCTGGTGGTGATGGTGGTGGGTGGTGGTGGTGGTGGGTGGTGATGATGTGGTGTGGTGGTGGTGGGTGGTGGTGGGGTGGGTGGTGGTGGTGGTGGGTGGTGGTGGTGGGTGGTGGTGTGGTGGTGTGTAATGGTGGTGGTGGTGGTGATGGGGTGGTGTGGTGGTGTGGTAGTGGTGGTGATGATGGTGTGGTGGTTGGTGGTGGAGGGGTGTGGTGGTGAGGTGATGGTGTGGTGGTATTGGTGGTGGTGGTGGTGGGTGGTGATGGTGGTGGTGGTGGTGGTGATGGGTGGTGGTGGTGGTATTGGTGGGTGGTGGTGGTGATGATGGTGGTGGTAGGTGATGGTGGTGGTGGTGGTATTGGTGGTGGTGGTGGTGATGATGGTGGTGGTGGTGGTGGTGGGTGGTGTGGTGGTTGTGGTGGTGGTGGTGGTATTAGTGGGTGGTGAGTGGTGGGTAATGATGACGACGACGACGACAACGAGGAGGAAAAGGAGACGGATGGTGGTGGTGGTGGTGGTGGTGGTGGTGGTGTGGTGATGATGGTGGTGGTGTGGTGGGTGGTGGTGGTGATGATGGTGGTGGTGGTGGTGGTGGTGGTGGTGATGATGGTGGTGGTGATGGTGGTGGTGGTGGTGGTGGTAGTGGTGGTGATGATGGTGGTGGTGATGGTGGTGGTGGTGGTGGTGGTGGTGGTGATGATGGTGGTGGGTGATGGTGGTGGTGGTGGTGGTGGGGTAATGATGACGACGACGACGACGACAACGAGGAGGAAAAGGAGACGGGGGGTGGTGGTGGTGGTGGTAGGTGGTGGTGGTGGTGGTGGTGTGGTGGTGATGATGATGATGACGATGGTGGTGGTGGTGGTAATGATGATGATGACGACGACGACAACGAGGAGGAAAAGGAGACTGATGATGGTGGGTGGTGGTGGTGGGTGGGGTGGTGGTAGTGAGGAGGAGGAGGGGAGGAAGAGGAAGAAAGGAGAATGGTGGTGGTGGCGTGGTGGTGGTTGTGACGTTGGTCATGGTGATAGTGGTGATAGTGATGGTGTGGTGGTGGTGGTTGGTGGTGATGATGATGGTGATGATGATGATGATGATGATTGATGATGATGATGATGACAGCAACAATGAAGAAAAGGAGAATGGTGGTGGTGGTGGTGGTGGTGGTGTCTAACGATTAATGATGATAAAACCTAATGACGAATGACGACAAAGTCTAGCAAATAGTGATGACAGTCTGACGAAGAATGACGACACACACTACTCAAGAATGAGGACAAAGTCGAACAAAGAATAATGTCAAAGTCAAAAAAAAAAATCTTTTTAACTTAAATTTTTTTTTTTTAAAGAACATCGAAAAAGTCTGTAACCAACCTCATTTGAGTCAGAAAGCTGTCCACGAGCAGACGACCGTTGTGATACCATTTCAGGGTGGGTTTGGGAAAAGCATTGATGGCCACGAACATATACACGGCCTCCGCTGTATCGTTCACTATCAGCATGTTCCGCGATGGCTTTAGATACACGAAACTCTTCTCTGTGCACAAACATACGACAAGGTTTTAAGATTTAAAAAAAAAATCCAAAGCATATGCAACATATTTTAAATTCCTTTCATATCACAACGTTCAGAGATGGCTAACGTACCTTTTTTGTCAAAAAAACAACAAAAACTCAAACAAAAGCAAAAACAACCAAACAAACCTCCGACATTGCATAATTCAGTGAGGAAACTTAAGAAAAGACTAATATAAGCTACAACAGCTTTGGCACCTATTTAGGTAAACCACCAACAACAAACAAAACAAAAACAAAAGAATAAACTTTCAAAACATTATTATTTGATGTGGAAAATAAAGTAAGACTAAAATCAGGTACAACAGCTTTTTTGCAGGTATTTAGATATAACAACAACAAAAACAACAAAACAAAACAAAACCCAAAAACAACCGAAACAAACCTTCGAGACTGTATTACTGAGTGGGCAAACTAAAGCAATACTAAACCTTAACAAGCCACACCATCTTTGGCAGTTATTCAGATATAGGTAAAGGTAAAGGAGTCCCATAACCTATAAGGTCGTAGGGGAGCGAGGCGTCAGAGACCTCACTTCTCTAGGGCCAGTATATTGAGGGCGGCGCCCATCTCCTCTCCCTCGCTGCTTTACCTTCCCTGACCCTAAAGAGGGCAGGTACCCATTTACAGCTGGGTGAACTGGGGGAACTGTACTGAAGCCAAGGCGCGCAAACGGTCACCCATCCAACTGGTAACCACGCTCGACGCTGCTTAACTTGGCTGGGGGAAAGCGAGTGCTCCGACCACTGAGCTATCCCGTCCCCTTATATTCAGATATAAATACAACAAAATCCTTCTTTAGGCAGAGATTGAGGACTATGGATGGTAAGAGAGAATGAAA
>CM054144.1:50033976-50043976 GCA_028751875.1 Rapana venosa
AGGAAAGAGGAGGAAGAGAAGGAAAAGGAAGAGAGGAAAGAGGAGAAAGAGAAGGAAAAGGAAGAGAGGAAAGAGAAGGAAGAGAAGGCGAAGGAAGAGAGGAAAGAGGAGGAAGAGGGGGGAAGGGGGGGGGGGGCAGGAGGAGAAAGGTGATGATAGTGGAACAGGAGGAGTAAAAACGTGAGGAGGAGAAGTAAGAGGAGGAGGAGGACGATGAGAAGGAGGAGGCTATTCAATAATACCAATAACCAAGACACTGAAATGTCATGGCATTGTGCATGTTGGAAGTGTTTTACCCCCCCTACCCCAAATAGAGAATTGAATTATCATAAAAGAGAGAAAGAGAGAGAGAGAGAGAAGAGAGAGAGGAGAGAGAGAGAGAGAGAGAAGAAGAGAGAGAGAGGAGAGAGAGAGAGAGAGAGAGAGAGAGAGGGGGGGGGGTGGCAAGCTCCCCATGCCTCCTACCCCCCCCCCCCCCCTCTAACACACACACACGCAATCGCACTTACTTCTCCCTCTCATACACACACCAACACACACACACACACACACACACACACGGTCAACCTATAAATCCAACGTCCTTCTCTCTATCGCCGTCTGTCTGCATAGTCTGTCTGTCTATCTGTCTGTCTATCTATCTCTGACTCTCTCTCTCTCTCTCTCTCTCACACAAGCACACACATACACACAAGCACACACACACACACACACATACACACAAGCACACACACACACACACACACACACACACACACACACACACACACACACACACACACACACACACTCTCTCTCTCTCTGATCATGTCTACTATTTCACGGGACAGGATGTTTGTGGGTTGGGGTTCTTTTTCTGTAGATTATTCTCCTATTACCCAGACTATGACGAAGCTTACCCACGGGACTGTCGAGTCAACGCAATGACGGATGATGCTTGTGTTTATGGTAGGGTAGGGATTTCCCTGGAAACGGGGCCGATATTCGCCATTAGAGCTAACAGCTGGGAAATTGCTTTCTTTTTTTTGTTTTTTGTATGCCCCCCATTTATAACTATATGTATCTGTATGATATCACTCAATGTCGTTTGTGATTCTGCGTGTCTGTCTCGTCTGTCTGTTAGTAGGTTTAAACCACGGTCATGCTTTATTATGTTTGATATAATCTATAATTTAGGGAAAGCTACTGCTAATGGTACTCTTACAATTACCACCTATAATGATAATAATTGTGGATCGGTGGTCTAGAGGTAACGCGCCTGTCTAGAAAGCGAAAAGTCCGGGTCTGAAGTGTGCGGCGGTTCGTACCCCGTTTGGACCGGAAATTTTTCCCCCATCCATTAGACCATGAGTGGTGGTCTGGGCGCTAGTCTTTCGGATGAGACGATAAATCGAGGTCCCGTGTGTTACACGTAATTATTTAGCGCACGTAAAAAAACCCACGGCAACAAGAGTTGTCCCTGGCAAAATTCTTAGAAAAAAGCCACTCTGATAGGGAAACAAATACAGCTGCAGAAAAAAAAAAAAAAAAAAAAGGGTGAAAGGGAGGCGCAGCGCTAAGTGGCGACGCGTTCTCCCGCTCTCCCCGGGGAGAGCAGCCCGAATTTCACGGAGAGAAATCTGCCGTGACTTAAAGTGGTATGAAATAAAATCTGAGCGCTTTGATTTGTTGCTTTACAAGATTCAGCGCTATATAAATTCCATACATTATTATTATTATTATTATTATTATTATTATTAATGGTTAATAATGATAAAGAAAGAAGAAGAACAACAACAAAACAACAACAACAAGATTAACCATACTGGTTATAAATCAAACGAAAACGCACAATCGTCTCCCTTTATTGCACATGATAATAATAATAATAATAATAATAATATATGGAATTTATATAGCGCTGAATCATGTAAAAAACAAACAAATCGAAGCGCTTGAACTATTTCCCAAACAATCTACAGAAACCGTAAGAAATTCCTAGACATTTGGCAATCCAAAACACAAGATAAAGATAAAGATGTCCGTACAGAGGAAAACAAGTATTACATGGGATATAAACAGTCATACCACAAATCACCTGAAAATAAAACATTGTTGAGGGTAAAAAGAAAACTAAGATTTTTAAAAAACAACCCAACTTTTGTAAATCTATCTGGTCAAACTATCTTCTTGATATATCTGTTCACACTGAGTTAGACAGACCCAAAAAGGTTTGTCTGTTATTTCATGCGAGCAAATTGCTATGGCCTGTATAGAATGCTTTTATGTTTGGGCTTCTTATTTTTAAAAGAAAAAGATGTTTTGCTGAATATCGATTTCACCTTTATACATAACAACCTCTTAACATAACAACTTGAACTCTCCAAAAAAGGGGAAAAGCCCCTTTTTTGAGGCCGGAAAAGGGCTGCCAAATTCTTTTTCATTTTTTCTTTTTTCATTTTACCATTTTAAGTCACGAGTTTTCCCTGCGGAAATTGGGGCTGCTCCCCCCAGGGGACGCGTCCCCACAAAGAGCGCCACCTTTTTTTTTTTTTTTTTTTGGTTGTTGTTGCCCGCAACGTTTTTGTTTCCTATAAGTGGCTTTTTTTCAAGAAAAATCTTGCCGGGACAACCCTTTTTTGCCGTGGGTTTTTTCGTCGCTAAATAATTTTTGAACAACAGGGGACCCGGACGCCAAAACCAAAAACAAGCGCCCCGACCACCACTCAGGGCAAAATGGAGGGGGGGAAAATTTGGGGCCCAAAGGGGACCGAACCACCGCACACTCCAAACCCGGACTTTTCGCATTCTAGAAGGCGCGTTACCTTAGACCAACGATCCACAGAAACCCGCAAACTTTTCATCCAATATTATTTGGGTGTCACGGTATTGAAAGGTGGGGTGAGTGAGCAGAGGCACTTTCTGGTTACAGCCGACAACGCAACAAAAACCCCCCCATTACACACACACAACAGAACAGACAGAACACCACACACACACACATACGGGGAAAAAAAAAAATATCTTGCCACAACTTAAATCCGTTCCGCTTTTCTTGATGGGCTGTTGTGTTCGTTGGAACAGCAAGAATTTAAAAAAACCGCATACACACGGGGTTGGATGTAAAAAAAGTAAATAAGTGCTTCTTCTTTTTTTTTTGTTAATTGCATGATGACAATGAAATGGGGGATGATAAAATGCTGCTGCTGGAATGCAAATTTTTGGGAGACATTTGACAGGGTTGACTCTACGTTTCATCATAAAATCCCAGCGTCAACCGGGCCCAGAGTACAGACACCTCATTTTTTGGTCAGGAATTTGAGCAACACCTAAAACTCGATCCGTTTTAATGAATAAACCCCCACTCTGGGGTCCCCCAGCTTCCCCAAACGGCCCCCAGCACCTCATTTCTGGGGGGGAGCCGGCCGGATCCGAAAAATCCCTTTACGACCTTAGGGGAACGAACCCGCGCCCCCTCCAGTCCGTAACCCAACAAAAAACCACGGCGCCATGGGGGGGGCTGGGACTGTATTTTACATTATCCCGATATAAAAGAAAAAAATTTAAAAAAAAATAAAATAAAATAAAACACACACAAAAAAGAAAAGAGGAGAGAGGAGAGAGGAGAAGAAAAGAGAGGAGCCCAGACAACAGACAGAAGAAGACAGACAACAGACCAGACAGAAACCCCAGAGAGACTACTTTCCTCCCCTTTAAAAAACTTCAAAACACCCTTTCATTTCGTCCGTAATCCCCCGAAACCGTCTGAAGCGTTGGTCTTGGAAATGCATTTAAAAAAGTCCCCGGCGTAACGAGTAGGGGGAGGCCAAAATGAAAACCTTGCACCGGGACAAACGTGCGCCTTCCTTGTTGTAAAATCCTGTACATGATCGATGAAAAATTTTGAAAAAAAAAAAATCCCATAAATACAGTATAACGATGAAAATGACAATGATAATAAAACCAAAAAACGTGTTTCTCTTTTCACGGGGATTGAGCCCGCCGAGCAAAAACAAAACCCCTTTTCGTGTGCGCAAAAGCTCTTTTTACACCACACATCAACACGGCCCCCCCACCCGCGCACACGCACGCACACACACGCACACACACACCCACGCACCACACCACCCCACCCACACTTCAAACGCACACACATACACACGCATGCACGCTCGCACGCACGCACAAACACACACACACACCACCACTTAACCGTCTAAACACTTTTGGGGGAAGGGACGTTAAACTGGAAAAACTAACATCCAAAACGAACATCTCTGAAAGGCAGTTATCTCCACAAAAAAACCCCCAAAAGGTTAACGTAAAACCTTTTAAACCAAATACGGAATTCTCAAAAACAACTATGCTCACAGTAAAAAACCCCTCCCGCCCCCCCCCCCCCCCCCCCCCCCTCTCCAACCACCCTAACAAAAAAAATGAATTTATAACCAAAAAAGAAAAAAGCTTTTTTTTTTTTTTTTAAATTTTAAAATTTTTTTTCTTTTATATCGAGGATAAGGAATAAGCACTTATGTGCTTTTTTATACCTCCCCGTGTAAGCTTTTTGTCATTCTGTCATCGTTCCCACCGACACACAAATTTGGCCCACCTCTTACGAAAAGCGGAAAAGGGTTTTAAACGTGTGCGCCAATGTTTTTGCGTGCGTTTCCCCACGGGGGCCCGGGTTTATGTCTCACCGAAGGATTTTGGGGACGGGGCTGCACTGAGTTAACTCCAGGGGAAAATAACCCCTTGAAGGGGAAAACAAAATCGGGTTGTCAGATGCGAGCGCAAAGTTCTAAAACCCCTAGGCTAACCCCCCCCCCCCCCCCCCCCCCCCTCCCCCTGTTCGCTTGACCTCCAAACGCTTAGGGAAGGGAAAAATTTACCACCAACAATATAACACACACAAGGTTGGGCGTATTTAGTCCGGTCGTTTTCGACGATGACCTCCAAAACAGCAAGGACAGCTGCTGTTTTTGGAAAAAGGGCAAAATTTTTTTATATGGAGATCCTTGCCCACGACAATCCCCACTCTCCGGGAAGTGGGGGATAAGGGACATCAGCGTTAGATTTCTCCCAAAAAAACCAACTACCCCCCCGGGGTGCAGCACATAAGGGCGTTCAAGTTCCCCCTCCTAGCAGAGAGTCCTATCGATCACAAAACAAAACTTAAAGGGAATTCCCGAGTGGGAAAGAAAACCACTGGGCACCACCTCTCCTTTGCTTTTTTGCCCCCAGCGTCAATGGTTTAATCAAGAACGGGATACAGCCCAGGGGGTGTTGGGACTAAGTACCTCGGCCAATGGCGGAATAGGGGGACTTGAAAGGGGGGGTCGGGGCCGGCACAGGGCCACCCCCGGTGGCCAACTCAGGACCGAAGAATGTTCAGTGCCGATTCCTTTATGAAATGTTGTCCCGCTGGAAACGGGGGGGGGACAGGGGTTTTTAAGAATTAAAGGCCAAAAAAAGAAAGATAGAAATCTGCTGTGGTTTTTTTTTTTTTGTTTGGTTGGTGTTGGTTTTTTAATTATAACCAAACGTTGTAACAATCATTGTGTTTTTGTCTGTTCTTTCGTAGTCTGTTTTTTTTTTTGGGGTCTGAAATGGTGGCTGTTTGTACTTCTGTATGCGTTTAATTTTCGAAGTTTTTTTATATCTTCCCGAAAGTCTGTTTAAATTATATCTTCTTATGTCTGTTTTTAATCTTTTGTATTCTGTCTTATCCTTTTTGTCTGTTTTTAAAATTTTGATTCTGTTTATATCTTCTGTAGTCTGTTTATACTTCGTAAAGCTTTTTAAAACTCTGTATGTCTTTTATTATTCTTTTTATGTCTGTTTATTATACTTTTGTATGTCGTTTTTACTTTTGTATGTCTTTTTTATATCTTTTGTATGTCTTTTAATCTTCTTATTCCCCCGTTTATTTATCTTTTTAAAATCTGTTTTTATTTTTGTATTCGTTTTTGTATCTTCTATAGTCTGTTATATTTTCTGACTGGCTGGCTGGCGTCTGTTTCGGCCTCTGTCTGTTTGTCGTCCGAGCTTATTTCCCTTTCCCCCTATTATTTTTCCCCTTTAACTTTGATCATCGAAGAAAAACAACAATTTTTGGGTTAACAGTCTAAATTTTCCCCAATATTTAAAAAAAGTTTTTCCCAAAAGGATTTGATGATAAAACATTACCAATATTTCAAAAATAACTTTGGTAAAAACCATTGAAAAATCTTATACATATCAATTACTGCTGCAAGGGTACGTATTGCTATAATTTAATGATTTGCACTCAAAAAAGGGAAAAACTTATTTAAAAAAAAAATTATCAAAGTTTCTGCATTATGAGTTTTGTTTCAAGATATCGTTTTTGGGGTTTTTTCTTTGTTTATTCTTTTTTTTTGAGGGGGATGGGGGAAAGGGGTTGGGATTGATTTTCCCTTTCGATATTACGAACAACCCCTTTAAATCATACTTACTTTCCGTTCATACTATATACGCTGGTTCCCAAAGGTGAAAAACTTCGGGGCCCGGGTTTGTTTTTTTTTTTGGCCCACCATGAAGGTACCACATTCCAGTTCAAGATTGTTGCTTGGCATCCGGTATGTCCGCAAATTCAGCGATCTTTCCGTGATTTTTCATTTCTGGGTGTATAATAATTCTACCCAAGGGAATTCAAGACTGGCAGTTCTGCATTAAAAGTTGATCCAGGGGGATGGTAAAAAAATTCCCACCCTACGTCACCAACATCCCCAGAAAGTCGTAAGGCATCTCCGAAATGGTGGGAGAAGGAGGAGAGGGGAGGGGAAGGAGGGGTTTCAAACGCAAAAAATCTCACCATTTGGTTTTAAAACCCGTACTCAACCGAGGAAAAAGTAAAATAAATAAATAAATAAATAAATAAAAGAAGAAATATCACCAATTTCTGCCGAGATTCGAAACCCACAATCATGGACCTATAAAGGGATCGAAATCGAACGGTCTTAACCGCTCGGCTACAGCGTCCGCGGGTGGCTCATACATACACGTTCCAACCCAGACGGTACCTGACACAAACACCTTGACGCTGGCGTCATGTTCCAACCCAGACGTTCTATCTATCTATCTATCTATCTGTCCCGTAGTCTGACGACCGTGGGGGCACCCTCAAAGACTCAACAACCAGTTCCCTCCATTCCTCTCTCTGTTCTGCCTTTCTCAGGGTTTTGTTGAGTTCTAGGCCTGTCCATTCGCTGATGTTATCCTCCCAGCTCTTCCTTGGTCTGCCTCTTCTTCTTCCTCCTGGACAGTGCCTTGTAAAACTGTCTTTGCAAGTCCTTTGGATCTTGTGACATGCCCATACCATTTAAGTTTACGCTTTTTCACGATCGTTAGAAGGTTCTCATGGGGTCCAATGGTTTGCTGGATTCTGTTATGCACGCTTTCGTTGCTTATGTGGTCTTTGTAGGAGATGCCAAGGAGTCTCCGAAAGCATCTCATCTCCACCGCCTGTACTCTTCTCTCCAAATCTGCAGTCAGGGTCCATGATTCACAGGCATACAGAAATATGGATATGACAAGGGAGCGCATTAGTCTGATCTTGGAGATAAGTGAGATATTTTTATCTCTCCATAGTGTGTTTAGCTTTGACAAAGCTGTTATTGTCTGTGCAGTCCTGCATACTACTTCTGGCTTGGATCCCTGGTCTGATACAATGGCTCCCAGGTACTTGAAGCTTTGAACTGTTTCCAGCTTCTGGTCATTAACCCTGATATCAGTGCTAATGCCGTTGGTGTTATTAGTCATCAGTTTGGTCTTCTCTGCACTGATTTCCATGCCGTATTTTTTTGGAGGCCTTATTCAAGAGTTCTGTTAGGCTGGCAAGCTCTTTTTCTGATCCTGCTATTCCATCAATGTCATCTGGCGAAGCGGAGGTTTGTGATCGTTCTGCCCCCAATGCTGACTGATCCTTCATGATGTTCCAGTGCATCAGCCATGATTCTCTCAAGGAAGATGTTGAAAAGAGTGGGTGAGAGTAGACAGCCCTGCCTTACTCCAACTGTTGTTCGAAAACCATTCTCCAATGTTGTTGTTGTTGTAGTACACTGCACTGGTGGCCTCGCTGTACAGCTGTTTGATGACTCTGATCAGGTTTGCATTGATGCTGCACAAATTCATGGTTTGCCCACAAAGCTGCATGCCACACCCTGTCAAATGCCTTCTTAAAATCGATAAATACGTGGTAAAGGTCTTGTTGATGTTGAAGGTACCGCTCACATAGTATTCTGAGGTTGAATATCTGTTCTGTTGTGCTGCGCCCTGCTCTGAAACCTGTTGTTCCTCAGAAATGATGGTATCTGCTTGTGGGCTTCAGTCTATTCAATATTATCTGCAGCATGACCTTGCTTGGGTGGCATATGAGGCTGATTGTGCGGTAATTATGGCATTGATGTAGATTTCCTTTCTTGGGGAGGGTGATGATGAGTGACTGTGTCCATGGTGTTGGCCATTTTCCCTGTCTGCCAGATCTTGTTGCAGATTCTTAGTAGGGCGCTGATCATGGCTTCCCCTCCAGCTTGAACCAACTCAGCTGGAATGTTGTCAGCCCCTGCTGATTTTCCCCTTTTTTCAGCGATCTGACTGCTGTTTCCACTTTTTCTCGGAGGATAGGGTGACTGTCTGTGTCTTTTCTTGCGGGTTTACATTAAGGACTTCTGGATCTCCTGCGGTTCTATAGTTATACAGGTCGGAGCAGTATTCTGTCCATCTGTTCAGAATATCCTGGTCGTCAGTGAGACACTTCCCATTTTTGTCTTGGATTGTTAAACCTTTTCCCTGTTTTGTGCTAGTCAGGTCTTTCACCAGCTGATATGCTTTCTTGCTATTGTTTTTCTTGATGTTCTCTTCAATGTCTTGGCACTGTTCACCGATCCATTTCTCTTTTGCTTCCGTCATGGACTTCCTGATTCTTTTGTTGACTGCCCTATATTGTTCTGCTCTTTCTTTTGTTTCATTTTTCTTTTTCAACTCTCTACGCTTGTCGCATAGTTGTAGGATGTTAGGTGTGACCCATGGTTTTTTGACTGGTCGGTGTTTGCCAAGAAGCTCGCTTGCTGTTTCAGTCACTGCTGTATTGAAACTATTCGTCAGTGTATCTATGTCTGAGTCTATCACAGTGAGTGCTGCAAACTTTCCACCTATCCTTGCTTGAAAATTTCTACTACCTTCTGGGTCCTTCAGCTTCTCGAGGTCAAATTTGATCCTGATGTTGTTCCGCTTGTGGATTTTCTTTAGACGTAGTCGGAAAGTCATCATCACAAGATCATGATCACTCCCTATGTCTGCTCCTGGAAAACTTCGTGTCTGTGCGATGTTAACGCTAGACTGAAACCGTCTTTTCACCATGATGTAATCTATTTGGTTGTGGTGTTCTCCATTTGGGCTATGCCATGTCCATTTTCTGGATATCTTGTGTGGGCCAAGTGTATTCACTAGCTGGAGGTGGTTGTTACTGGCAAACTCCAGGAGTCTCAAGCCTCTTTCATTTGATTGGTTATTACAATGTGGCCCACAAACGCCCTCCCAATCTTTCCATGCATCTTCTCCTACCTTGGCGTTCCAGTCACCTTGCACAACGAGGATGTCTTTCTTGGGAGTTTGATTCAGAACCTCTTGTAGCTGGTCATAAAATTCTTCTATGGCTTCATCTGTGCAGTCTGATGTAGGGGCGTATGCCTGTACTACAGTTATGTTAAAGGGCGTTGCTCTCAGGCGGATGGTAATAAGTCTGCTGGACACAGGCTGACAGCTCATGACGGTGTTCACGGTGTTTTTGTGAACGAGAAACCCCACGCCGTGTTCATGTTTATCCTGTTTTCCACTGTAGTATAATTTGTGGTCTTCCTTGGTCGTTGTTTCTCCCATGTTTTTCCACCTGACTTCGCAGAGCCCAAGGATGTGCCATTGATATCTGGACATCTCATGTGTCAGTTCTTCCACTTTGCCTGCAGCTCTTAGTGTCCGTACATTCCATGTGCCAATGATGGTG
>CM054144.1:50053976-50061476 GCA_028751875.1 Rapana venosa
TAAAAATTCCCCATGGTCAACATTTTGTGCGGAATTGCCAGGGGGTGGCAGACCTACTCAGATTTGGGTTCAATAAATTATTTTGATGATCAGTGTTTCAGTTCTGATGAACCAATTACTCTAATTTTTGGCAAGAAGATACCCCATGGCCCAGACCGTATTGTTTGGATTAAATATCTTTGTTGGGGCCTGGGAGTTATGAAAAGTTTTTAAAAAAATTATTTGATTTAAAAAAAAAATGTTCTCGCAAAAATGAAAAACAAAAAATAATGTAGTACGAACTATGACACCAATGGTGAGATTTTTGTGTATGCGACCGTTTTTCGTCCATCATTAAGATAGCCGCATTCCGACTTCGGGGATGCATTTGAAAATTGAACCTACACATTTTGCCAGGATAGTCTGGAAGTATCTCCCTACTCTTTCCGATTTTCAACTGTCATGGATTCTTTTGGTGCGCACAAGCCCGTAGGCAGTCCAACTGGACAGCAGCACGAGGGAAAATATTCTCGGAACTGGCATAAATCAACGTTGTTTGCTTATAAGACGAGGTGATGTACCCTCGATGTGGTGTGAATGATGATGGTTTGACTGGCTTAGAGTCCCCTCTAAAACACTTAACATCCAGTTCGATTTTCCCGTCAAATAAAGGGCAAGACTTGGGGGAATGGAGCCCAGAACCTCATGGTTTACTGGTTAGGCAGGTGAACGTCTTAACCCTCCTGCCACTTTCCTTATTCCAGGTGGTTTTAAGAGCAGAGATTTTTTTTGGTATTCTCCATGGTCCCTGTTTGTAGGCTTACCAGTGCCAAGTGTGTGTGTGTGTGTGTGTGTGTGTGTGTGTGTGTGTGTGTGTGTGTGTGTGTGTGTGTGTGTGTGTGTGTGTGTGTGTGTGTGTGTGTGTCTGTCGGTCGGTCGGTCGGTCGGTCGGTCGGTTGTGTATGTGTTTGTGTCTATGTGTGTGTGTGTGTGTGGTCCGTGTGTGTCCCCGTGTGTGTGTGTGTGTATGTGTCCGTGTGGTGTGTGTGTGTGTGTGTGTGTGTGTGTGTGTGTGTGTGTGTCCGGGGTGTGTGTGTGTGTGTCCGTGTGTGTGTGTGTGTGTGTGTGTGTGTGTGTGTGTGTGTGTGTGTGTGTGTGTGTGTGTGTGTGTGTGGTGTGTGTGTGTGTGTGTGTGTGGAGAGAGGGGGAGCTTTCCCCTTTGGCAGACCAAATGTACAGAATATTGGCTAGTTGTACCATGTGGCAGAATGAATAGTAATACTAGAAGTAGTAATCGTGGTGATAGAAAAAGTAGTAATAGTAGCAGCAGCAGTAGTAGTAGTAGTAGTAGTAGTAGTAGTAGTAGTAGTAGTAGTAGTAGTAGTAGAAGTAGTAGCAGTAGCAGCAGCAGTAGCAGTAGTAGTAGTGGTAGTAGTAGTAGTAGCAGTAGCGGTAGTGGTAGTGGTAGTGGTAGTATAGTAGTAGTGGTAGTGGTAGTAGTAGTAGTAGTATAGTAGTAGTGTAGTAGTAGTAGTAGTAGTAGTAGTAGTAGTAGTGGTGGTGGTGGTGGTGGTGGTGCTAGTAGTAGTAGTAGTAGTAGTAGTAGTAGTAGTAGTAGTGGCAGCAGCAGCAGCAGAAGCAGCAGCAGCAGCAGCAGCAGAAAGCAGTAGCCAGCAGCAGCAGCAGCAGCAGCAGCAGCAGCAGCAGCAGCAGCAGCAGCAGCAGCAGCAGCAGCAGTAGTAGCAGCAGTAGCAGCAGCAGCAGCAGCAGCAGCAGCAGCAGCAGCAGCAGCAGCAGCAGCAGCAGTAGTAGCAGCAGTACAGCAGCAGCAGCAGCAGCAGCAGCAGCAGCAGCAGCAGCAGCAGCAGCAGCAGCAGTAGTAGTAGTAGTAGTAGTAGTAGAGGCAGCAGCAGCAGCAGCAGCAGCAGCAGCAGCAGCAGTAGAATAGTACCCGAAATAGTAGTTGCAACACCAACAGCAGTGGCAATAACAGCACCTCTAGCACCAGCAACAACAAAAACAACAACAACAACGAGTAGCAGCAGTAGTAGTAGTACTAGTACTTGTAGTTATTGTTGTAGGGGGCCTAGCAGCATCAGCAGCAGCTGAAGTACTCTGAAGAGGAGTGTTTACATGGACCAGCCAAGTGACAGACAGTGTTGTGGGTTCGTCTCACGGCACTTGCAGGTTGTGGGAAGTAAAGGGAAGAAAGGGAGAGGAGGAGGAGAAGGAGGAGGAGGAGCAGCAGCAGCAGCAGTAGCAGCAGTATTAATACCGGTACTAGAAGTAGTAGTAGTAGTAGTAGCGGCAGCACACAGAAATGGCGATGGTAGTAGTAGCAGCAGCAGCAGCAGCAGTAGCAGTAGCAGAAGCAGCAGCAGCAGCAGCTGCAGCAGTAGCAAAAGCAGCAGCAGCAGTAGTAGTAGCAGCAGCAGCAGCAGCAGAAGTAGTACCAGCAGCAGTAATAGTACCAGTAAAAATAGTACTAGTAATAGCAGCAGCGGCAGCAGCAGCAGTAGCAGAAGCAGCAGCAGCAGTAGTAGTAGCAGCAGCTGGAGCAGTAGCAGAAGCAGCAGCTGCAGCAGTAGCAAAAGCAGCAGCAGCAGTAGTAGTAGCAGTAGCAGCAGCAGAAGTAGTAGCAGCGGCAGTAATAGTACCGGTACAAGTAGTACTAGTAACAGCTGCAGTAGCAGCAGCAGTAGTAGCACAGCAGCAGCAGCAGCAGCAGTAGTAGCAGCAGCAGCAGCAGCAGTAGTAGCAGCAGCAGCAGCAGCAGTAGTAGTGGCAGCAGCAGCAGCAGCAGAAGTAAAAGCAGCGGCAGTAATAGTACCAGTACAAGTAGTACTAGTAACAGCAGCAGAAGCAGCAGAAGCAGCAGCAGCAGCAGCAGCAGCAGTAGCAGCAGACGTGCTATGAAGAGGAGTGTTGACACAGTGTAGTGACAGACAGTGGGTTTGGTCTCACGGCACTTGCAGGTTGTGGGGAGGGAGGGAGGAGGGAGTTAGGCTAAGGGGACTCGGGAGAAAAGGGCCCCAGAGTCTCAGGTTTCATTAACTTCATGAAGGAGGTTTCTTCGCACTCCCCTTTCTGACCACGTCAGTCCGTCTGCGACTAAGTGACCACTTGTGTACTGCTTTATCCTGGAAAGCGCGCGCGCGCGTTGTGTGTGTGTTGTGTGTGTGTGTGTGTGTGTGTGTGTGTGTGTGTGTGTGTGTGTGTGTGGCGGGGGTGAGGGGGGTGAGAGTGTGTGTGTGTGTGTGTTGTGTGTGTGTTGTCGAAAATGTGTGTGTGTGTGTGTTTATTATTCTCGAAAATGTGTGTGTGTGTGTGTGTGTGTGTGTGTGTGTGTGTGTGTGTGTGTGTGTGTGTGTGTGTGTGTGTGGTTGTGTGTTGTGTGGTGTTTATGTGTATGTGTGAGTGTGTGTGTGTGTGTACGTGTGTGTGTGTTCTCGAAAATGTGAGTGTGTTATTCTCAAAAATGTGTGTGTGTGTGTGCGTGTGTGTGTGTTCTCGAAAATGTGTGTGTTATTCTCGAAAATATGTGTGTGTGTGTGTGTGCGTGCGTATGTGTGTGTGCGTGTGTGAGTGTGAGTGTGCGCTCGTTTGTGTGTATGTATGCACGAGTGTCTACGTCTAATCGACTTATGAAAAAGCATAGAAACAACAAGAAGTAAACCAAATAACATCCCCCCCCCCCCCCCCACACACACACACACACTCTCTCTACACACACTCACTCTCTCACTCTCTCTGTCACACACACACACACATCTCTCTCTCTCTCTCTCTCTCTCTCTCTCATCTCTCTCTCTCTCTCTCTCCCCTGCACACACACATACACGCACACGCACACACACACACACACACACACACCTACACCCGTCCACACATCCTCCCCTTCTCTCTCTCCCCTCTCTCTCTCTCTCTCTCTCTCTCTCTCTCTCTCTCTCTCCCTCCTCTCTCTCTCCCACACATACACACACTACAATCCCCCCCAACCCCAGCCCCCCAACCCACACAAAACACTCCCTCCCCCTCCCACACCCCACCCCCTCCACCACATCCCCCCCCCCGCACCTCTTCTCCTCCCCCCCACCCTCCCCCCCCACCCCCTACACACACACACACACCGACACACAAACAAACACACACACACACACACACACACCGACACACACACACAACCCGACACACACACACACACACACCCCGACACACACACACACCCCGACACACACACACACACACACACACATCCTCCTCTCTCTCTTCTCTCTCTCTCTCTCTCTCTCTCTCTCTCTCTCTCTCTCTGTGCACACACACATACACACACACACGCACGCACACACACCCCGACACACACACCCCGACACACACACACACACACACACACACACACACACACCACACACACACCCGACACACACACACACACACACACCGACACACACAACAAACACACACACACACACACAACAAACACACACACACAAAAACAAAACAACACACACACACACACACACACACACACACACACACACACACACACACCACACACACACATATCACTTAAGTGAAAAGACGTAAAATTGAAGACACACACCCCCGACACACACACACACACACACACACACCACACACACACCCCAAACACACACACACACACCCCCCGACACACACACACACACTACACACACACACACCTGACACACACACAAACACACACACACACACCCCGACACACACACACACCCGACACACACACACACGTACAACGCACACACACAACACACAAAACACACACACACACACACACACACACACAACACACACACACGTACACACACACACACACACCCCGACACACACACACACACACACACACACACACACACACACACACACACACACACACACATATCACTTTAAGTGAACAGACGTAAAATTGAAGACACACACACCCGACACACACACACACCCCGACACACACACACACACACACACACACACACACACACACACACACCCCGACACACACACACACACACACCGACACACACACACAACACAACACAACACAACACACAACACACACCCCGACACACACACACCCCCACCCCACCCCCACACACCCTCACTCACCCCCACCCCACACACACTCACCCCCCCCCCCCACCCCCACCCACCACACACTCCCCCCCCACCCCACCCCCACCCCCCTCCCTCCACCCCCTCCCCCCACCACCACCACACCAACACCCAACACACACACAAACAACAAGCCTGTCTGTCACCTGCTGTGTGTGAGGTTCGGGAATCCAGGACCACTGGAGCGGAGCACTGCCGATGCAGTCGATGGAGGCGTTTGCTCCAGGCTGCAGCACCACATCCCCTTTTGGCACGATCTCCGGGGGAAGCAGGTTGACGGACAGGTCCCCACTGAACCCATCCTCCTCTCCAGACTCTGGCAAAGAGGAGGAGGCAGAGGAGGCGGAGGAGGCGGACGAGGCTGAAAGAGCAGAGACAGACACACAGTTTTGGGTTGATCCATCTAAAGCTGATAGAGCCAACTCTCCTGGTTGTATCTCATCAATCAAGTACATCGTCGGAATAAACCCGAAAACAATAAGGTGATGAACCGTGAAACAGTACGTGGAGGGAGGGAGGGGGAGGGGGGGGAGGGGGGGGGGAGGGGGAGGGGGGAGGGAGGGAGAGGGAGAGGGAGAGAGAGGAGGGAGAGGGAGGTGAGAGAGAGAGAGAGAGAGAGAGAGAGAGAGAGAGAGAGGAGAGAGAGAAGAGACAATGGTGGGAGTGGTGAGGAGAAGTTGCGAGAGAGAGAGAGAGAGAGAAGAGAGGGGAGAGAGAAGAGAGAGAAGAGAGAGAGAAAAGAGAGAGAGAGAGAGAAAGGGAAATGGAATAATGAACGAACGAATGATCATTATATTTGTGTGGTGTGTGTGCGTGCGTGGTGTGCGTGCGCACGCGGTGTGAGAGAGAGAGAGAAAGAGAGAGAGAGAGAGAGAAGAGAAGAGAAGAGGGGAAGAGAGGGAGAGAGAGGTAGAGAGAGGAGAGAGGAGAAAAGGGAGTAGAGAGGAGAGAGAGAGAGAGAGGAGAGAGAGAGGAAACTTCCAGAACACCAAAGCGAGAAGGGAAAAAAAAGGAAGACTACAGCGGTTGAGACAAGCAACAATCCACGTAGAGAACAGGCAGAGATAGACCGCAGACAGACAGGCAGATAAGCAAATAGAGAAAAGACGGACAGGACAGATAAGCAAATAGAGAAAGACAGACAGACAGATAAGCAAATAGAGAAAGAACGAACAGACAAGACGAAAAAACATAAGCAAAAAAGGGGAAAGGGACGGACAGACAGATAAGCAAATAGAGAAAGACGGACAGGACAAGAGAACAGACAGACAAGCAAACAGAGAAAGACGGACAGACAGACAAAAATAAGCAGAGGACGGACAGACAGACAAGAATAAGAAAATAGAGAAAGACGGACAGACAGACAAAAAAATAGAGAAAGACGGACAGAGACGACGACAGATAAGCAAATAAGAAAGACGGACAGACAGACAGATAAGCAAATAGAGAAAGACGGACAGACAGATAAGCAAATAGAGAAAGACGGACAGACCGAAAGCAAATAGAAAAGACGGACAGAGGACAGACAGACAAGCAAATAGAGAAAGCAAGGACAGACAGATAAGCAAATAGAGAAAGACGGACAGACAGATAAGCAAATAGAGAAAGACGGACAGACGGACGGACAGACAGATACACAGCCAGCCAGACAGACACACAGAGAGCAGGTACGCACCACATATTTATTCCGAAGAGCAAAGAGGACGTAATGAGTATTATCTCTACATCACGGAAGTGATCATTCGCAGCTCTAAAGAGGAGATAATTAGCACACTTCAAGGGAGAAAATTCACCTTCCTGTCTGACGTTGGTTTCAAGTTTATACGTCACGAAGTGAAACACTCGGGCAGTTTTTCCATTTTTTATGTTCCAACCGACCCCTTCTGAACCCACCCACCCCCCACCCCCCCCCCACACCCCACCCACCATCATCACCTAAAACAGTGGCAGATGATTGTATGGATATGAGAGTTTAATGACACCACGGCCCACCGTTACCACCACTACCACCCCAAAAAAAATGAGTGTTTAAGACAGTAATACAACCACCACTGCCCCCCCCCCCCCCCCCCCCCCCCCCCCCCCGCCAATAAAAACCCTGACCTAATTACAATGGATGTTAGTGTTTAACGACTTGTTGAACGAGGTCTTTAATCATTAAAAACGAATAAAATCTAGGTCATAATACAAATTTTTACAGTAAATGAAAAGAGAGAAAAATAGCAAGATATTAGAGAGAGAGAGAGAGAGAGAGAGAGAGAGAGAGAGAGAGAGAGAGAGGAGACATACAGACAGATGTACAAACAGAGGGGTAGGAGGGACAGGGAGAAAACACACCAACCACACCACACACAACATATATATATATATATA
>CM054144.1:50078976-50086476 GCA_028751875.1 Rapana venosa
AAAAACATTTTGCTAGAAAGATAAACAAACACAACGGTCATCCGGCCTCTCCTCCCTCCATCAAACAGAATATCTGTCTTAAACACGGATAAGTTCTCCATTATTTTACATGCGCGACAGAAAAAAGAGAGAAGCTTGAGAGGGGGAATTAATTACTACAAGTGCACCAGAAAGTCTTGTTTTTACACAGCTTTGACAGCTCTGCCAGAACAAATTGCAGTGACAGATATTACTGTACCCGTTAGGCTTTAAATTTGGGAGAGGAGGAGAGAGAGGAGGAGAGAGAGAGAGAGAGAGAGAGAGGAGGATGAGAGAGGAGAGAGAGAGAGAGAGTGTGTGTGTGTGTGTGTGTCTGTCTGTCTATCTGTCTGTCTGTCTGCCTGTTTCTCTCCTGTCTCTCTCTCATTCTTCGGATGAGACTATAAACCGAGGTCCCGTGTGCGAACGCACGCAGAACATCTTGCGCACGCGTTAAAACCCGTTCCGCTTTTCGGAAGAGTAGGCCATTGTGTGCCGGTGGGAACAAATGACAAAAATGTACAAAACTGCATACACACGGGGACTGGATGAAAAAAAACACATAAGTGCTTGTTCTATTATCCTCGAAATAAAAGAATAAATAAGAATAATTTTTTAAATCTGTGTGTGTGTGTGTGTGCGCGCGTGTGTGCGTGTGTGTGTGTGTGCGTGTGTGTGTGTGTGTGTGTGTGTGCGTCTGTGTGTTTGTGTGTGTGTGTGCGAGTGTGTGTGTGTGTTTGTTTGGGTGTGCGCGTGCGTTCGTGCGTGCGTGTGTGTGCATGAGTGTGCGAGTGAGTAAGTGTATATGTGTGTGTTTGAGTGTGCGAGCGTGCGTGAATGTGTGCATGTCACAAACACACGCACGCACGCACACACACACCACCACACACACAACACACACACACAAACACACGCGCGCGTGCGCGTCTAATATCACTTAGAGTTTACAGACGTTAAATTGAAGACAAAACAACAAACAACAACCAAACACACACAAAAACACACAACACATACAAAACACACAACAAAACACAACACACCACACACACACAACACACACACACACAACACACCACACAACACACAAAACAAACACACACACACCACACACACACACACAACACACACACCACACACAACACACACCACACATACAACACTTCAAAACCATCTTCCAGAGGAAAACAAAACACTAAAACCACAGCTTCCAGATGGCGTTTGTATTTCACACCATAAACACCCCCGCCCCCTACCCCTATTCCCATCCCTGTCCCCCCCCCCCCCCCCCTTTCTGTACTAACAGGAGCCGGGAGAGTAGAGGGGGAGGGGGTGGGGGGGGGGGGGGGGAGGGGGGATGAGGAAGTGGACGAACTGATGCGTCTGCTGCACCGGAAAATGTTTTATGACGTGGGCACGCACGTCTGCTGGTTCCGGAACAACTTGCAGGACAGGTATCACTGTGCTAGTTTTCAGTCTTCACTCGTTGTCACTTGTTGTTATCGTGTTTTTTCTTTTTTTTGTTTTGTTTTTCTATAACTACTACTACTACTGCTGCTGCTGCTGCTGCTGCTGCTGCTGCTGCTGCTGCTGCTGCTGCTGCTACTCCTGCTACTGCTGCTACTTCTGCTTTTGCTACTACTGCTACTGCTGCTGTTGCTACTACTACTACTACTACTACTACTACTACTGCTGCTGCTGCTGCAGCTGCTCCTGCTGCTGTTGCTACTGCTGTTGCTACTACTAATACTACTACTACTACTTCTGCTGCTGCTTCTGCTGCTGCTACCTACTACTACTACTACTACTACTACTACACCTGCTGCTGCTGTTACTACCACTACAGCTTCTGCTGCTACTGCTGCTCCTCCTCCTCATACTACTACTACTTCTACTACTACTGCTACTGCTGCTGCTGCTGCTTCTGCTTCTTCTATATTACTTGTTTTACTAATAACACCAATGCTGCTGCTGCTGCCGCTCCTCCTCCTCCTGCTACTACTACTGCTGCTGCTGCTGCTACCTGCTACTGCTACTTGTATTTCTACCAATGTTAATATATTTATGAGTTTTATGAGTTTTTCCCTTCTCTCTTTCTTTCTCTGCCTTTCTTTCTTCGTTCTCTTCTTTTTCTAGAGCAGAATTTTCCTTGTTCTTGTTGTTGTTGTTTTTCTTGTTCTTCTTCTTCTTCTTCTATTTTTTTTGTTCTTCTTCTTCTTCTTCTTTTTTTCTTCTATTTTTTCTTCTTCTGTTTCTTCTTCTACTACTACTTTCTTCTTCTTCTTCTACTTCTACTTCCTCTTCTATTTCTCTTCTTCTTTCTATACTACTACTACTACTACTACTACTACTACTACTACTACAACTACTACTATACTACTTCTACTACTACTACTACTACTACTTCTTCCTCTTCCTCCTCCCCTTCTTCTTCTTCTTTTCAGCCCTTTGCTCCTCCTCATTCTTTTTCCAGTTCTTCGTTTTCTTCTTTCTTCTTGTACAAAGTGTCGCTCCTCATAATTAAAGATAAACTTCCCAACAAACTTGACACTTTAATATTGTATTATTGTATGTATCATCATCATCACCAGTATCAATACAATCATCATCACCATCATCATCAATGTCTGCACCCCCTCCCTCACACAACACAAACAAAACGACGCACACACAACACAATCAACAAACAGGACACAATAAAAAACAGACCACAAATACAAAACCATCGACATTTTTAATAAAAAAACCAAAAAAAAAACCCAAACCGAAGAAACCTTTTATAAACCCTCTGTATCTTAAATTATTTGTAAAACAAATCTCCTGGAGAGAAAACCCCAAGACTCTCCTTTCAGAGAGAGAGATTGTCTCAACGTAATCAGACTCGTTTGCATGTGTGTGTGGTATGGGTGGTGGTGGTGTGGTGTGTGTGTGTGTGTGTGTGTGGTGGGTTGTGTGTGTGGTGGTGTGGTTGGTGGTGAGTGATGAGTGAGGTGTGGGGGTGGTGGGTGTGTGGTGTGTGTGTGTGGTGTGTTGGGGGGTGTGTGTCCTGCTGTTGTGTGTGGTGTGGTGTGGTGCGCGCAGCGCGCGCGCGTAAGCGTGAGCGTGTGTTCTGTCGTATGTTGCTGTATCTGGATGTGTGTTGTATGAATAAAGTATATATATAAAAAATATATATAAAAATATATAATATATTATATATATAATATATATAGAAGAGAGAGAGAGGGGAGAGAGGGAGATATATATATATATAAAAGTGTGTGTGTGGGCTGTGTCTGAGCAAATATAAATATTATATATAAATAATTTGATAATATATATATAATATATATATATATATATAAATATATATAATATATAATGCCTGTTTTGTGTCGTGTCTGAGCGTGCATACTTACTTAGTACATGTGCCATTTTAATGCCTACCTACGGCTGCTGATATGTACACCACGAAAACACGCATCTGCAACACTCACAGGCCACACTACTATCTAGGAAGGCCAAAGTGTCTTCAGACTGTCACAAGTTCTTCAGCCCTATTCAAGCTGTGACTATACTAGGTCTAAAGGGAGGGGGGGGGGGGGGGGGGGGGGGTGGGGGGGGGGGGGGGGGGGGGGGGGGGGGGGGGGGGGGGGGGGGGGGGGGGGGGGGGGGGGGGGGGGGGGGGGAGGGGGGGGGGGGGGGGGGGGGGCTGTCTACATAGCTAGCCTACTAGGCCTACGTGTCACTTGTCAGGAGCAAGGGGAGCGAAACAGCGCGCCATCGGGGAACCCGAATCAGGTACTTCCGGTCACCAGAGGCCCGCCCTCATCACTCATTAGGCCCCAACACCCACGTCCTCAAGTGAACGTTTCCTCACCGTTGCCCGGCCCAAACCCCTTTGTTTTCTTTGTTTTTTTTCCCGGGGGGGGGGGGGGGAGTTGGAGGTACTGTCTCCTGTTTTTAATTTTTTTTTTTTTTTTTTTTTTGTTTTTTTGGTGTTTTTTTCCGTCTTTTTTTAATGACTGATAAGGCTTCGGTTGCTGTAAGTGTGGTTGTGTTGGGTGTTTGTTGTGTGTGTGTGTGTGTTGTGTGGTGGTGTGTTTGGGTGTGTGTGGTGGTGTGTTGTGTGGTGTGGTTGTGTGTGTGTGATGTGTGTTGGTGTGGTGGTATGGGGGGTGAGTGTGTGTGTTGGTGTGAGTGTTGTGTGGTAGTGTGTGTGGGGGAGTGTGGTTGTGGTTGTGTGTGTGTTTTGTGTGTGGGTGGTGTTTTAAAACCCCTTTATCAAGTGCGCGCCATTTTGGCTGTCCTTCCCATGCTATTCTTCCAAATTTTTCTTTGTTGCCTTCGGGTTTTCCGCTTTCGAGCTCGAACATAAAAAAAAATAGAAAAAGAAATTTTTTTTGTTCCAAGCCCATTCGAATTCAAAATTCAAAACAGCACTGATCAAACATTTTTTACATTCACGATAAACCCCCCCCCCCCCCCCCCCCAGATTGTCAAGTGCGTGTGGTAATGAAAGTATCCTGTATCTTGCTTTTGGCTTTCAAGATGGTTTCTAAAATTTTTGTGTGTGTGTGGTGTGGTGTGTTGTGTGGTGTGTTTGGGGGTTTATGTGTTAACTAACAATGGTCATTAGGTGCGCGGGGGCACGTGGGGTGGATGGTGTTTTCAGTCCCAAAATCTATTCCTTTTTGTTCATAATTGGGTTGTGGTTTGTATGGGTGTGCGCGCGTGATAGTGCCCCCGTCGTGCACGCGGTTAAAAAAAAATTTGTCTTTTCCAATCGATGGGTTTTACAACATTGTATTCCTACATTGGTGTGTGTGTGTGTGTGTGTGTGTGTACGCGGTGCGTGTGTGTGCGCGCACCTGGGTTTGTGTATGGTAATTTTTTTAAGCTATCTTGGAATGATTATCTCAATCTGAAATGTATTTTTCTTGTGTCTTGTGAGATAATTGTAGGTATCAATGTGCCTGTCAGTATTATAATTGCCCTTCATGGGATGATTAAAGTGTTTTTGACTTGACTTGACTTCTCTTTCTTCTGTGTGTGTTTTTCTTTCCCTGTGACTGTCTTGTGACTGACTGATCCTGGTTTGCAATTTCTGTGATTGTGTAGTGTCTGTCTCCTTGGTCTGTTGGCTGGCTGAGCGTGAAAAGTCTATGCTGTGATGTGTGTGTGTATTAGTGTGTGTGTGTGTGTTAGTGTATGGTGTTTGTGTGTGTGTGTTAGTGTGTGTTTGTGTGTGTGTGTTAGTGTGGTGTGTATGCGTGTGAGTTGTGTGTGTAGTATTGTGTATGGTGTGTGTTGTGTGGTGTGTGTGTGTGTGTGTGTGTGTGTGTGTAAGTATATATGTAGTGTATATATATTATTATACATATATTATATGTGTGTATATGTGTGCGTATCGTATGTTATGTGTGGTGTGTGTGTGTGATGTGTGTGTGTATGTACTGTGTGTATTATTATATATATATATAGTGTATGTGTGTGTGTGAGTGTGTGTGTGTATGTATGTATGTCTGCGTGCGTGCGTTGTATCGATCTGTGTTGTGTGTTTATACATGTGTGGTGCTTGTCACAATGCTACGCGCCAGCGACGCATTGTAGTATACAAGGGGGCAGAACAAACGACATACATGCGCCATCAGCATGTAAGCCATGGCGACGTCTTACGTCACATAGTACACCCACGCGCCCCCCCCCCCCCCCCCCCCCCCCACCCCCCCCCTCCCCCTCTCTACCTCCCCCGCTCCCCCCCCCCCCCCCCCCTCCTCTCACATAAACCCACTGAAACGACAATAGAAAGTATTTAGATTCTGACTCACATTTTTATAGACAATTTCTATACTACTTTATATATATAGATAAATATATAATATATATAATATATAATATATATATATATATATATAACAGAGAGAGAAGAGAGAGAGAGAGAGAGAGAGAGAGAGAGAGAGAGAGAGATTCAATAAAATTAGGCTCATAAAACAAATTCTATACTATATAATCATATTCTATTCAATAAAACTAGGTTCATAAAATATTAAAAAAATTTTCAACGGCTGCTTTTGATTAGAACTAGGTTTATGCGGCATATCGATAAAACTTTTAAAAGTGCACGTAGTTATAATCATTGAGTATAGTCACACAAAGCTAATGGTGGGTAAGAAAAACAACCAACAAACAAAAAAAAATCGGCCGCATACGCAAAATCTCACCATTGGTGAACCTCGGAGCTCTAGCCGAGGAACGAACAGATTTTTAACAAAAAATTTAAACCACAGAGAAAGGCATGAAAGATTTTTGTTCATTTTCCATTCTTTGTTTACACAGCTCTAATTCCCAAAACCATGACTACTATTACTCGGTTGATAACGCTTCCTATAAAAAAAAAAAATTTAAAAAAAATAATATATGGAATTTATATAGCACTGAATCTTGTAAAAAAAAAAAAAAAAATCGAAGCGCTTGCACTCAATCATTTACAGGCATGCAACTCTCCTTAAACATAATGAACAACAGATTTCAAAACCATGCGCGCGCACATATGCACGCATGCACGCACACCACACGCGCACCACACACACACACACACACACACACACACACACACACACACACACACTCGGAACAACACTTAGAAGGTGAAAAATGCTGTTGAAAATTAGGACAGATATTTGGGGGAAAGTCTCAGGTAGGAAATAAGTGTGTTTGAGGCTGGATTTGAAGGTATCACGTGAAGGCTTTTGTCGAAGTGAAAGAGGGAGGTTTATTCCAGGTGGATGGACCAGAAACAGAGGAGCGACGGCCAACAGTGGTTTGTTTGAATCTGGGTGTTCGAAAGCACAAAGTATCTGCGGCTGAACGAAGGGAACGGGATGGAGTGTACAGATGAAGACAGTTACAGAGATAAGGGGTGTCAGATTTGTGGAGACATTTGAAACAGAGGGATTGATTTTATACTCCAGTCTTTGTGGACAGGCAGCCAGTGAAGAGATCGCAGAAGAGGAGTGATGTGTTCAGATTTTTTCTTTCTTAGGACCAGTCGAGCTGCAGAGTTTTGTATGCGTTGAAGAGAGTGGATAATGATGCTATATATATATATATATATTATATAATATATATATATATATATATATAATAAATATATATAATATATATATTATTTATATAGAGATGAAGATAGAGAGAGAGAGAGAGAAACACACACACACACACACTATATTATATATTATTTGTTACTAAATTTTTGATATTTATATATTTATACTTTATATTATATTCTATATTTTTTTGTTGAGAGGAGATTATGGAGATTGAGAGATATCGTTTTTGAAAGTTCTTGGAGTCCGAAATCTTTTGATTTTCTCTTTTAAGCCTTTGGTGTGGCTGCTTTGCTATGAGTCTTTTTCTTTGTTGGGTGGGGTTTTCTTTGGTCAGTTCGCTCAGTTTTCGGTTTTTGATATTTACATCTTACACCGGAAGTCCATACACGCTACA
>CM054144.1:50093976-50113976 GCA_028751875.1 Rapana venosa
GAATGCGTTCTTGCCTGTCTGTGTGTTTGCTCGCTTTCTTGTGCGTTTATGCGCGTAATTACGAGTGTGAACGCGTGCAAGGATGTGTGTGTGCGTGTCTGTGTCTGTGTGTCTGTGTCTGCGCGCGCGCGCAAGAGATGGAATTTGTATTTGCACGTAGCAAGCGTTCTTACGCGATCCATGCCAAAAACGACATACCACAGACAGAAATACTCACGGAAAGAGACAGTACATAAATCGATACAGACGAGGAGTCTAAAGAAGCACTTTAAAGAGTACGACACGACACCAACAGACAACAAGCTTACAAAACATATCAACGCACAAGCGGCAAACAAGCAGACAAACCAAAGGAAAAGAAAGCCATAAAAACCAACTGTAACATTTCTCGCATATCATAATAGACACAGAACAGTTTTACACTGTCGTTGGAAAGAGGAATCTGGTAACATATCCAAGAAATTTTTTGGGGGAATTATGCTTACTACTCTACTGCATACTTGCTTAGAGGTAACGCCTAGAATTCAACAAGTCGTTGGTTTGATCCCCCGTTTCCCCCTATCCGTTAGACCTTGAGTGGTGGTCTGGGTGCTAGTCTTTTGGATGGGATGATACGCGCACGTAAACGAATCCGGGAAGGCAAAAGAGTTGTCTGTGCGAAAATCTTGTAGAGAAAAGCCCACTGTGATAGGGAAATAAATGTACATACAGACAGGAAAGCTGTGCATGCAACCCTGTAATAATCGTCTGTGTCTTGTGTGTGTGTGTGTGTGCGGCGGCGTGTGTGTGTGTGTGTGTGTGTGCGTGGTGTGTGTGTGTGTGTGTGTGTGGTGTGTGTGTGTGTGTGTGTGTGTGAGAGAGAGGAGGAGAGAGAGTGGATGGTGAGAGAGAGAGGAGAGGAGAGAGGAGAGAGAGACGGGGAGGGGGGGGGTGGGGGGCACGTGTGTCCAAACACAGATATAAAAATAAACTTGAGTAGAATTGAACTGAGACCCCATCGGAACCACCAACCCCTTCTTCAACGCGCTGACACACACACACACACACACACCCCTGCCCCCCCCCCCCCCCCCCCCCCACCCCCCAACCCACCCCAACCACTTACCCAACACACACACACACATCATACATAAAAAGCTATAAATCTTTTCACAGTCTCCGCTTTCTTCAACAAATTTCTCCCCTCCACCAAAACAAACACAGCTACACCTAAAAAAACCCCAGATCTCAACATCATGAAGGTGGGAGTGGGGTGGGGAGGGGGGTGGGGGGAAGGAGTCTTGAAACGGAGAGGGGTAGTAGTAGTGGTACCTACCATCAAACCAGATAAAAGGAAGCCTGGAGAGGGGAGGGAGGGAGCGAGGGTGGGGGGGATCAAGGGATTTATTGGGAGAGGTAATCACCACTGATAACACAGACAGGACAGGTGTCTTCAGCGGCATTTCCTGCATGACGCAAGGTAAACTCTACACACACACACACACACACACCACACACACACACACACACACACACACACACACACACACCACACATACACACACAAATACACACACACATACACACACACACACACAACACACACACACACAACACACCACACACACACACACACATACACACACACACACACGACACCCGGCTGCTGAGGAAACTGCCAGACTACTTTCTCTGTACATGATTACCGTTAAGGAGGAAGTTGAGAGCGAGTTGGGGAGGGTTGGGGCGGTTAGGGAGGGGGGGGGGGGGGGGGGGGTGGGTTGGGGGGGGGTGGGGGTGGGGGGGGGGGGGGGGGGGGGGGGGTGGTGGTGAGATATTCTGCACATAACAGAGATCGTTAAGTGTGTGTGTGTGGTGTGTGTGTGTGTGTGTGTGTGATGTGTGTGTGTGGTGTGTGTAGTGTGTGTGTGTGTGTGTGTGTGTGTCTTCGATTTTACGTCTGTTCACTCAAAAGTGATATTAGACGAAAGAGGTGAGGAAGGGAGCATGGTGAGATGAGGGCTTTAAGAAAAAGAGATGGCTGTTGGTATTTATGTTAATTAAAAACCTGATCCCAAAACCCTATGAACAATAAATTATGCTGCAAAAAAAACATGGCAAAGAAACGCAAATAATAACAACAACACAGAACAACTGAAAACTACTCTAACCTTGGAAAATGAACAACCACCAACTACGTGTAAAAGCTGCCACGAATAAAGTAAAATGATGTCGCGACAGTAAAGGTGTTACGATTCCACGGTCGCGCTTTACAAAAAAGAGAAAAATTGACAGAATATAAGAGGTCTTTCTGCATTGATGACCAAAAAAAACAACAACAAAAACCCATATTGCATCAGAGACAATGCTATCGCACACAATAACTTTGGATTGGTTAAAACTTTGTGCAAAGACTTATCTTGAAATGTTGGTAGGAACTTTTTTAAGCCTCGACACTGATATAAAACATGAACATTGGACAGGTTTTCACCGCATATGCATTGTATATGTCTTACACATTTTGTTCGAAAGGCATTTAATTTCAGTCTATGGATTAAAGAAACAATTTTTCTAGTTTACGTGTGTTGTTTGTGTGTGTTTCTGTTGTGTGTGTGTTGTGCTGTGTGTGTTTGTTTTGGTCGGTGGGTGTGGGGTTTAGGGAGATATGTGT
Source organism: Rapana venosa (assembly GCA_028751875.1). Lineage (NCBI taxonomy): Eukaryota > Metazoa > Mollusca > Gastropoda > Neogastropoda > Muricidae > Rapana > Rapana venosa. The sequence continues at coordinate 50,096,627 of CM054144.1, forward strand.
GTATGTGTGTGTGTTGTGTGTGTGAGAGAGAGAGAGAGAGAGAGGAGAGAGAGAGAGAGAGAGAGAGAGAGAGAGAGGGAGAGAGAGAGGACAGAGCGAGAGACAGAGGCAGAAACAAACATACAGACAGCGACAGAGATAGAAATGGAGAATCAAACACACACACACAACACACATACATACAACCCCTCCCCCCCCCCCTACCCGCACACTCCACACCACACCACCCCCTCTCCCCCCCCCCCCCCCCCCCCTAACACACACACACACACTCGAAGCATGCACGTTTCCCTTCCGCTCCCCCAGGAAGCTAACGGATAATCAAAAATTATCATCAGACAAAATACCGTGACTGATGCCTGTCAAGAGAGAGAGAGAGAGAGAGAGAGAGAGAGAGAGAGAGAGAGAGAGAGAGAGAGAGAGAGAGAGAGAGAGAGAGAGAGAGAGAGAGAGAGACAGAGCAGACAGACAGCAGACAGACAGACAGACAGAGACAGAGACAGACAGACAGACAGACAGACAGACACATCCATCCATCCATCCACCCATCCCTCCATCCACCCATCCATCCACCCATCCCTCCACCCGTCCATCCATCCATCTGCAGCCTTGTTATGTTGTGACTACCCTGGTGGAATCAAGACTTTAACGCAGCCACATCTTGGCCTGATGACAGGCTGACAAACGATCTATCCAGCAAACTCTGTAGACCCTACTACTGCAGAGCAGACGAACGAGCAGATAGACTCCCGACCTCACTGACACACCTTATCGCTCCGTTTACAAGACCGGGGAAGCCCAAAAGGAATCTCATCTACTCTGTTCCTGTGGGGTTGTAGTTTTTTGTTTTTTTTTAACCAGACACGGGATAGCCTGGTGGTTAGAGCGTTGCGCTTTGCGATCTGATGGCAGGATATCCTGCGCACACGTTAAATCCTGTTCCGCTTTTCGTAAAAGTAGGCCATTGTATGCCGGTGGGAACAGATGGCAGAATTTACAAAACCGCATTCACACGGAGACTGAATGCAAAAAAGAACATAAGTGCTTATTCCATGATCCTCGATATAAAAGAATAAAAAGAAATAAATTAAATAAATGGCTCAGGTTCAATCCTGGGCTTGAGCTACCATTGAGATTAGATGCCCAGATGAAGAGGATTTTTTCCCCCTGAACTGAAGTTAACATCCTTTCTGATCGCGCTCCTCTGAAAGTCCTTAGGATGAGACTATAAACTGAGGTCCCGTGTGTGAACTGCACGCAGAACATCTTGTGCACACGTTAAAACCTGCTCCGCCTTTCGGGAGAGTAGGACATCGTGTGCTGATGGGAATGGTTGACAACAGTTACAAAACTGGATGCACACGAAGACTTGATGCACTTGAGAGCACGTTAGCGCTTATTCCTTGTCCTCAAAATAAGAACATTTCATAAAAAAAATCCAAACATTATAACTCCGGCGAAAAGTTTGGCTTAATTTCTTGATTTTCTTCAGTCTCTAACTGAGGTGAAGTGGGGACAACTAGAAAATCGAGAATAACAACAGCGGTACCAACGAGTCAAAACAACCACAGAAACAGACAATCAAAACCGAAACAAATTAACAGAAAAATAACAAAAGTAATGTTTTCAACGCAACAACAGCAGTTCCCGCGACAAGAACAACAGCAGCTGCTGCAGCAAGAACAACAACAATAACAACAACAAAAACCAGCTACAGAAATGACAACGAACTGACACTACAACGAAATTTACTTACACACACACACACACACACACACACACACACACACACACACACACACACACACACCACACACACACACACACACACACACACACACACACAAGAGGAGAGATTCCGAGTGCGAACGCACTTTTATATCGAACGTTCTTTTATATCGAGGATAATGGATTAAGCATTTATGTGGGTTGTTGTTATTTTACATCTAGTCCCCGTGTGTTTACGGCTTTGTCAATTTTGTCATCTGTTCCCACCGGCACACAATGGCCTACTCTTACGAAAAGTAGAACAGGATTTAATGTGTGCGCAAGATGTTCTGCGTGCGTTCGAACACGGGGCCTCGGTTTATAGTCTCATCCGAAAGATGTTTGGTCTATTTTATATTTGGTCTATTATTTTTCCACGAAGGAAGGATGGGTTTTTAACGTACGTGTGTATGCGTGCGAGCGTGCGAGCGTGTGTGCGTGTGTGTGTGTTGCGTGTCTGTGTGTCTATGTGCGTGCGTGTGTGTGTGTGTGTCTATGCGTGCGTGGTTGTGTGTGTGTGTGTGTGGTGTGTGTGTGTGCGCGCGCGCGTAAGATGTTATGGCTATCAGCGCACGAGACCTCAGTCCAAAGGACGGGCAGAGAATGGAGTGCAACCCATGTTGGTTCCAGGGATTCTATTTTGCCCATCCTATCCCCCTCCCCTCCCACTCCCCATCCTCCCGCCTTTCAGTCTAGGCTCTATCCTCCCCCTCCCCCCCCCCCCCCTCTCACCCCTCCTCTGCCTTCCCCGTCTAGGTTCTATATAGATCTAAAGAAACATACCTCGATATTTCTGTTTAATTCTGCTAACAACATTTCAGTAAAAGTTCACAGACGAGATAACACTGAGGAATTTAAAGAAAAGAAAGAAAGAAAGAAAGAAAAAGACGGAAAGATATTCCAGTGACGAGAGCGTGTACTTATTCACACAATTTCAAAATTGATTAACATACTTGTGAGTGCAAAGTCGATCGGAACTACGAAAGTTTCTCTGTTGTTTTTAGTTTGTTTGGGTTGTGTTTTTTAACACTCTCTCTCTCTCTCTCTCTCTCTCTCTCTCTCTCCCCTCTCTCTCTCTCTCTCTCTCTCTCACTCTCTCTCTCTCTCTCTCTCTCTCTCCCCCTCTCTCTATCTATCTCTATCTATCTATCTATCTATCTATCTATCTATCTATCTATCTATCTATTCTATACTGGATAGCCTGACGGCTAGAGTGATATATTCGTGATCTGCTGACATGGGCTCGATTCTCGTTCAAGAGGATTTTCCCTCTGGATAACTTAACATCAGTGCCGACTCCACCATCCCCAAAACTTCGGATGAGACTATACACCGAGGTCCCGTGTGCGAACGCACGCAGAACATCTTGCGTAGACGTTAAAACCCGTTCCGCTTTTCGGAAGAGTAGGCCATTGTGTGCCGGTGGGAACGGATGACAAAATGTACAAAACTGTATACAAACGGGGATTGGATGGGAAATAAAGCACATGAGTGCTTATTCCATTATCCTTCGAAATAAAAGAATAAATAAAACAGATAAATAAATCTCTCTCATGGGTGCTTATTCATTATGTTCGAAATAAAAGAATTGACTACTTGAATCTCTCTCTCTCTCTCTCTCTCTCTCTCCTCTCTGCTTGTTTGTTTGTCTGTCTGTCTGTCTGTCTGTCTGATTTCTCTCCCCTCTCTCTCTCTCTCTCTCTCTTCTCCTCTCTCTCTCCCCTCTCTTTTCTCTCTCTGTGTTTCTGTCTGTCTGTCTGTCTGTCTGTCTGTCTGTCTGTCTGTCTGTCTGTCTGTCTCCTCTCTCTCTCTTCTCTTCTCCCCTCCTCTCTCTCCTCTCTCTCTCTCTCTCTCTCTCTGTACGTGCGTGTGTACGTTGTTGTTTTTGTTGACTTCAATTTTACGTCTGTTCACTTTTAGTGATATTAGACGGGGGAAAAAAAAAAAAAAAAAAAAAAAACCAAAAGAAAAAAAAAACGGTGAGGTGGATTGTTAATAAAAAATAAAATAAAAATAAAAATAAAAATAATTTATAAAAAAAAAAAAACTCGAAAAGAAACTTGGCAATGCAACAAGAATCATTAACAAGAAACAAAAAAACAAAAAAAGTCATTACGTTAATGTAACTATAACATATGTGTTTTCCCTTCTTAGCGTGTTGTACGTGCGTGCGAGCGTGTGGGGTGTGTGTGTGTGTGTGTGCGCGCGCGCGCGTGTGGTGTTACGAAGAAACAGGAGCTGACCGAGTTTCTCATCAAACAAGGATGTAAACTGAAGACAACCTGAAACAGACACCATATGGCGTGTTGTTTTTCTTCTCTTCTTTTTCTTCTTCTTCTTTCTTCTTCTTCTTCTTTTTCTTTCTTTTCTTCTTTTTCTTCTTCTTCTTTTTTTCTTTTTTCTCTTCTTTTTCTTCTTCTTCTTCTTCTTCTTCTTCTTTCTTTTCTTCTTCTTCTTCTTTCTTTCTTCCTTCTTCTTCTTCTTCTTTTCTTTCTTTTTCTTCTTCTTCTTCTTTCTTTTTCCTTCTTCTTCTTCTTACCCCAACTCTTTTCATTTTGCCAGAAGATTTTTCTGGAACAGCAAACTACCTCCCCCCCCCCCCCCCCTCCCCCCCACCTCCTCCTCCCCCCTCCAGCACCCCGACACTTTTCAAGTTCAATGAAACTGATAAAGGGGAGTGGTGAGGATGGTAGTGGGGGTGGTGGTGGTGGTGGTGTGAGGGTGAGGGTGGTGGTCTGTGTTTTTTGGGGGGACGGGGATGGATGGGAGTGGGTAGGTAGGGGAGAAGGAGACGCGGTGTGTGTGAGTGTGTGTGTGTGTGTGTGTGTGTGTGTGTGTATGTGTGTGAATGTGTGTGTGTGTTTTTTTAATGTGTGTGTAGGCGTGTTTTATGTTTTGTGTTTTAATGTGTGTATAATATATGTGTGTATACGTGTGGTGTATACGTGTGTGTGTATGTGTCAAAAAAAGAGACAATTTTCTTTATACTGTTATCAATGGTGATGAGGAAAATAAGAAGATGCTATACAGATGCACTAACTTTGGGATTATTGGAAAGGGTTATACTCTACACTTCCTAGCATAATATTTCTCTGCATCAACCAGGTCCGTGAGATACAGAAACCTGCTGTGTCGGTCGCGTAATTTGATCAACATTCCAATAATTGCATCAGTACAATTCGGAAGGTATTTAACTGGATAGTTCCACTCTTTTCAATGACTCCATACCAAACTCATTCTGGTTAGGAGCCGGCTGGAATCCGAAAAAAACAACAACCTCTATAGTGATACTATGACACTTGCGGGATTCAACCCCGCAATCTTATATACAGGAAACCAGCGTGCCACTGTGCCACGGTGGCTGGCTCTTGGATGCGGTTGACTGCCGTTTCTCATTGCCAGCCTGTAATGGTTGGCTGGGTTCTGAGCAACACCAACAACAACAACATCCTACGGGCTTCTTAGTCACAGACTCACCTAACAACAACAAAAAAGAAAAAAAAAGACTTCAACCTGCCTGTGTGCTGGTCTACATTAAGCGATGGCCCGTTAGTTACCACACACACACTAACATACACACACACATACACACACACCACACATACAAACACACACACACACACACACATACACACACTACACACACACACATACACACACACACACATACACACATACACACACACACACACATACGCACACACATACACAAAAACACACACAATACACACACACACAACACACACACACACACAACACACACACACACACACACATACAAACACAATACAAACACACATACAAACACACACACACACACACCACACGCATACACAATACAAAACACGCAAAGCACACCCACAAAAAAACAGCCCCTACCCCCAAACACACACACAACACCCCGTCCCCCCAAAAACACGTACAAATAGACACACACACACACACACACACTACACACCTGCTCCCTCTTCCACACCCACCCACCCCCTCCCACATACAGTGGGTACACACACCACAACCCACCTACCACACACACACACACACACACACACACACACACACCTCACTCCCCCCCCCCCCTACACCCCACCCCCCAAACCCCTCCCCCCCCCCCATCCCCCCAAAACACACACACACACCACACAAACCCCTACTTCCCCCCCCCTACTCACACCACCACCACCCATTCCCCCCCCCCCCATCCCCCCAAACACACACACACACACACACACCTCTACTCCCCCCCCCCTACTCACAACCACCACCACCCATTACCCCCCCCACCTACCCTCCCCCATCCCCCCAAACATACACACACACCTGACTGAAGTGAGATGGAAGCGGAATGAAGTGCGCACTGACACAGAAGAAGAGTCTGGCATTCCAGACAGCATGTCTGGCACGCACGCACACACACATCACACACACACACACACTCACACACCACTCACACACACACACACACACACACACACACCACACCACACCACACACACACCACAACGCAAACAACACACACACTCACACACAACACACACCACCACACACACACCACACACACAACACAACACACACACACAACACAACACACACACACAACGCAACACCCCCCCCCCCCCCCCCCCCCCCACACACACACACACACGTACACACAACACACACACACACACACACACACACACACACACACACACACACACCGCGCGGCAAGGTACTCCTAGGTAAGCAACACACGGGAAGGGGGTGGGGAGGATAGAATACCTGTACTACTGCTGCTGCTGCTGCTGTTGTTGCTGCATACTCAACTGTGCTTAGGATAGGAAAGCTACCTGCCTGCTTGCTTGCTGCACTTGCATGTACACTCCTTCTACACCTTTACAGCTGCCGCCTTGAGGACTGTACAACAGCAAAGTGAGAGGCTGTATGACCAGTGGCTTTCCCACTCATGGAATTCCACTTTACAGCTTAGTCTTTAGTGATCGACTATGACTCTCTCTGACTAGGAGGCTTGACTCGCACAGTCCTTATGTGCTGCAGCCCTGGGGGCTGGTTGGTCTTTGGAGAACATCTCCAATGCTGACTGTCCTTATGCCAACTTGGCCGAGAGAGTGGGGATGTACTGTGGGCAAGGCATCTCCACTAAAATCAAATTTCTGCCCAGTTTCCAAAACAGCAGCTGCCTCCTCTGCTGTTTTAATAATAATACTAATGATAATAATAATATTAATATTAATAATAATAATAATAATAATAATATTAATGTATGGAATTTATATAGCGCTGAATCTTGTAAAGCAACAAATCAAAGCGCTCAGATTTCATTTCATACCACTTTAAGTCACGGCAGATTTCTCTCCGTGAAATTCGGGCTGCTCTCCCCGGGGAGAGCGGGAGAGCGCGTCGCCATAAGCGCAGCGCCACCCTTTTTTTTTTTTTTCATGTCTGCAACTGTATTTGTTTCCCTATCAGAGTGGCTTTTTTCTAAGAATTTTGCCAGGGACAACTCTCTTGTTGCCGTGGGTTCTTTTACGTGCGCTAAATAATTACGTGTAACACACGGGACCTCGGTTTATCGTCTCATCCGAAAGACTAGCGCCCAGACCACCACTCATGGTCTAATGGAATGGGGGAAAAGTTTCCGGTCCAAACGGGGTACGAACCGCCGCACACTTCAGACCCGGACTTTTCGCTTTCTAGACAGGCGCGTTACCTCTAGACCACCGATCCACCGTTTTGGAGGTCATCGTCGGACACGACGGACAAACATACACATGCTTCCTACGTGTATGTAGGGTATAGGCTAGGTCGATCTTTCTATATATGTTGACACCTGAGATTTTGGAATTTCGGATTTTGGAATGTGGAATGTGGTGTGTGCTGGGGAAGGGGGTGTGGGTGGGGTGGAGGGTGAGAGGGGACGGATGGAGGGAGGGAGGGAGGAGAGAGAGAGACAGAGTGTGTGTGTGTGTGCGTACGTGTATGTGCGTGTGTTTTGGTCACGTGCGTGTGTGTGTGTGTGTGTGTGTAGGGGGGATGAGGGTACAGTAAAAAGGTGACAAAGAGAGTGAGTATTGTGTGTGTGTGTGTGTGTGGTGTGTGTGTGTGTGGTGTGTGTGTTTATTTATTCTTTTATATCGAGTATCTATCGAGCGTGTGTGTGTGAGAGCGAGAGAGCGAGACAGAGAGAGAGAGAGAGAGAGAGAGAGAGAGAGAGAGAGAGAGAGAGATAGAGAGAGAGATAGAGAGAGAGAAAGAGAGAGAGAGAGAGAGAGAAGAGAGAGAGAGAGAGAGAGAGAGAGAGAGAGAGAGAGAGAGAGAGAGAGAGAGAGAGAGAGGAGAGAGAGAGAGAGGGGGGGGAGGAATGTAGTCTTCGTCAGCACGTCGAACTACATCACTGGTCTAGTCTCAGACATGACAGCTTATTCTGCTTTATTTATCAAATTATTTTTTGGATTCATTCGTTTTATATGTCAATTGTCTGATTGATTGGACTTTTTGTGTAACTGTTCTTTTTAAAAAAATCTATCTGTCTGTCTGTCTGTCTGATTGTCTGTCTGTCTGTCTGTCTGTCTGTCTGTCTGTCTGTCTGTCTCTCTCTCTCTCTCTCTCTCTCTCTCTCTCTCTCTCTCTCCCCTCTCTCTCTCTCTCTCTCTCTCTCCCCTCTGTATGTATGTATGTATGTATGTTATATATCTAGCTCTCTATCTGTCTAGCTCTCTATCCATCTATCTATCTAATGATCGATACGTCGATCAGTTTGTTTCTTTATCTATCCTATTATTTTATCTTATCTTTTTTTTTCCTTATCCACTTATTTTTAACTGGGTTTGTTGTTTTAGTTTATTTCACTCCTTGGGGTTTGGCTTGTTTTGGGTGGGTTTTTACGGGTAGGGGGTGGGGTTCGGGGTGGGTTTTTTTTCTATTGCTTTTTTGCTTTAATCATTTCTTTGTTGTGTTATTAGGGGGGGGGGGGGGGGGGGGGGGTGGGGGGGGGAGGGAGTCCTTCGGAAACACTCTGCAGGAGGGAGGGAGTTATTACTTGCTTTGTTATGTTTTTTAAAATTTTTTCCTAGATAACTATCCAAGCTTTTTGTACAGTACTCGTCATATCTAAAGACGAGAACGAATTTCCACAGTTAAGCTATAAAATCGAACGAAACAAAACCTGGAAGAAGATATATATACTTGTGATAATTCACAGACTATCTATGGCTTGATGAGAAGAAAAAAAAAAAAAAAGCAAATGCATTGCTTATTCAATGTACCGTCTGGAAATGAAAATTTGACTTGACTTGACTCTATCGATGGGAAGAGAAATTCATTATAAGGTGAGATGCACGTGCAAACCTGCCAGTCTTCATCTGCTTGACTCTGTTCCCTGGGCTCCTTCCTTATCCGGGAAGCAACTGCCACTTTTTCATGACAAAGGATGGGTGTGCAAACGATTTTCCTCTTCCCATCAGCGAGAAAGTCTCAGAATACTCTCAGTTATCGACGCTGAACAGGAAGCTAACGAACCTCAAAGGATGCACGCGCCAACACGAGCGATAAAAATAAATAAAACCATGAATGCAGTAATGCGTTTGTACAATTTTCTCCTGCGGCGGCAAGATTTGGCCGCTGGATTAATTTGATGGGGGTAACAGGTAACGCTCCTCGTATACTTCATATAAAAAGCATACCAAATGAAGAGGGGGGGGGGGGGGGGGGGGGGGGGGGGGGGGGGGGGGGGGGGGGGGGGGGGGGGGGGGGGGGGGGGGGGGTAAATTTAAAAAGGAACGAAGGAATTTTTTTTTAAACCAGTCGATTTATATATATACACACAAAACTTAGCCTAAACATTAAATACGTCTTCTAGTTTTGCAAACATTATCTACCGGACCAGTTAAAAAAAATTAGCTCATTCAATGGCTTGCCGTTACTAAAAAGTATTGGCTGTTTTTGTTTTTTTTATTGCCTGCTTGCAGTCTCTCAGAACGACAAGAGGCGGATTTGGGTGGGGGGTGGGGTGGAATTGTGGGGTGAGGGGTGGATTTCACCTAAAGCGATATAAAACAAGACTGAAACACAACTTTCATATTTTCTCCTCTAAAAGAAACAATCAAAAGAAAGGGAATACTAGTCTAGTATTACCAGATGTTAGACTTCCAGTAACAATGGGTATTGCACGTTACACTAAAGGCACCGTTTAACTTCTACAGCTGAGCGCGCGCGCGCGCGCGCACGCACACACACACACACACACACCACACACACACACACACACACACACACACACACACACACACACACACACACACACACATACACACACAGGGGAGCGGGATAGCCTAGTGGTTAAAACAATGCGCTCGCAATCTGACGACCCGGTTCGATTCTCGTTCAAGGGGATATTTTCCCCCTGGAGTTACCATCAGTGCAGACTCCACACTCCCCAAAAGTCCTTCGGATGAGACTATAAACCGAGGCCCCGTGTGCGAACGCACGCAGAATATCTTGCGCACACATTAAATCCTGTTCCGCTTTTCGGAAGACTAGGCCATTGTGCGACGATGGGAACAGATGACAGAATTTACAAAACCGCATGCACACGGGGACTGGTGTAAAAAAAGCATCTAAGTGCTTATTCCATTATCCTCGAAATAAAAGAATAAAATAAAATAAAAAATAAATAAAACACACACACACGCACGCACGCACGCACGGACACACACACATACACACACACACACACACACACACACTACATACGTACACACACACAACACAACACAACACACAACACAAACACACACACACACACAGAGCGAGAGAGAGAGAGAGAGAGAGAGAGAGAAAAGAGAGAGGAGAGAGAGAGAGAGAGAGGAGAGAGAGAGCGAGAGCGAGAGAGAGAGAGAGGGGAGTGCAGTCGTAGAAAGGTCACGAAACAAGGAGAGACACCCCCACCCTTTCGGCAATCATCATGCATTCATTCTCCTCAGACCCCCCCCCCCATCCCCCCCCCCCATCCCCCCCCCCCCCTCCCCTCCCTCTCTCTCCCCCCCCCCCCCCCCCTCTGCCTGACTGTCTCTCTCTCTCTCTCATTCTAATCCCAATATGTACAGACACGCACACATACACATGCACGCACGCACGCACATAACACAGACACGCATGTGCGCACATACACACTCAATGAATTAATATACACACGCCACACGCACATGCGTTTGCGTGTAAGCACACACACACACACACACACACACACACTCTCATCTCTCTCTCTCTCTCTCTCTCTCTCTCTCTCTCTCTCTCTCTAACACACACACACACACAAAACACACACACACACACACACACACACACACACAACCACACACACACACTGAATCAATGCACACACATACACAAACACACTCTCTCTCCCTCTCATAAACTCCATAAATGGAATTAAGATTTACGATAAAGTACTTGAAGAAGTCAGTTCATATAAACTACTTGGCCTACACATTGATAATAACTTGTCATGGTCAAATCATGTTTTTAGTATTTCAAGAAAATTATCTAAGAAGCTATTCCAACTTAACAGAATAAAACATTTCCTTGATCAACATACTCGAAAACTATTCTTCCACGCTCTCATAAAACCTGATTTTGACTATGCATCCACATGTTGGGATTTGGCAAGTAAAAACTGTTTACGACAACTTGAGAGAGTATAATTAAGTATAAACGTTCTCTCAAGTTAATTCTCCCTAGAACTACTTCCTTGGATACAAACAACAACAAAGAGTTGAACATTCTTCCTTTCAGTTAACATTGTCTCTTTAAAAAAGGCGTATTTATGTATAAGATCATGAATAAACTAGCACCATAATTATTATCTTTGTCAGAGGTTCCCTGTTAAAACTGTTCGTAACAAAAGTAGCGTTGTAACTCCTCGTCCAAGAACCGATCTCTTCATGTCATCACGTGTTTATTCTGGTAGCAACTTATGGAAAGAAATCCCAGTCTTTATAAAAGAGAAAAGTAGCTTATCATCTTTCAAAAAAGCCGTATCACACACACACTTGTTTAATTTTCTAGGTGAGCGTGCTTGTTGAACTGTGTGTGTGTGTGTGTGTGTGTGTGTGTGTGTGTGTGTGTCTTGATACTCTGTGGCTTACTTTCTTTGTTTTTCAAATAATGTTCATTGCTTGGTTTTGCCGGTGCAGATGTATGGTTATGATATTTTGATGATTATGACATGAGTCTGTTATAATGTATGTGAGGAGATGTCCATGTGTATTGACTTGTATCCATGATAATTTGTGTGTGTTACGTGTGTGCACGCACGCACGCACGCACGTCTGTGCATATGTACGTTCATGTGTGTGTGTGTGTGTGTGCATGCGTGCGTGTGTTTGTATGGGTGTGTGTGTATCTTGATTTTGGAGAAGGGTTATTTGTTTAGGGTAGGGGGTGTCAAGGGCGGGGAGGGGGTGAGAGTTTGTTCATGTTTAATTGGTCTTGTTTATTCATTCGTCGGTTAACTTTTGTGGTCTTTCGTTGATTTCTTGATTTTTCAATGATTGAATGACAGTTTGAGTATTCATTTCATTGCTATTTGCTATTATCTTGTTTATTAATTCATTGATTTATTCATGTTTGTTTCACTTTTTCTCCCATGAGGGCCTGGTGTAAAGAAGCCTCTGGCTTACCCAATAACCTTCATTAAAATATTCGAGTTCGAGGTCGAGTTTTCTCTCTCTCTCTCTCTCTCCTCTCTCTCTCTCTCTCTCTCTCTCTCTCTCTCTCTCTCTCTCTCTCTCTCTCTCTCCTCTCTCTCTCTCTCTCTCTGATCAAGCCCTCTTGTTCTTTTTACCTTCTATTCCGTTTTAACCCGTTCTTTCTTTCTTACTCTCTCTCTGGATCGGATTGTTTATAACACAGCATCGTTTGAGGTGGCTATATATATAAATACAAGCCGATGCCAGTGTGGCTGTGTTATGATTGGCACTGCACTGTTGAAGTCAGCTTGTGAAGTTAGTGTCTTCATGCCACAGTAATATCTGCCCAACAAGTGTTACCCTTTTCTTTGTACTGTTTCGATGACAACAGTATTATGTAACATAGGGTGTGTGTATGTTTGTGCGTGTGTGTGCGTGCGTGCGTGCGTGCGTGTGTGTGTGTGTGTGTGTGTATGTGCGTGTACTTGTGTATCTTCTACCCTACCTGGGTATTTTTTTCTGATTTTTTTTTTTGGTGCTAGAAAAAAATGATTTAAGAAAGAAAATTCCACTACTTGACTCATTACATTTTGTTGTTTTAACCTCAAGGAACCTTCGTGATCAGAAAACAAGCCTCTCCTCAGACCCTAAACCGTACACAGCCTTCTAGCTTTAAAACCTTCTTGTCTGTCAATTCTAAAAAAAACTAGGGATCAGCCATATTCTTGCAGCCATAGAGGAGGTCTATGCCACACACGCATCTGTCTAGACTTTTCTTTAGACTACTTTCCCAAGAGTTTATTGCCGTCTTCCAGCCTGTGCTGTGTCTTTCGTTATCCAGTTCGTCCTCGCATCACCTGGGGAATTCTGACTGCTAGCAGCTCATTGTCCGGGATCCTTTGCCTAGCTGTTACCGGATTATCTCTCTCTCTGTCTCTCTCTCTGTCTCTCTCTATCTGTCTATCTCTCTGTGTCTGTCTGTCTGTCTGTCTGTCTCTCTCTCTATCTGTCCCTCTCCTCTGTCCTCTTCTCTTCGTCTGTCTGTCTGTCTGTCTGTCTGTCTTGTCAGTTTCTGTCTGACTGTCGGTCTTTGTCTGTCTTTCTCTTCTCCTCAGATATGGCATTGCGATCATGATCGGTTGTTTTTTTCCACTGGTTTTCCTCCTCCACCCCCCCCCCCCCCCCCCCCCCCCCACCTCCCTTCCCCTCTCCTCCTCGTCCTCTCCGCGATCTCCGTATACTGTGGCCTAAGACCAGTGTAATAAATTAAAACTGTCCAGAGCTCTCTCTCTCTCTCTCTCTCTCTCTCTCTCTCTCGTGTCTCCGTCCGTCTGTCTGTCTGTCTGTCTGTCTGTCTGTCTGTCTTCTCTCTCTCTCTCTCTCTCTCTCTGTCTCCGTCCTCTCTCTCTGTCTGTCTGTCTGTCTGTTGTCTTCTCTTCTCTCTCTCTCTCTTCTTCTCCTCTCTCTCTCTCTCTCTCTCTCTCTCTCTCTCTCTCTCTCTCTCTCTCTCACATAATCCCCTTTCAGTATATACAGTACCATCTTGGTCAGACTTAAGTCAATCTACTTGATTTCCGATTCAAAGGATGGGCCGTGCTGCTCGATTCTATGCCAAAAATTAATTCACTATCCGTCTTATTCAGCCCGCCCATGCGTTTGTTACAAAGGACATGCCAGGTGTTGAAGAAAACCTGAACCAATGGATAAACAAATGTGTGGTGCATATACAGGATCAAAATCTCTGGAATATATCAGTAGACATAAATGTTAGTTTCAGGAATATATCAGTAGGTATAATGTTAGTTTCAAGAACATTATCAGTAGGCATAAGTGTTAGTTTCAAGAACATTATCAGTTGACATAAATGTAACTCTCAGGAACATATCAGTAGGCATAAATGCTCGATGCTCGACTAGAGTCAGATACATTTTTGAGGTTTTTTTGTGTGTTTTTTTTGTTTTTTTTTTTTGGGGGGGGGGGGGGGGAGGGCGAGTCTCTAAGTTTCTAGGATGCTAAAACAGAGCAGACTGTACTATTAGATCAGTACATTTTTTTTTCTCGTTTTAAATCGTCGGGCTAAATTTAACACTGCGGAGACTTTGTAGCTTTAAAAGAGCTGACCAGCCCTGTGTCTGGGTGTGTGTAAACAGTGGGGGATTTATCCAGGCCTACCTGTTTGCATTGAGAGTTTAGCAACAACTGCACTCTGTCAACACTGTGTGACCCGCGTTACAGTTGTGTACAACGCCAAAAAAGAAAAAAAAATGTCAGAAACTAGGAGATCACGATCACAGTTGTTTCCCCCTCCCCTCACTCGCTTTTGCACGTGCGCTGGTGGTCTCGTGTGTGTGTGTGTGTGTGTGTGTGTGTGTGTGTGTGTGTGTGTGTGTGTGTGTGTGTTGTGTGTGTGGTGGTGGTGTGGTGTGGTGGGGGTGGTGTGGGGTGTGTGTGTGGTTGTGGTTTAGGGTGTGTGTGTGTGTGTGTGTGTGTGTGTGTGTGTGGTGTGTGTGTGTGCGTGTGTGTGTGTGTGGGGTAGGGTGAGTGTGTGTGTGTGGTTTGGTGTGTTTTAGGGTATGGTATGTGTGTGTTGTGTGTGTAGAGAGAGAAAGAGAGTGAGAGACAGACAGACAGACAGGCAGAGACAGACAGACAGAGAAAGTGTGTGTGTGTGTGTGTGTGTGTGTGTTATGCTCGATCATAAACCCATCATCCTTAATTCACACTTTTGTTTTTGACACAAACTAACCTAAACCACACACACACACACAGACGCGCGCGCGCGGCTACTGGTGGTAAAAAGTATGTGTATTTTTACCATCTGAAGAATTAGAAAGATGCTAATGTAGATATACACCAATTCTGGCAATATTCTTCGTTTTTAAAAATAAAAAAAACCCACACGAAAACAAAACAAGAATCCAAAACAAGAAAATGGTTAATTTGCGCTGCAAACCACTAGGCAAAATTCAAAACGACTGTTTTTTCCCCCCTAAAATTAGTCAAACTTCGCGTTAATGTCAGTTAAATAATCTAAAACTTGAATTGAACATAGAAGTAGAACAGAAGAAATTCAGTCAATTGCACGCAACACAACGCTCATTCGAACACATTTTTAAGTGCACACTCAAGGAAGGAAGCGAATGCATTCAGCCATACCTATATTATCATACAGTCACACACGAAGACCCACGTAGGTACACTTCTGTGAAAACACACACACACACACACACACACACACACACACACACACACACACGCACGCACGCACGCACGCACGCACGCACGCGCGCGCGCGCGCGATTAGTGGCAGCACTGGCAGACACTTATGCCAAATTTTATTTTAAAAAAAAGAAAAGAAAGGTGCTAACGTAAACATGCCTTTGTATCTCTCTTGGCAACCGTCAATTCAGTGGAGGAGGAGAAGAAGAAGAAGAAGAAGAACAAGAACACAGAGGAAGAAGAAGAACAAGAAGAAGGCGCAGGAGCAGGAGGAGAAGAAAGAAATTTAAAGAGAGGAGAGAGCAGCAGCAGCAGCAGGAAGAAGAAGAAGAAGAAGAAGCAGAAGAAGAAGAAAGAAGAAGAAAGAAGAAGGAAGGAAGAAGATGAAGCAGAGGAAGAAGAAGAAGAGAAGAGAGAAGAAGAAGAAGAAGAAGAAAGAAGGAAGAAGAAGAAGAAGAAGAAGAAGAAGAAGATGAAGCAGAGGAAGAAGAAGAAGAAGAAGAAGAAGAAGAAGAAGAAGAAGAAGAAGAAGAAGAAGAAGAAGAAGAAGAAGAAGAGAAGGAGAGAAGGACGAGAAGAAGGAGGAGGAAGAAAAGAAGACAAAAAGAAGAAATAGAAGATAGAAAGGAGGAGAAGAAGAAGGAGGAGAAGAAAGAAAGAAGAAGAAGAGAGAAAGAAGAGGAGAAGAAGAGAGAAGAAGAAGAAGAAGAAGAAGAAGAAGAAGAAGAAGAAGAAAGAAAAAGAAGAAAGAAGAAGAAGAAAAGAAGAAGAAAGAAGAAAAGAAAGAGGAGGATCTAGGGGGAGGAGGAGAGGAGGAGAAGGAGGAGGAGGAGGAGAGAAGGAGAAGGAGAAGAAGAAAAGGAGGAGGAGGAGGAGGAGGAAGAGGAGGAGGAGCAGCAGCAGCAGCAAAGGAGGAGAAGAAGAAGAAGAAGTTTACACCAATAGCAAATGGAACTGGCACATATGAAAACGAAAAACTCTCTCTCTCTCTCTCTCGCTCTCTCTCTCTCTCTCTCTGTGACAATAATGGCTTTTCACGCCAGCTTTGTTTATAATCAACCACAAATAAACTGTGCACTAAATGTGCACAATAATTATTTACACTTGTATTTCGCATGCATATACACACGTACGTCTGCATATATTGACATTTATAACAGTGCACAGTCATATAGCCAGACATAATATATGTGGATATGTAGATCTGTATTACCAGAACGTGTGCACGCACGCTCGCACACACGCACGCACGCTCGCACGCACGCACACACACTCGCACGCACACACACACACACACACACACACACACACACACACACACACACGCACGCACACACACACACACACGCACACACCGTCTAATATCACTTTAAGTGAACACACACACTCACAATTTTTGGGGTTTTAAAAAAATAATAAAGTACGACTGTCGCGATCTACATTTTGCTTTGTTTCACAGCTGCCGTTACAAGTAGTTAACAATTGTTTTGTTTTCCAATTTAAAAGTATTTTTCAATTGTTCTGTGTTTTTGTTAATTTTTGTGTTTCTTTACAATGTTTTTTGCAACATACTGTATATATAGTTTGGAATAGTCTTTTAATGTGCATAAATACTAACACGCATCTCTTTTACTTAAAGCCGTCGGCTCATTATGCCTCCTACCTCCCCCCCCCCC
>CM054144.1:50116476-50151476 GCA_028751875.1 Rapana venosa
CGTGTGCGAACGCACGCAGAACATCTTGCGCACACGTTAAATCCTGTTCCGCTTTTCGTAAGAGTAGGCCATTGTGTGCCGGTGGGAACATATCACAAAATTAACAAAAGCGCATACACACGGGAACTGGATGTAAAAAAGCACATAAGTGCTTATTCCATTATCCTCGATATAAAAGAATAAAATATTTTTCTTTAAATCATCTCCAAACCAAGTCAATATTGATAATTTTTCCATAAAATGGTAACACTACTCTTGTGGCGACACACTCTCCCCCAGGTAGGCGAGAGCATTCCGAAATTTCACACAGCAAAAATCTGCCATGGCTAAATATGGCGTATAATATGCACATACATACACACACATACACACACACACACAAACACACAATCACACACACACAAACAGACACACACACACACACACCACACACAAACAGACACACACAACAGACACACACACTTAATAACACCCATTACATTCTTCACCCTCACACATACACACACACTACACACACAAACACACACACAACACACACACACATACACACAATACACACACACAAACACACACACAATACACACACAACACACACACACACACACACACACACACACACACACAACACAACACACCACAACACACACAAACACACAAACACACACAAAACACACACACAAACACACACAACACACAACACACACACACAAACACACACACACAAAATCACACACAACACAACACACACAACAAACAAAACAACACACACACACACAAACACACACACAATACACAAACACACAAACACAACACAAACACCACACAAACACACACACACACACACACAACACACAAACACACACAACAACACACACAAACACAACACACAACAAAACACACACACACACACACACACACACACACAACACACACACATACACACACACAACACAAACACACAACACATACAACACACAACACTCAACACTCATTTCCTATCATCACAAGGTCAACCAACATAAATGCACTATCATCAAACCTCTGCAGTGCCAGTGCTGTCATTCTATAAGTCAATCTGCAGTGAGTGCAAGGCAAAAAGTATGGCAGTGCTCCTTTAATTAGCCATAATGACGAAGCCAAGTGGACCACAGTTTTCAAGCCAGACTTTGCGTGCGTGCGTGCGTGCGTGCGTGCGTGCGTGTGTGTGTGTGTGTGTGTGCGTGCGTGTGTGTGGTGTGTGTGTGTGTGTGTTGTGGTTTTGGTGGGGTTTGAGGAGGGGGGGGGGTTGTGTTGTGTGTTGTGGTGTGTGTGTGTGTTGTGTGTGTGTGTGTTGTCGTGTTGGTGTGTGTGCGGTGTGTGTGCGCGCGTGTGTGTGGCGCGTGTGTGTGTGCGCGCGTGTGTGTGTGAGAGAGAGATGTGTGTGTGTGTTTCTGTGTGTATGATAGAGAGAGAGAGTGAATGAAAGAGAGAAAGAGAAAGAGAGAAGAGAGAGAGAGAGAGAGAGAGAGAGAGAGAGAGAGAGAGAGAGAGAGAAGGGAGGTGAGTGTGTGTGTGTGTGTGTGTGTGTGTGTGTGTGTGTGTGTGTGTGTGTGTGTGTGTGTGTGTGTGATACCCATAAACTAGACAAAATGAACAGTTGTAGTTCAATCGTTCAATTGCACCTGCCTCTCTCTCTCTCTCTCTCTCTCTCTCTCTCTCTCTCTCTCTCTCTCTCTCTCTCTCTCTCTCTCTCTCTTCTCTCTCTCTTACGAGCGGGATGAGAAAATGTATGTGAATGCTTAAATCTGTATCTTTTGAAAATTAAAGATTCTCTCTCTCTTTCTCTCTCTCTCTCTCTCTCTCTCTCTCTCTCTCTCTCTCTCTCTCTCTCTCTCTCTCTCTCTGTGTTTCTGTCTGTCTGTCTGTCTCTCTTTCTTTCTAAGGCTATATCTGTTTCTGTTTCTCTCTATGTCTCTATTTGTCTGTCTGTCTGTCTGTCTGTCTGTCTCTGTCTCTCTCTCTGTCTCTCTCTCTCTCTCTCAGGACTGGATGTATAAATAAATAAATAAAAATTAAGCACACAGGTGCTTATTCATTACCCTCTTATCCTCGAAATAAAAGAATTTGATTTGATATATTTTGATTTAATCTCTCTCTCCCTCTCTCTCTCTTTCCCTCCTCTCTCTCTCTCTCCCTCCATCTCTCCCCCTCCCTCCCCCTCCCTCTCTCTCTCTCCTCCCCCACCTCTCTCTCTCTCTCAGCTGCCCCTCCCTCCCTCTCTTTACTTTCCCTGCTTGTAACATTATGCGCAGTTCACTTCTGCCTCCGTGTCTGCTTCCCTTCCCTTGTTTATTGCAAGAGGTATCTGGAGTAGACATTGTGACATGGACATACCATGAAGTTGATGTGAGAAGATCCCTCTTAGACTGTCCGAGAGCGCGCGCGCGCGCGCACGAGCGCACACACACACACACTGCAAACACACACACACACACGTGTGCGCGCACGCACGCACGCACGCTTACATACATATTCTCTCTCTCTCAAACTCACTCTCTCATTTTCACACATACACATACACACACACACGCACACACGCGCGCACACTACACACACACACACACACACACACACACACACACACACACACACACACACACACACACTAATTTGGTTCCAAGTGATTTCGTACAGTCTGCATCTGATCAACTTTTATTAAGGCCCGTTTGCAAAGATTGGTTTGGATTGCATGAATCTTCGGTGACCTTTTTTTTTCTTACCAATTTGCTTCATTGTGTCTACAAGCCTTGTAGGCTTCGATGGCAATAAACGATGTTCTGTTCTGGTCTGTTCACACACACACACACCACACCAAAACCACCACCACCACCACACCACCACACACCACCACACACACCACACCACCACCACCACAACTATCACCATCCACACCACCACACACACACCACACAACACACACACCACACACCAACCACACCAACTACACCACACACACACCACACCATACCACACCACACACACACAACCACCACCATCACACCACACCATAACCACACCACAACACACCATACATACACACAACACCACCACCACCCACCACACCACACCATACCACACCATACCACACCACACCACACACACAACCACCACCACCACACCACACCACACCATACCACACCACACACACACATCACCACCACACCCACACCATACCACACCATACACACACAACAACCACCACCACCACACCACACCACACCATACCACACCACACCACCACCACCACACCACACCATACCACACACACACACACACAACCACCACACCACACCACACACCACACACACACCACCACCACCACACCATACCACACCCACACACACCACCACCACCACCACACCACACCATACCACACCACACCAACACCATACATACAACACACAACCACCACCACCACCACACCACACCATACCACACACACACAACACACCACAACCACCACCAACCACACCACACACACACCACAACCACACACCAACCACCACCACACACACCACACCAACCACCAACACCACCACACACACACGCCCACCACCACCACACCACACCATACCACACCACACCACACCATACAAACACACAACCACCACCACCACCACACCAAACCACCACCATACCACACACCACCACCAGCACGCACACAACCACCACCACCACACCACACACCACACCATACCATAACCATCACACACCACCAACACCACACACAACAACAACCACCACACCACACCACACCACACCACACCACCGACACGCACACAACCACCACCACCACACCACACACACCACAACCATACACACACCGCACACACACACAACAACCACCACACCATAACCACATCCACACCACAACCATACCATACCACACACACACACAACCACCATCACACCACACCCACACCACACACACACACACACCCAACCACTACCACCACACCATACCACACCATACCACACACCACACACACACACGCACGCACACACACACACACACACAACACACACACACACACACCACCACACCACACACACCACCACACACCACACACACATACACACACACAAACACACACACACACACACACCACACCAAACTACACCACACATACACATACACACACGCAAACACACCACACACACACACACCACACACACACACACACACACACACACACACACACACACACACACACACACACACACACAACACAGATAACATCAGATATGTGTATGAGTGTTTTGAAAAAAGAGAAAAAGAGAAGTAGAATGCAACATGTTTTTAGTGTACATCACTTTTAGCCAAAATAGAAAATTATTATAATTGATGTTTTTGTTGTGTCAAATAAGTCTACATGACTTAAATGGCAATAAAATATTCTGAATCTGAATCTGAATCTGAATCATACACAACTATTGCCTCATAAGTGGCATGGATGAAAGGTGTAGCAGATCAGGCACACTAACAGTAAACAGGACCCCGAGCAATCAAGCCGAAACAGACAAAACATAGCTTTCCCCAGAACACCAAACGTACGACCCAGCAGCCGAGAGCACTAGGGATCACTATGATAATGTTTTGACAAATGAGGCATGTGTTTATCATTGACAGAAGACATCACTACCTCGACAAAAAAAAAATGTGCTGACTTCACAGATACCCGCGCGCGCGTGTGCACACACACACACGTACACGCGCCCGAGAACTAACCCACAAAAACACACAGACATAACGCACAACACACACACACACACACACACACACACAAAACACACACCACACACATTGAGAGAGGGAGAGAGGAGATGAGAGGAGGAGGAGGAAGAGAGAGAGAGAGAGAGAGAGAGAGAGAGAGAGAGAGAGAGAGAGAGAGAGAGAGAGAGAGAGAGAGACAGAGACAGAGACAGAGAATGAATGAATGAATGAATGAACATTTCTATTGAGGGAAAAGATTAAGCACAATGGTGGCTTTTTTCATCCAGCCCTCAGTCCAAAAAGTAAATCAAACAACCAATCATTCAATTAAACAAACAGTATATCAATCAACCAATCATTCAATTAAACAAACAATAGTGAAAAGTCCAAAGGATCATGCAGGCAAAACGCAAACATGCACACACAAAAAAAAACCAGAACAGAGACAGCCGCATACAATGGTATAGATATCAGTGAAAGGGGGAGGGAGAGAGAGAGAGAGAGAGCGAGAGAGAGAGAGAGAGAGAGAGAGAGAGAGAGAGAGAGAGAGAGAGAGAGAGAGAGAGAGGAGAATGAATGAATGAATGAATGATCTTTATGAGAGAGAGAGAGAGAGAGAGAGAGAGAGAGAGAGAGAGAGAGAGAGAGAGAGAGAGAGAGAGAGAGAGAGAGAGAGAGAGAGAGAGCAGACAGACCACACGGACAGGTCTACAAAATAAGCTTGTATTCTTAAGTTTGCTCCAGAGCTTCACAAGAGAAAAATGGATGTACATAGCTGTGTGTGTCTGTGTCATTGTGTGTCTGTGTCTGTGTGTGTTTGCGCGCGCGTGCGAACGTGCGTGCGTGCGTGCGTGTGTGCGTATGTGTATATATGCAGACTCATGTGCACTCACGTATTCGTATGTTCTGTACCCATCCTATTCTCAGAGAGGCTTGACAATAGGAATGTTATCAGTGGCCTTTGTACTAGTGGTCTTTTAAATGAGGTACAAGCTCACATCAATAAATAAAAAATAAATAAAAAATACTGAAGCCTTGTTTCCATTCGGACTTTGTCCAGTACTGGCTAAGCAAATATAGTATGCTGCGGATCATGGATTATCAATAGCACACCGGTATTTTTTGTTTGTTTGTTTTGTTTGTTATAGTGGTTTTTTTGGACAATGTTGGATAAACAAACCTCCGTTTTCATAAAATCGCCGAGAAATGAAAATGTATTTTGAAAGCTTCGTTCTCATCATCTGTCTGTCTGTCTCTCACTCTGTCTCTCTGTGTGTTTCTCTGTCTCTGTCTCTGTCTCTGTCTCTCTCTCTCTCTCTCTCTCTCTCTCTTCTCTCTCTCTCTCTCACGCACACACATACACAGGCACACACGCACGCACAAGAACAACAGCAACAACAACAACAATAAGATATTTTTAAAATTTCATTTGGTGATTCCTATGACAAAATCTTTATCTATAGGAAACTTGTTATAGTTATAAGTCATTTTAGCATTTCTGATGTATTTATCTGTTGTTATTGTTTAGCCCTTTTCTGTGTACTGTCTACGTTACTTAGCAATAGATATATATACACATTTTACTGCACACATCCATCAACATAAGTGTCCCTTCTCCTCCCGTCCCTACTGTCTAATATCACTGAGTAAACTGACGCAAAATCGAAGCAACAACAACAACAGCAACAACAACAACAGCAAGAAGAAGGAGGAGGAGGAGGAGGAGGAGGAGAAGAAGAAGAAGGAGGAGGAGGAGGAGGAGGAGGAGGAGAAGAAGAAGAAGAAGAAGAAGAAGAACAAGAACAAGAAGAACAAGAACAAGAAGAAGGAGGAGGAGGAGAAGAAGAGGAGAAGGAGGAGGAGGAACAAGAACAACAAGAACAACAAAACAAAATAACAGGAAAGGGCACAGACAAACACAGAGACAGACAAACAGACCAACAAAATCTTTTTTCTCCCCAATCCCACCCTGACCAATTTTCACTGGGAGCCGGCCCAGCCCAGAACTAAAGACTTTTGCACCACCACCACCACCCACCTGTAGAATGTTCGGCAGACGGTACTACGGACGCAGAGTCAATGCTCCAAACACACAACACAACAACCACCACTCCGATTTTCCACGCACAATCCCGAATTCCAGTACTTTCCTTCATGCTTTTCTAGCAAACCACCACAAGGTCTTCTACGTACAACCAAACTCGAACACTTTTTCCATCAATCTTTCCACTCTGCAGCAGTAGGCTAGTATAATAATTAGTTTTCAATGTTGGTCTCAACGCGCGTCACTCTCTTCCAAATAAAGCAGACGAGAGGTTTTTGACGGAGATTGTCGGAAAGCCCCGAAGTCGCACGAGCGCCGAGAGGTGTTTAGCATCTCACCGTGGGGGAATAGGCCTAAGCACTCCGCGCTAATTTTGAGAGAGAGAGAAAGAGAGAGAGAGAGGGGGGTGGGGGGGGGGGGGGGGGGGGGGGGGGGGGGGAAAGAGTGGGGTGAGGGGAGGGGGGGGAGGGAGGAAGTCTGGTGAGGTTCTTGAGTCAGCTAGCATTAGCAGGCCAAATGTAACCTTGATGGTTTGTTTCTGCCAATCTGTGTGTGTGTGTGTGTGTGTGTTGTGTGTTGTGTGTGTGTGTGTGTGTGTGTGTGTGTGTGTGTGTGTGTGTGTGTGTGTGTGTGTGTGTGTGTGTGTGTGTGTGTGTTGTGTGTGTGTGTGTGTGTGTTGTGTGTGTGTGTGTGTTGTGTGTGTGTGTGTGGTGGGTGTGTGTGTATGTGTGTGGGGTATGTGTGTGTGTGTATGTGTATGTGTGTGTTGTGGGGTGTGTGTGGTGCGTGTGTGTGTGTGTGTGTGTGTGGTGTGTGGTGCTGTGTGTGTGTGTGTGTGTGTGTGTGTGATGTGTGTGTGTGTGTGTGTCTCGTGTGTGTGTGTGTGTGTGTGTGTCTGTGTGTGTGTGCGTGTGTGTGTGTGTGTGTGTGTGTGTAAGTGATATATTATTATGTTTTGTGTATATGGGATATGAATGATCAGTGTGGTTGTTTGTGTGTGTCGTGCAGCACCGTGTGTTATTTGTTTTGTTAATTTTACTCTGTTCACTCAAATGATTTAATAGCGAAGGTAAGGATAATGAGATTTTGATGCGCGTCAGTGGGGCTGTGTTTTTGTCTCAGTGTGCGTGTGTGTGCGGTTGTGTGTGTATGTGTGTGGTGGTCGTGTGTGTGTCCGTGCGACACAGGCCTACTTCAAAGGACAGGTAATTAAGGTGTCCAAATTGATTTGATAAGCGTGACGGGACACTCGGATAAAGTTTGTAAATTTGTGAATGATGTTGATGCATCGGGAGTTGTTGTTTAGTTTAGTTGTATTGTAGTTTGAAGAGAGCAAGAAAAATTCTTAAGGTGAAAAACCGCAAACCTATTGATTAGTAAAGTTATATAAACATGAAACAAGTTTTGTAATAAATATTTAAAAAAAAAAATAATAACAACGGCACATTGTTGTTACTTTATAACACGTTTCATTTATTTCAAAAGTTGGCCCTGCAAAACAAATCCTGTAATAGTTGCATAAACTGACCAACTTTCGGCAGTCAGTGAAAAGTATATCCAATGATCGACACTCGCTTTCCCAGTCAAGTTAGCACTGGATCGTGTTCAACCATTGATGGGTACCTTTAAACACTTGCATGTTTTCAAAAGCTCGTTCACCCACGTGGCCGCCCGTTTTGTTCGGTTCGATTTTACGCTGTTCAGGAGGGATAGCTCAGTGCGTCAAAGCCTCGCTTTCCCCAGCCAAGTTAAGCAGCGTCGAGCGTGGTTACCAGTTGGATGGGTGACCGTTTGCGCGCCTTGGCTTCAGTACAGTTCCCCCAGTTCACCCAGCTGTAAATGGGTACCTGCCCTCTTTAGGGTCAGGGAAGGTAAAGCAGCGAGGGAGAGGAGATGGGCGCCGCCCTCAATATGCTGGCCCTAGAGAAGTGAGGTCTCTGACGCCTCGCTCTCCTACGACCTTATAGGTTATGGGACTCCTTTACCTTACCTTTACCTTTTTCACTCAAAGTGATATTAGACGATGGGAAGGGGAGGGGAGGGGACATTGATGTTGATGGTTGTGTTGATGCGCATGTGTGTGTGTGCGCGTGTGCGTGCGCGTTTGTGTGTGTATGTGTGCGTGCGTGGTGTGTGTGTGTGTGTGTGTGTGTGTGTGTGTGTGTGTGTGTGTGTGTGTGTGCGCGCGCGCGCGCGCGTCTACGTCTAAGAGTATGGGTTTCTCTCTGTCTGTCGGTCTATCTGCCTCTGTGTAACCTGCACGTATGCTTGTGTACAAGCGCGCGCGCGCGCACCCGTGCATGCTGTGCGCAGTCGGGGGGGGGGGGGGGGGGGGGGGGGGGGGTGTAAGTGCCTGAGTCAATTCCCCAATTTTCTATTAGTCACTGATATTTTTTGATGGAGCCCCAAGGGACATAAATATTGGGGAGTGTGTATTTTATCGCTAAAATGAGTCAGTTGTCGGTCTTTGAAAATGAGCTCGCTGTCTGAGTTGTCCTATCAGTTTAGGTGTCACTGTGTGTGTGTGTGTGTGTGTGTGTGTGTGGGCCTTTTATGCGCTTTGGATGTTGTTGCTTTTTGTTGCTGTTATTGTTGTGCAGTGAGGGATGATGGTCAGCTAGTCAGCTTAGAGAGAGAAGGGAGTGGGGGGAGAGGAGAGAGGAAGAAGAGAGAGAGAGAGAGACAGAGAGGAGAGAGAGTGTGTGGTGTGTTTATTTTTATTTTTTAATTTATTCATTTATTTTATTCTTTTATATCGTGGATAATGGAATAAGCACTTATGTGATTTTTTACATCCAGTCCCCGTGTGTATGCGGTTTTGTTAATTCTGTCATCTGTTCCCACCGGCACACAATGGCCTACTCTTACGAAAAGCGGAACAGGATTAAACGTGTGCGCAAGATGTTCTGCGTGCGTTCGCACACGGGACCTCTTTGTGTGTGTGTGTGTGTTGTGTGTGTGTGTGTTGTTGTGTGTTGTGTGTGTGTGTGTGTGTGTTGTGACAGATTAATAATAATAATAATAATAATATATGGAATTTATATAGCGCTAAATCTTGTAAAAACAAACAAATCGAAGCGCAACACAGTACGAATACATTTTGCCTCGTATTTAAACAGAAACAAACTTTTTTGTTTGTTTTGTTTTTTTCCTGTTGTTCACGTTTCATTTCGTGAACTACTGAGTGCAGACACAGACGGCATTAGGAATTTCATTTCTTTATGTACAGGCAGACAGAAGTGACTGTTATCAGGTAGGGAATACGTTTTAATCGGTTAATTGGGGGGTTGTTGAGGGAACAGAGAGTAGCTTGCATCAATTGCCTCCCTTATCATTCCGTTTCTGATAAAAGTTACGTCGCATTTGTTCATCATCTCCCCTGTGGGGATGCTGGGGGTGGCCTGTCAGTATATAAATAGCATCCTCACCTTCTGGAAATTCTGTGCTAGGAGTTCCCTCTTTCCTGACCCTCGCTTTGTTTCTGCCTTGTTTTTTTCCTTTTATTTCTGTCACACCTCTTTCTTGTCCAGTTTTTGTCTTCTTGGTCAATTCCCCTGCATTTGTTTCCCCGCGGAGAGACTTAACAAAAGATAACAATTCTTTCCCATGTCGAAGTTGGATGCGTTGGGCCTGAATTTTCAGGCGCTTGCTTTAACAGCAGTGCAACGCATTTTTCCCTCATATGACAAACAGTAGTTGTTGTCTGAGCGTTCCACGAAGATGAAGTACATTATTATGCTCGTCTCTCCTCGTCTCTCGTGATTTCCTGTCTATGTAAGTCATAATATTCATCCTGTTGCTTTGATATCTGCTTTTCGAACTAAGTGGTTACGAGGCAGACATGTGCACAAACACCATATTTTGTCACCACCCTTTAACAAAGCTAAACTTCTGTTGCTGTCATGCGTTCGTTCGTTTTATTTTCTACACTAATGAATGCAGCCAGCAAGACTGGTGTTACGAAAGTAACTTCTCCCTTACACATGCATACTTCTTCCTTAAGGCTACTCACGGACTGGTGTGGCTTTGGCTGCACACCCGTATTAAAAAAATTTACTCTTTCCCTTCTGTTTTTTTTTTATGTGACTCTTATATTCATACCGCACGTACTAAGGCATCCACAGAAATAAAAACCACTTTTTGTAAAAGACTAGCCTCTGACTCAAAACCCATGTGATTTTGAACAAATTTGGTAGGTTTGAAATGTGTTAATTTGTCAGCAAACACTGTACCCCCTCAGTCCTTTGTTGTCTGCTAGCTTCCTTACGAAAATATGCATGCGCAGGGTCAACGCTGTAGGAATACAGGCAAACCTCATTTGATGGTTATTTCCAACTTTCTCGTGACTACCTGGTATTGCTCTATGTCCTCAATCAAATAAACAAGTGCACAGTCTAATTTTTCATGCTTAAAAAAAATCTGTGAAAAATACCAACATTTTTTTCCCCACTCGCACTCTATACACCCCCAAATTAATACGGGTGTGCGGCCTTTTATCAACAAGGGGAAGGCATCTTGATTGGTTCATTCAGGGCACAGAGGGCAGTTTGCATCAGTTACCTCCCTTATCGTCCTCTTCTTAAAAAAAGCCGATGTTATCGTTCCTCCTTGTCTCTCATTATTTCCTTTGTATGTGTGCCATATATATATATATATATATATATATATTATAATATATTATATATTATATATATATATATATTTATATATATCTCTCTCTCTCTCTCTCTCTCTCTCTCTCACTTATCCTATATAGAGAAATGTATTTTCATGTGCAAAAAAATTTCCCTCACTGTTTTGTTGTTGTTTTTAGATAAACAGACTTCTGTCTGTCATTCTTATAGAATTTAATCATTATTAATTATTTTTTGAGGACGAAGAGAGGACAGTTTAGGACAGGTGCATCCATGAATCGATCGGTTCCTGATAAAAGCCAGTAACGTCGCTCTACATTCTCTTGGCGTCGCCTTAGTTTCGTTGTAGTTATTATTATTTTTGTTGTTGTTATTTTTTAAAAACGTCATATATTTATCATTTTAATTCATTATTCAGTGCTTTGCAAAATGCACATAATTATGTACAAATACGACATGTGTCTCTCAAAACTCTTAACAGAACCTAACCTCTGTCACTATTGAGTGTGACAGTGGTATTAGGAATTCCATTTCCTTACAGGCAGGCAAACTGAAGTGATATCTGATGATGATAATGATGATGATGATGATGATGACAACGGCGATGATGATGACGACGACAATGACGATGATGACGACGACAATGACGATGATGACGACGACGATGATGATGGTAATGACAATAATCATCATCATCAAGTAATAACGTGTATTCGAAACGCGCGACAGTGAACGACGAACGACTACTCGTGATATTACCACTGCTATATAGATTTAAAAGAGTTTTCTCCCTTACACTATGAGCTCGTGCGTAGATGGCAGACAGGTAACCAAATTTACTCACCCTTAAAACTAAGAGAAAAAGAAAAGACAACCCAAAGGAAAAAGCAAAAGCAAAAGCAAAACCAAAAATACCTCTCAATAACCAACGCCCAAAAGCCCTACTTTTGTATTTTACAAAAGAGGCTGACGAAAATGAGACGAGCATTGTATAATCATTTCAGTTAGTTGATACAACTATAAAAAATTTTTTTATAAATTGAGGCATATACTTTAAGATTGACATACTTATTGAAAGGGAAGTATGGTGTGTGTGTGTGTGTGTGTGTGTGTGTGTGTATTTGAGGGGGGTCTGTACTTTTGGCGGGGGGGCGGGGGGGGGGGGGGGGGGGGGGGGGCAGGGTTCTTGCTGGACAGGTTTCAAATTAGAAATAAGAAATAGTATGTTTGTAATTCAATAGTATTGATACATGAGTCAACCGACTTCGAAATGTCATTTAATATGTCCATCAACACACACACACACAGGCACACACACGCACGCACGCACGCACACACACGCACGCACACACACACACACACACACACCACACACACACACACATGCACACGCATACACACACACGAACAAAGAAGAGTAACTCATGGCGAACTGTTTATCTGTATCATACAGCAGCAGTTGCAGCCCCTTCACTTTGTCGGAACAAACCACAAACATCTTACTGCTGCTGTGTCCAGGAACAGGGAGCATTAATTTGAACAGTGCTGGCTATGATCCAGCCGAAAACAAGTACTTACCTGTCTTTCTTCTTCTTCTTCTTCTTCTTCTTCTTCTTCTTCTTTCTTACTTCTCCTTCTTCTCCTTCTCCTTCTCCTTCTTCTCTCTTCTTCTTCTTCTTCTTCTTCTTACTTCTCCTTCTCTTTCTTCTGCTTCTTCTCCTTGTTCTTCTCCTTCTTCTCTTTCTTCTTCTCCTTCTCCTCCTTGTTTTTCTCCTTCTTCTTCTTCTTCTTTCTTCTTCTCCTTCTTCTCCTTGTTCTTCTCCTTCTACTCTTTCTTCTCCTTCTTCTTCCTTCTTCTTCTTCTTCTCCTTCTTCTTCTTCGTTCTCTTTCTTCTTCTCCTTCTTCTTCTTAGTTCTCCTCCTCTTTCTTCTTCTCCTTCTTCTTCTTAGTTCTCCTTCTCTTTCTTCTTCTCCTTCTTTTGTTGTTGTTCTTGCAAATTGCTGCTACTGCTGTTGCTGCTATTGCTGTTGCTGCTGCTGCTGCTGTTGTTGTTGCTGCTGTTGCTACTGCTGTTGCTGCTGCTGTTTCTTTTGCTGCTGTGCTGTTGCTGTTGCTGCTGCTGTTGCTGTTGTGCTGCTGTTGCTACTGCTGTTGCTCTAGCTTCTGCTATTGCTCTTGCTGTTGCTGTTGCTGCTGCTATTGCTGCTGCTGCTACACCTATTGCTGTTGCTGTGCTGCTGCTGCTGCTACACCTGTTGCTGTTGTTGCTGTTGCTCCTCCTTCTCCATTACCTTTCTCCTCCTGCTCCTGCTCCTTCTTCTTCTTCCCCTCCTCCTCCTCCTCATCTATCTTTATCTCCTCCCCCTCTTACTTCTTGTCTCTCTCCTCCACCTCCTCCTCTTCCTTTTCTTCTTCCTCCTTCCTCTTTACCTTCTTTTTCTTCTCCTCTTCCTCCTCCTCCTACCTCAACACCTTGACGACTCAATGAGGAATGGGATTTATCTCCCCTTCTATATAACTAATCATCATCATCATCATCATCAACCATTACACCCAGTGGTGTGTAGGGCAGCAACAAAGCGCTTCCACTCCTGCCTATCCTGGGCCAACCTAGTCACTGATCTCCAAGAGTGCTGCATGGCCTTCATCTCACTTTCTACAGTTCTCCTCCACGTTGCTTTTGGTCTTCCTTTCTTTCTCCTTCCTTCTGGGGTCCAGTGCAATGCTGTTCTTGTGATTGACTGTGGGTCTCTTCGGAGGATGTGCCTAATCCACTTCCACCGTCGTCTGGTGATGATGGTTCCCATGCTTCTTGCCTGCATCTCCGTAGTTATATAACTAATCGTAACAGGTTAATTAGAATAAAAACATATTAGATTGATATCCTTCTCCTCTAAAATAATTGAGAAAAAGCAGATTAGATTGACGTCCTTCTCTATTTTTATTTTAAAAGAAATAAAAAGAGAAGAGGGAGGGAATTCATACTAATTTCGAAATGGCCTCACACCAGGTTAAAACTACCTCAGCATTTTACTTGATAATCAATGTATGTTCAAGAACTATTTCTCTATCACCTCCCTATGCCAGCATCAAATACAAAAACAAATCAATAACAAAATATAACAAACGAACAAGCAAGAAATAAAATAAACACGAAGAAAAAAAATCCAAAACAGCACACACATGCGCGCACACACATACATATGTGCACACACACTAAGGCACAGATGGGAATATGACCAAATCTATAAAACTCTATACACATGGGGACTAGGTTAAAGCACATAAGCGCTTCTTCCATTATCCTCGAAATAAAAGAATACAATAATCAAAAACAAACAAAATAGATGAACAAAGAAAAATAACCGACATCACCCTTCCTCTGTGAATCACAAAGCAGGAGTTGTGTCCCTTTCACCTCGACCAGGAGAGAACATTGTTGTCTCAAGGTAAAATACACAGACACACACGCGCGCGCGCGCGCGCACATACACAAAGATAGATATTTACCAGCACAGAAGTATAACCCTGTTGGATCAGCAAAAACACCACTGACCACCACAGGCAAAAATGCCCAGCAACAGTGCAGAGCCTTTACCTGTCAGTGGCCTCAGGACAAAACATAATACGCATGTCAAACATAGACCATAACAGTAGACATTGAAAGAAGAATAGAGGCAATGGAGGTGAGATGCTCTCTCAAACTCCTTGGTATCTCACACAGAGATCACATCGCTAATGAGGAAGTGAAAACCAGAATGGAAAACGCCACCAGACTATATGAAGAGCTTCCTGACTTCAGTGGGGAAAAAACCTTTAACTAAAGTAGTTCGGGCACGTCACACGAACATCTGGACTGGCCAAGACTGTCTCCTACAGGGAACAGTACAAGGAGGGAGACGAAGAAGAGGCAGACATACAATGGGGAAAACAACATCAGAGCGTGGACTGGCCTTGAGTGAAACGATTTGCTACTATAGAAAGCAGAGATCGCGGTGAGTGGAGGAAGCTGGTTGCAGGATCTTCAGTGGTGCCCTTACGATCTATGGGACTACAGGAAAGGTGAAGGTGAAGGCCTCATGACATCCAAACTACTACTGCACGTGGACTCTGGAGAAGCGAGAGATTAGGTATGGGTGCATGTGGTGAGAGCAGATGAGCCGCATGTGTGTATTGGGAATGATCTTTTGCTTTTCATGTCCATAGTTTTGTATTTTCCTATCTGCTTCCATTTTGGGGTGAGTTTGTGTTGTGAGCGTTTTTACCCACGTCCACAAGTTGTGGCTTTGTTGGATTTCATGTGCCCCTTGGGTTTTCTTGAAATAAATCTTGAATCTTGGCAGATTTGGGTAAGATGCATAGTGCACGGTCTTCTTCTGTGCTTGAAACTTTGTGTGAGGACTGTCCTCATCCGACACATTCCAACTTCAGAGCAGTTCGTTTTTTGTACAGTGTGCATGCTGGGTATCTTCATGTTTCTGTAACTCGCCAAATTCTGACATGAATTTTGATTATGCGCATACTTATTAATTTTGTTCTTCTGCATGTCTATCATACATACACACGAAGGTGATTGAAGGCACTGGTAGGTCAGCACTTTAAAGATGACCTGAAAGATGATATCAAAGCCACCACCCTACATTCGCCAGAATTTGCTTGTTGAGATTCGAACCCACAATTTCATGGAAGCGCAGGATTGGAAGTCAGATGGTCTTTAAGCACTAGGCTATATACTATCTGTCTGACAAGTAAGTCTGATAGAACACAGCAACAGCTTGACAGTTAACAAGGGCACCCAGCATCTCAACACACCAACACGAGGCGTCAGAAAATAATAATAATAATAATAATAATAATAATAATAATGTATGGAATTTATATAGCGCTGAATCTTGTAAAGCAACAAATCAGAGCGCTCAGATTTCATTTCATACCACTTTAAGTCACGGCAGATTTCTCTCCGTGAAATTCGGGCTGCTCTCCCCGGGGAGAGCGCGTCTCCACAAGAGCAGCGCCACCCATTTAACAACAGAAGATTGCAGAACAGAAAGCAACAAATCCTTTACAAAGCAATGACATAATGATTATTTTCACTGGAAGAGGTGACGAGGCGATCACCACACAGTATTGTTGCTGTTTCTCCTCTTTTCTGAACAGCTGTGTTTTTTTGCACAATGCTACAATATGAGAAGCTATTCATGAGGCCTTGCTTTTTTTCCGTCAGAGTCCAAAGATTGATGTTGTTCTCTGAGTAAATAAGACCTCCTGGATAGTTACAGAGAGAGAGAGAGAGGGAGGGGGGTGGGGGTGGGGCAGAGAGGGAGAGGGGAGAGAGAGGGGGAGTGTGTGCCAGAGAGAGAGAGGGGGGTAAAGAGAGAGAGAGAGAGAGAGAGAGAGAGAGAGAGAGAGAGAGAGAGAGAGAGACAGACAGACAGACAGACAGACAGACAGACAGACAGGGGGGAGGCAGAGAGAGAGAAGAGAGAGAGTGAGAGGGGGTGCCAGAGATGGAGAGAGACAGACAGACAGAACAGACAGACAGAGAGAGAGGTGGTAACAAACACAGACAGAAAGCAATTCAGCCATTTTAGTGCTCACACACACGATAATTGTCTAAAATCATTACATGTGAATAGATGTTTATCTGAAGATACTATTACTCCACACACACACGCACGCACACACACCACACACACACATCAACACAGACACACATCAACACACACCAAAACAGCAAAGAACAGAAGATTGCAGAACAGAAAGCAACAAATCCTCACACAAAGCAATGACAGGATATTTTCCCTTGAAGAGGTGACATGGCGGTCACCCCTCAGTATTGTTGCCGTTTCTCCTCTTTTCCAAACAGCATTTTTGCACGTGCTATAAACGTGAGACGCCATACATGTGCCCGTGCTTTGGTTTGGTTTGGTTGTTTTGGTCAGTGTTCAAAGATTGATGTTGTTCTAAGAGTAAAGAAGACCTCCTGAAGAGTTGTGGAGAGAGAGAGGAGGGAGAGGAGGAGAGGAGAGAGGGGAGAGAGAGAGGAGAGGAGAGGGGGGGGGGGGGGGCGCTGGCTGCCAAAGAGAGAAAGAAAAGAGTTGACCAAGACAGAGAAAGGGAGGGACTCAGAGAGAGAGAGAAGAGATAAAGACAGACAGACAGAGAAGAGATAAAGACAGACAGACATAGAGAGATAAAGACAGACAGACAGAGAGAGAGATAAAGACAGACAGACAGAGAGACAGACATACAAACAGGACAGACAGAGACAGACTGACAGACAGGCAGACAGATACAAACAGATGGTGATTAGAAAACTAAGCAATTTTAGTGCACAGAGGGCACGCACGGTGCGTGCCAACACACCACACACCTGCGCACGTGCCCACACACACACACATGAGCACGCACACACCCCCACCCCACACACACACAACACAGCACATAACACACGCATGTGCACGCACAAAAACACAACAACACAACACACACATCAACAACAACAAAACAGCAAAGAACGAAGATTGCAGAACAGAAAGCAACAAATCCTTAACAAAGCAATGGTAAGATATTTTCCCCTTGAAGAGGTGACGAGGCGGTCACCACACAGTACTGTTGCTGTTTCTCCTCTTTTCTGAACAGCTTTTTTTTTTTTTTTTGCACAGGCTACAATGTGAGACGCCATTCATGTGGCCTTGCTTTTCTTTTTTTTGTGTGGTCAGAGTCCAAAGATTGATGTTGTTCTCTGAGTAAAGAACACCTCCTGGATAGTTACAGACAGACAGACAGACAGACAGAGCTAGAGAAACTGGGGGGTTGTTACCAGAAAGAGAGCGGGGGAAGGGGGGGGGGAGGGTGCCAAAGATAGAAAGAGAAGACATAAACCAACAAAGAGATAGAGAGGAGGAGAGGACATACACAGACACACACACACACACACACACACACACACACACAACACACACACACAGAATAAAGACAGACAGACAAAACAGAGGGAGGGAGACAGACAGACAGGCAGACAGACAGACAGACAGACAAACAGACATGCAGGCAGGCAGACAGGCAGTGAGACAGAGAGTGACAGACGACTGGGAGACAGATACAAACAGAAGGCCATTCGAAAAGTAAGTGCAACACACACACACACACACACACACACACACACACACACACACACACACACACACACACACACACACACACACACACATCAAAACAACAAAACAGCAAGTAACAGAAGATTGCAGAACAGAAAAGCAACAAATCCTCACAAAGCAATGACAGGATATTTATTTTCCCTTGAAGAGGTGACATGGCGGTCACCCCTCAGTGTTGTTGCTGTTTCTCCTCCTCTTCCTTCCTTCTCTCTGAAAAAGCTTCCTCACGCGCTACAAGGTGACAGGCCAGGCATATGGCCTTGGGGTTTTTATTTCTTGTCAGTGTCCAAAGATTGATGTTGTTCTATGGGTAAATAAGATCTCATGGAGAGTTGCAGAGAGAGAGGGGGACAGAGAGAGAGAGGAGAGAGAGAGAGAGAGAGAGAGAGAGAGAGAGAGGAGAGAGAGAGAGAGAGGGGAGAGAGAGAGAGAGGAGAGAGAGAGGAGAGAGAGAGCAAGGAGAGAGAGAGAGAGAGAGAGAGAGAGAGAGAGAGAGAGAGAGAGAAGAGAGAGAGAGAGAGAGAGAGAGAGAGCGAGAGAGAGAGCGAAAGAGAGTGAGAGAGATGGAGAGAGAGGAGAGAGAGAGGAGTGGGTGCTAGCAAGAGAGAGAGAAAGAGAGAGAGGGGGGATGGGTGCCAGCAAGAGAGAGAGAGGGAGAGAGAGAGAGACATAGAGAGAGAGATGGAGAGAGGGGGAGGAGAGAGAGAGAGAGAGAGAGAGAGAGAGAGAGAGAGAGAGAGAGAGAGATAGAGATAGATAGAGAGAGAGAGAAGTGGGTGCCAGCAAGAGAGAGAGAGAGAGAGAGAGAGAGAGGAGAGAGAGAGAGAGAGAGAGAGAGAGAGAGGGGAGAGAGAGAGAGAGAGGCAGAGAGAGGAGAGAGCAAGAGAGAGAGATACATATATTATTCATAATCTTTATTCCCAAGGTTTGCAGATAAGTATTCACTTTATTTTTTATTAGGACCTTAAGAGAAAGAATGGGAGAGAGAGAGAGATAAACAGAGATAGAGACAGAGAGACAGAGACAGGCACAGAGAAAGACACAGACACAGAGACAGACACAGAGACACAGGGACAGAGACAGAAAATAACAGACTATTGCAGAACAGAAAGCAACAAATCCTCACAAAGCAATGACAGGATATTTATTTTCCCTTGAAGAGGTGACATGGCGGTCACCCCTCAGTGTTGTTGCTGTTTCTCCTCCTCTTCCTTCCTTCTCTCTGAAAAAGCTTCCTCACGCGCTACAAGGTGACAGGCCAGGCATGTGGCCTTGGGTTTTTTGTTGTTGTCGTCAGTGTCGAAAGATTGATGTTGTTCTGTGAGTAAATAAGATCTCCTGGAGAGTTACTGAGAGGGAGGGGGAGATGGAGAGAGAGAGAGAGAGAGAGAGAGAGTGAGAGAGAGAGAGAGAGAGAGAGAGAGAGAGAGAGAGAGAGAGAGAGAGAGAGAAGGGAGAGAAGGGAGGGGTGGCAGAGAGATAGAGAGAGGAGGGGGTGGGTAGAGGGGGGAGGGAGGGAGGGAGGGGGAGAAAGAGAGAGAGAGAGCGAGGGGGAGAAAGAGAGAGAGAGAGGGAGGGATGGAGAGAGAGAGAGAGGGAGTGAGAGACAGACAAACAGCAGAAAGAGACAGAGAGAGAGACAGACAGAAAGAGACAGAGAGAGACACAGACGGAGAGACAGAGAGAGATAAAGAGACAGAGAGAGAGACAGAGAGGGAGAGAGAGAGAGAGACAGAGACAGGGTCAAGGACGGAGACTAAGACTGTAACTATGATATAGAGACAGAGAGAAAAATATGTGATAGGAAATTCCATAAGTATAATTATTACCTTTGCGTAAACACTCTGTCTGTCTGTCTGTCTGTCTGTCTGTCTGTCTGTCTGTCTCTCTCTCTCTCTCTCTCTCTCTCTCTCTCTCTCTCTCTCTCTCTCTCTCTCTCTCTCTCTCTCTCTCTCTCTCTCCCTCTCTCTCTCTCTTGGGATGAGACTATAAACCGAGGTCCATGCGAACGCGCGATTTTGCGCACTAGTTAAAACCTGTTCCGCTTTTCGGAAGAGTACGCTATTGTGTGGTGGTGGGAACAGATGACAAAATTTACAAAATTGCGTACACACGGGGAGATGATGTAAAAAAATAAAAAGCACATGAGTGCTTATTCCGATATCCTTGAAAATGAAAGAATAATAATAATACGATCTCCCTCTCCCTCCTCTCTCTCTCTCTCTCTCTCTCTCTCTCTCTCTCTCTCTCTCCTCTCTCTCTCTCTCCCCTGAAAATAGACATCAAAATAAACAGTGAATGAAAGAAAACCACAGATAAAAACACCATTCTCCAAACTAAAACATAAGAATAACAAAATCCGACACAGGCAGGCAGACAGACAGACAGACAAACTCATCCACAGAATCATTTAGCAGAGGGCCTACAAACACAAACAATTGAACAGTCCAGACTATCCAAACAGATTGCAAAACACGCACACACGACACACACACAACACACACACACACACACACACACACACACACACACACACACACACACCACAACACACACACCACACAACAACCACACACAACAAACACACACACACCCAACACACACACACAACACACACAACAACACAACACACCACCACACAAACACACACACAACACTACACCCCCCCCCCCCCACACACACACACAAACACACACCCAACACACACAACACACACACACCCAACACCCAACATCCAACACACACACACACACAACACAACACACACACCCAACACACCCAACACACACACACACAAACACACCACGACACCCAACACCCAACACACAAACACCAACACACACACAACACACACACACACCAAACACACACACTTCGGTTAAAAAAACAAAACACAACAAATAAATCCCGCGACACCCCCCCAAGCACATCACGCATTAAGACACCAAATAACAGAACAATTTGTTGAGTGACAGCAACACACATCTCAACAAAACACACACACACACCACACACACACCCCAAAACACACACAACACACACACAACACACACATCAAAACACACACACACACACACACACACACACACACACACACACACACCAAAACAAAAAAGCCCAATGATATTTTGCGAAGAAGGTGAAATGGCGGTCACTTGCTACTTCACTGGGCTTGCTGGCCTGCTGCTGTTTCTTCTCCTTTCCGATTGGGTTTTTCATGACTGTAGCTAGCTAGATAGAGAGAATGGGAGAGGACGAGCTGCCCTAGTCGTTGGTGGGTGTCCTAGCGACATTCG
This sequence comes from Rapana venosa, assembly GCA_028751875.1. Taxonomy (NCBI): domain Eukaryota; kingdom Metazoa; phylum Mollusca; class Gastropoda; order Neogastropoda; family Muricidae; genus Rapana; species Rapana venosa. The sequence goes on from CM054144.1 coordinate 50,138,365, forward strand.
TGTGGCTCCTGCACTCAAAGTAGATAGATGACCCTCAAAGGGTAAGTTGTGCGCATGCTCTTGTGCGAGCGCGTGCGAGCGCGTGTACGCACACGCACACGCACACTCGACCAAGCGTGCGCACACGCAAACATAGATAGATTCTTTTTCTCCCCCTGCGTCCGAAACATCATCATCATCATCGTCGACGTCGTCGTCGTCATCCTCCCCCTCCTGCCTCCGAAACATCATCATCATCATTATCATCATTATCATCCTTATCCTCATCATCGTCGTCGTCGTCGTCATCATCAGAATCAGAATCATCATCATCCTCATCGCTATCATCATCATCAACAGCAGCAGCATCTTCTCCTTCCTCCGAAAATTCGTCATCATCATCGTTGTCGTCGCCGTCGCCGTCATCATCATCATCACCATCATCATCGTCGTCATCATCATGATCTTCCGACGAAACTTCATCATCATCATCGTCGTCGTCGTCGTCCTCGTCTCCGTCCTCGTCGTCGTCGTCGTCGTCGTCATGATCATCATCTCATCATCATCATCATTCATCATCATCATCGTTGTCGTTTATCGTTATCACCACCTTATCCTTCTTCAAAATTCTTCAGAATTCTTCTTCTTGTGGTGCGTGCGTGCGTGCGTGCGTGCGTGTCTGTATTATCTAATAAAATGGGGACAATGCGGGGTTGAGGCAGCAGGATGTTAAAAAGTGGGGTAGGGTGGGGGGTGGGGGGGGGGGGTGGAGGGAGTAATATAAGCCTATGGTGATATTTGAAGAGACAAATAACATAATTACGAGGGGTGGTAGGGTGTTTTATTTAAGACAGAAGGGAAAAAACCCCACAAATACCCCTGGCTCTTTTTATGAGGGGGATTACATGTTGAATGATGACATCTTATTACCGATCTTCCGCCCGCTGAGACTGCCAGCTGTGTTCCTTCCTGCCTGCCTTCCTTCCTTCCTTCCTTCCTCGCTTCCTTCCTTCCTTCCTTCCTCCCTTCCAACTTCCTTCCTCCCTCCCTCCCTCCCTCCCTCCCTCCCTCCTTCCTTCCTCCCTTCCTTCCTTCCTCCCTTCCTTCCTTTCTCCCTTCCTTCCTCCCTCCTTCCTTCCTTCTTTCCTTCTTCCCTTCCTAACTTCCTTGCTTCCTTCCCCCCTCGCTTCCTTCCTTCCTTCCTCCCTCGCTTCCTACCTTCCTTCCTCCCTCGCTTCCTACCTTCCTTCCTTCTTCCCTTCCTTCCTCCCTCCCTTCCTTTCTCCCTTCCTTCCTCCCTCCATTCCTTCCTTCTTTCCTTCTTCCCTTCCTTCCTCGCTCCTTCCTTCCTCCCTTCCTTCCTCCCTTCCTTCCTTTCTTCCCTCCTCCCTTCTTGCCTTCCTTCCTTCCTTCTTTCCTTCCTTCCTCCCTTCCTTCTTTCCTTCTTTCCTCCCTTCCTTCCTTGCTTCCTTCCTTTCTCCCTTGCTTCTTTCCTTTCTTCCTCCCTCCCTCTCTCCCTCCCTCCTCTCCTTCCTTTCTTCCTTCCTTCTTCTCTTTTTTCCACCTTTCCTTGTTTCATTTTCTTTTCTTTCGTCCTTGTCATTTCCTGTACTTTTTCTTCTTTCGTTACTTCTCTTCCCCTTTTCTCATTTCTTTCCTGTTCCCTTTTCTTATTATTTTTCGTTTTTATCTCTTTCTCATTTCCTTCCTTCCTTCCTTTCTTCTTTCACTCTGTCGTTTTCTTCGATATTTTCTGTCTTTTTTCTTCTTCTTTTTTTTTGTTCTTTCCTTCCTTGCATTTAAAAAAAATTCTTCTTCTGTCTTTTCACTCTTAACGTTTGTTTGTCTCTTGTATCTTTTTCTTCTCGCCTGCCTTTCGGGGTGGGGGGGGGGTTGTTTTTTTTTACTCGTCCTTGTCACCTTTCCGTTCTTCTTTATTTATCTATTTTCTTCTTTCTGTTTGTTCCAGTCTCTTTTGTCTTGATGTTTCTCGATTTTTCTTCTTTCTATTTTTTTCCCGTCCTAGTAGGGTGTTTTTTTTCTCTTTATTTGTTTTCTTTTTTTCTGTTGGTCTATTTATATCTTTTTTTCGTTTTTGTTTCATTTCATCTCTATCTCCATCAGTTTCTCTTTTGTTTTGTTGTTATTATTTCCTTTCCTTCTTCTCTCCTTTAATGTTTTTTTTCTTTCTCTCTGTCTTTTTATCTCTTTAAGCTTGTTTATTCATCTTTTGTTTTTATCTTTTTTTTATCCTTCTTTTCTTTATGTTTCATTTCTTGTCTTCTGTCCTTCTGTCTAACTTTTTCCCCAGCATTAATCGTTCTTTCAGTCACTGGTTTTTCTTTCCTCTTTATTCTTCCTTTTGATTGCTTGTTTGCTCTCTCTCTCTCTCTCTCTCTCTCTCTCTCTCTCTCTCTCTCTCTCTCTCTCTCTCTCTCTCTCTCTCTCTCTCTGTGTCCAGAAACTAAGACGGGGGAAAAAATAGCCACACGCAAAGGGAGAGAAGGAATGACTAGAGAGAAATGGTAAATGAATTGTCTGGTCTGAAGAAAACGCACCCACAAAAATAATGTCCCAAAAATGAAATTGATTCAAACGAGGTTCTAGAATGCCTAAAAAGCGCCCCCACCACCGCCACCGCCCCCCACCCCACCCCACCCTCACACACACACACACACACACACACACACACACACACACACACACACACACACACACACACACACACTGTTTTGAATGAAGATATGGATGAACTTGTTGATATTTTTGTAACTACATTATACAGCAAAGCAGCATGTATGGCTTGAGAAACGGCTAAAGAAAAAGAAACAAAAAAATGGATGACTGGGTTGATGAAGAATATATGCACAAAAGAATGAGCTGTCAAACGCTTGCTGAGAAGTTTTAGAAGATTAAAAAAAAACCCCACACTAAATAGGACGTAGAGAATTGTATACTGAAGGAAAAAATAAAATCTTAACTTCAGGAGAGAGAGAGAGTAAGAGAGAGGGAGAGAGAGAGATTTTTTAATTTAATTAATTTATTTATTCTTTTATATCGAGGATAATGGAATAAGCACTCATGGGCTTTTTTACATCCAGTCCCCGTGTGTATGCAGTTTTGTAAATTCTTTCATTTGTTTCCACCGGCATACAATGGCCTACTCTTCCGAAAAGCGGAACAGGATTTAACGTGTGCGCAAGATGTTCTGCATGCATTCGAACACAGAGCCTCGGTTTATAGTCTCATCCGAAGGACTTGGAGAGAGAGAGAGAGAGAGGAGAGAGAGAGAGAGAGAGAGAGAGAGAGGAGAGAGAGAGAGAGAGAGAGAGAGAGAGAGAGAGAGAGAGAGAGAGAGAGAGAGAGAGAGGATGGGACCATACTTCCAAGATTAGGAAAATCAATCATCAATGATCCAAAATTGTTTTGATCAACTATCAGATCAATGAACAACAAAACAAAAACTGTGGTCTAGAACGAAATCATTGTCTAACAGTGGCACGACCATTATTTTCTACATAGTACTTAATTCAGTAGACGATTGTCATCAACTAGAAGAACTAGCAATTGAGGACAGGGAAGAAGAAACAGATGAACCCCCTTTTCACTACCCCCAAATATCTAAAACTGAAGTTGTCCGCAGGTATCACACATTTTACAGCAGGAAAAAAGGCATGAATATGAAATGGTAAGGGAGATGTCGAAACGCACAAACGCGGTAATCGTTGATTTTTATTGGTAGAGCTTTCTAGCATCCTGTTTGAAATGGAAACTTTTCCAAAGACTTGGTCTAAGTCTGTCATGGTGCCAATATATAAGAAAGGGGGTGCAAACAACCCGGATGATTATAAAGAAGCCTTAACAAGTACACCGGGAAAGATTTACACCTACATACTAATAAACCAAAGGCTTACAAAATGAGCAGAAAAAGACAAGAAAATATTCGGAGAACAAGCCAGATTTAGAGAAAGTTTTAGTATGATAGATCAGTCATTTACTCTGTATTCATTGGTACATCAGTACTTCAAACGGAGATTCCAAGCTTTATGTGGTTTGTGTTAATTTTAGGAAAGCCTTCGACTCTGTAATACGAAATGTTTTATGCGTTATGTGTTAAGAAAAAATGGTTTAAATGGTAGCGTATACAAGCTCTTCGTGGAATTTGTGATACTGCTTGGACATGTGTACAAGACAAAAATCAAGCCACGGATTTTTAATGCCCGAAAGGAGTTAAACAAGTCTGTTCACTTAGTCCCCAGATGTTTCGTTGCTTTTCTAGATTAATGAATTGGCCATGGACTTCTCAAAAAGAGGAAAACATGGTATACAAATGATTTCTGAAGCTGCTGAAATGTTGTTGTTGCTTTTTGCTGACGACATAATACTTCTCTCGAATTCTGTCGTTGGTTTACAGAACCTGTTGAATGCTTTGAAACAAAAACAAGATCGTGTATTCTTGAATGTAAATGTGAAGAAAACTAACATAATGCTTTTTCGCAAAGAAGCTAACCTTGGTACACATACAAAATGGTTTTATGAAGATTTAGAAGTATATTAAGGTTACAAATTCCTGTCAAAAATCGCGGAGTAATTTTTACCAAAGAAAAAAGTTTCAACTCTGTTTGGAAAGAAACATAGGAAATGGAGGAAGGTAGTTATCAACATTCGCAAAGCTGTGACAAAATTGAATTGTATCAATTTTTCATTGTACCGGAAACGGCTTGATTCCGAAATCAAACTAATGTTAACACATGGTACAGAAAGTTGTGGTATCTATGAAAAATAAATCAGACTGAAAATATACATACATTTTCTATGAAAACTTTTTTGTGAAATGTTCATCCCCACTCGTTTAATAAAATGGTGTATGGAGAGGTGTGTAGATACCCACTGAAATCCGGAAAACGAAAGATCAGCCTATTAAATATTGATTAAAAATCAACACTTTGCCGGTGACAAGATTATGTATACAAGCATATGAAATACCTTTACCACACCATGAGAATGGAAAGCAGAACTGGATGCAGAGTGTGAAAACAGTCTTGATTAAAAATGGATTTGGCATCGTTTGGCCCAGTCAAAGAGTTGGCAAGGAAACTACATTTATATCAGAATTAAAAGATGTTCTGATCAGTTCATTTCAGAAAAAAAATTGGCATGCTCATTTGTGGAGGAAAACGTTAAGTATAGCTGGTATTTTTCATTGAAGAGTATTTCGTAAGAAGCAAATACATTTCACTATTGTCCCAGAAAATGGCATAAATTCCTTCTGTTAAGATTTAGAACACGAACACTTGAACTGTGTTAACAATAAATGGTGTAATACCTATGTTTGAAACTGACGACCTACGTAAATTGTGGTGTGAAAATGTAAAAGACGAAGTTCCTATCCTGTTGCCAGTGCACAGAATATGACATAATTTCAAACAAGTTTGATGCACTTTCTTTCCCTGCTGCATTAAGATATGATGAAGAAGTATTTTATCAACAAATAATGAAGGGAACGTAGTATATCTTATCGGGGTATACCACAGAGGCAGCTACGGTTTAAAAAAGGAGATTACATTTTTGGCACGAAATCTGTTTGCATAGGACAAATAATGACAACATTTTAGTTTATTTTTATCGTTAAAATAGAGTTTTAAGTTGACAACAGATTTGTTCAAAAAAGGTTAGTTGAGTGGTCGCATGAATATTTTGTTTTGTTCACTTTGGTTAACATTGTATCTACTACTGTAAGTAAGTAGGTTGTGTGACAAAAACACATGACCTCTACTATGCTATGTCTATGTTAGACATTAACTTTTTGTCATGAACTTGATTTATTGCTTATCATTTTTCCTTTCTGTGCAGCTTTTCTCAAATTGTTTACTACTGATTCTTCCCACTTGTCTATAGGTCTGTAAAACGCTGTTTCCAATGAAAAAATATGTCCAAGGTCCATAGCCCAGAGTCTCTCCTCTTGCCCGCTTTCTTCATTTATTTCTGTCTTTTTATCTTCCTTTCTATTTAGCGGGAACAGGATAGCTCAGTGGTCAGAGCAATCGCTTTCCCCCAGCTAAGGTTAAGCAGCGTCGAGCGTGGCTACCAGCTGGATGGGTGACCGTTTGCGCGCCTTGGCTTCAGTTCTGTCCCCAGTTCACCCAGCTGTAAATGGGTATCTGCCCTCTTTAGGGTCAGGGAAGGTAAAGCAGCGAGGGAGAGGAGATGGGCGCCGCCGTCGATATGCTGGCCCCTAGAGAAGTTGAGGTCTCTGACACCTCGCTCCTCTACGACCTTATAGGTTATGGGTACACCTTTACCTTTTTTACTTCTATTTATCACTCCAACTTCCTTTCCTCTTGTCTGTCTGTCTGTCTGCCTGCTCTTGATTTTGTTTTGTCTTCTCTCTGTCTGTGTTTTTTTCTTTGTCTGTCTGTCTTCTTTCTCTTCTGTCTTCTCCTCCTCCTTCGTCTCTGTCTCTGTTTCCCTTATTCTCATCTCCTCTCATCCTTTATCTTATTCCTAATTTATCCTTCTGCTGTATCTTCTGTCTGTCTGTCTGTCTGTCTCTCTCTCTCCTCTCTCTCTCTCTCTCTTTCTGTGTACCTTACTCTTCCACTTTCCTCCCCCACCCTCCTCCTCCTCCTTTACCCTCCCCCCCCCTGCCATCCTCCCCCCCCCCCCCCCCTTGCTCCCATTCTCTCTCTCTCTCTCTCTCTCTCTCTCTCTCTCTCTCTCTCTCTCTCTCTCTCTCTCTCTCTTTTAACTCGTAGTGAGTTCAGACAGATCTTGATCTATACTCTCAGGTAAATGACCTGAAGGACAAAGGAGGAAAAAACCCAAACTTTGAAACTTTTCGTTGTTGTTGTTGTCGTTGTTGTTCAGCTGAGTGTAAGAGTAAAAAAATTTTTTTAAACCGGACAGTGCCAGAAAATGCCAGACAACTCTTCGAATCGACATTCTTGGCTCGTTACCGACCGTCATGAAGACATCAGTGTGGTCACCTGAACTATAGATAGTATCATTCATTCATTTCATTCGTTCATTCATTCGTTCGTTCGTTCACTCGTTCATTCATTTATTTATTCATTCAGTCGTTTGTTAGGTCGGATTTTTTCCTCTTTTTCAATCTTTTGTTTATCTTTTCAGTCATTTATTCATTCATTCATTCGTCAATCGTTCGTTCGTTCATTTATTTATTCATTCAGTCGTTTGTTAGGTCGGGTTAAAAAAAAATTTAATATTTTTTTCAGTCTCTTGTTTATCTTTTCAGTCATTTATTCACTCATTCATTCGTCGATCGTTCGTTCGTTCATTTATTTATTAATTCATTCAGTCGTTTGTTAGGTCGGCTTTTTTTTCTCTTTTTCAATCTCTTGTTTATCTTTTCAGTCATTAATTAATTTATTAATTAATTCATTCATTCATTCATCCGTCGATCGTTTGTTCGTTCATTTATTATTCATTCAGTCGTTTGTAGGTCGGGTTTTTCTTTTTGTTTTTTTTCTCTTTTTCAATCTCTTGTTTATCTTTTCAGTCATTTATCATTCATTTTTGTCGATCGTTTGTTCGTTCATTTATTTTCATTCATTCGTCGTTGTTAGGTCGGATTTTTCTTTTTGTTTTTTTTTTCTTTTTCAATCTCTTGTTTATCTTTTCAGTCATTTATTCATTCATTCATTCGTCGATCGTTTGTTCGTTCATTTATTTATTCATTCAGTCGTATGTTAGGTCGGATTTTTCTTGTTTTTTTTCCATTTTCAATCTCTTGTTTATCTTTTCAGTCATTTATTCATTCCTTTATTTGTCGATCGTTCGTTCATTTATTTATTTATTCATTCAGTCGTATGTTAGGTCGGGTTTTTCTTTTTTTTCTCTTTCAATCTCTTGTTTATCTTTTCAGTCATTTATTCATTCCTTCATTTGTCGATCGTTCGTTCATTTATTTATTCATTCAGTCGTTTGTTAGGGCGGATTTTTCTTTTTATATTTTCTCTTTTTCAATCTCTTGTTTATCTTTTCAGTCATTTATTCATTCCTTCATTCGTCGATCGTTTGTCCGTTCATTTATTTATTCATTCAGTCGTTTGTTAGGTCGGATTTTTCTTTTTGATTTTTTTCTCTTTTTCAATCTCTTGTTTATCTTGTCAGTCATTTATTCATTCCTTTATTTGTTAGGTCGTTCGCTTCTTTATTCATTAATGTTTGTTTCTCTTTCAATCTCTTTTTCTTAATCTATTCATGTACTAGTTCATTCATTTATTCATTTGTTAAGCCGTTTATTTATTCATTCCATTTCTCTCTCTTCCAATATTTTGTTTATGTATTCATTCATTCATTCATTCATTCATATGTTCGTTCGTTCGTTCATGTATTGATTCATCTTTCATTCATTCATCCATTAATTAATTCATTCATTCGTTCATTTATTCATTCAAGCTCTGCCATTACATATACTCTTAAAGTTAGCTCTTAATCGTGGTAGAACAGGAATGGGGGGAAAAACCCACTCCAAGGACACTGTACATCAGATCTTTTTCTTTCTATTTTTCTTTGTTAAAGAATCTTCCTTCCATCAGGGGAGTGAATAGCCTAGTGGCCAGAACACTGGCTCTACCCAAGCTTAAGGTTAAGAAGCTTTACCTTCCCTGACCCTAAAGAGGGCAGGTATCCTTTAACAGCTGGGTGAACTGGGCGGACTGTACTGAAGCCAAGGCGCGCAAACAGTCACCCCATCCATTTAGTAAGCACACTTAATGCTACTTAATTAACCTTAGCTTGGGGAAAGTGCGTGCTCTGACCACGTGAGTAGCATGTTTCGTGAAGAATGACAGAATTTACACAACCGCATACACACGGGGACTGGATGTAAAAAAAAAGCACATAAGTGCTTGTTCCATTATCCTCGATATACAAGAATAAAATAAATAAAAAATAAATAATTTTTTCAAAAATACGTCAGTATGGAAACATGATTAAAAGAATGAAGGTATCCGTTTTTGCCTTGGACTGACTAGTTTATACGTTTTCAATATAACTTCTTAGTATCTCCTGGCTAGCATAAAACTTCTAAACGCGGTATTGTTTGTTGTTTTCCCTCACGCACAGCAGAATAGCTTCTGGAACATCACAGTATAATTGAAGCCATATACAACATCAATAACAACAACAAAACCAACGTACCATCTTCTTCCAATTCAATACAGGAATCTGTGTGTATTTTTCTTCTTCTTTTTTTTGCGTGGACAGCAGAAACACTTTTTGTGGGATTGATTCAGGGATTGACATCTCTTGTGATAGTAGGACTTACGTCACCGACCCTGTCTTTGGGTCTAAGTTAAACCAGTTCCATTGTGTTTTCCAGGTTTTTTGCCTGTAAACACAATAGTATATACACCTTGGGCATTTTTTTTTAGTCATTAGAGCTATGAACACATTTATCAACAGACGAACGACAATTTCGACAGTGTGGAAAGTAAAGGGAAACAACTTCCCAGAACGCCGGAGGCATTGCTAAAAATAGTTTGACTGAAAAAACCCCAGAGCATTAAAATGGTGTGATTTTTTATATTTATATACAAACGGCGTCTCTGTGTGTAGCTTTTAAATAATATATGCACAAACCGCATTTCCAAGTGTAATTATAGCTATCTATCTATCTATCTATCTATCTATCTATCTGTCTGTCCCGTAGTCTGACGACCGTAGGGGCACCCTCAAAGACTCAACAACCAGTTCCCTCCATTCCTCTCTCTGTTCTGCCTTTCTCAGGGTTTTGTTGAGTTCTAGGCCTGTCCATTCGCTGATGTTATCCTCCCAGCTCTTCCTTGGTCTGCCTCTTCTTCTTCCTCCCTGGACAGTGCCTTGTAAAATTGTCTTTGCAAGTCCTTTGGATCTTGTGACATGCCCATACCATTTAAGTTTACGCTTTTTCACGATCGTTAGAAGGTTCTCATAGGGTCCAATGGTTTGCTGGATTCTGTTATGCACGCTTTCGTTGCTTATGTGGTCTTTGTAGGAGATGCCAAGGAGTCTCCGAAAGCATCTCTTCTCCACCGCCTGTACTCTTCTCTCCAAATCTGCAGTCAGGGTCCATGATTCACAGGCATACAGAAATATGGATATAACAAGGGAGCGCATTAGTCTGATCTTGGAGATAAGGGAGATATTTTTATCTCTCCAGATGGTGTTTAGTTTTGACAGTGCTGTTATTGTCTGTGCAGTCCTGCATACTACTTCTGGCTTGGATCCCTGGTCTGATACAATGGCTCCCAGGTACTTGAAGTTTGAACTGTTTCCAGCCTGATATCAGTGCTAATGCCGTTGGTGTTATTAGTCATCAGTTTGGTCTTCTCTGCACTGATTTCCATGCCGTATATTTTGGAGGCATTATTCAGGTGTTCTGTTAGGCTGGCAAGCTCTTTTTCTGATCCTGCTATTCCATCAATGTCATCTGCGAAGCGGAGGTTTGTGATCGTTCTGCCACCAATGCTGACTGATCCTTCATGATGTTCCAGTGCATCAGCCATGATTCTCTCAAGGAAGATGTTGAAAAGAGTGGATGAGAGTAGACAGCCCTGCCTTACTCCAACTGTTGTTCGAAACCATTCTCCAATGTTGTTGTTGTAGTACACTGCACTGGTGGCCTCGCTGTACAGCTGTTTGATGACTCTGATCGGGTTTGCATTGATGCTGTACAAATTCATGGTTGCCCACAAAGCTGCATGCCACACCCTGTCAAATGCCTTCTTAAAATCGATAAATACATGGTAAAGGTCTTGTTGATGTTGAAGGTACCGCTTACATAGTATTCTGAGGTTGAATATCTGTTCTGTTGTGCTGCGCCCTGCTCTGAAACCTGCTTGTTCCTCAGCAATGATGGTCTCTGCTTGTGGCTTCAGTCTATTCAATACTATCTATCTATCTATCTATCTATCTATCTATCTATCTATCTATCTATCTATCTATCTATTATATATATGTGCACAAACCGCGACTTTGAGTGTGGTTTTTAAATATGCACAAACCGCATTTCCAAGTGTAATTATTTACATATATATATCCGTCACGTAATTATATATATATATATATAAAATTACGTGACGTATATATATCTATATAGATATAGATAGATAGATATATATATATGCACAAACCGCGACTTTGAGTGTGATTTTTATTTCATTTGCACAAACCATGTTTCTTTGTGTGATTTTTATATATAATTATGCACAAACTGCTTTTCTGTGTGATTGTGCGTGTATATATATATATATATATATATATATATATATATATATTTCTGCGTGGATTATATACATATATATATACATGTAGTATACATGTATATATATATATATAAGTATATATATATAATATATATATATATATATATATATATAAAACCGCGTCTCTGTGTATGATGCTCATATAATATTATATGCACATACGCTTTTTTTCCCCAATCCACCTATGTCTGCTTTCACCCCCACACACTGCCTAACTGTCTGCCTCCCCACCACCCCCACCCCACCACCCCCAAATCCTTCTCCCCACACCCCACCCCACCCCCACGCCCCCCACCATCCTCCCTTCCTCACACCTGGTTCTTCCAATGCACCGGATCATCTCTTTCGCAGAGTCACCATATATGGACCAGCTCAGACAACAGCATACAACATAGCTGCACCCCCTTTGAGAGAAATCAGACCCTGGAACTGCTTTCCAGAGGAGAGCGGAAAAAAACCGTTCAGAAGAAGAAGAAGAAGGAGAAGAAGAGAGGAAGGAAAACTGAAGCGCAGACCCCTGGAGCAAAGCTTCAAAATGGCAGGGTTAAAATGCTATTGGCTTCCATGCCTTCAGGATATAGTTCCTCCCTGCCTGCGCTTTTGATGTCCTTTCCACCCTCAACTGTTTTTGAAAGCAGAAATGCCATCAGCTCGTTTTTCCACAGCGGTGTAAAGGACACACTTGATGGGAGTGGATCGTCTCGCGTAGACAAGAGTTGGAGGGATAATGGACGTTGTGGAGTTTTTCTTTGAAGACGATTGTTTGGTTTGTTTCTTTTTTATATATAATATATAGAATCTGTTTATTTTGTTGTGTGTGTGGTTTTTGGGGCTTACTTTCTGATGTTATATCAGTGTTTTGAATATTGTTGTTTGGTGGGTGTGGGTGTGGGTGTTTATCTTCTAGTGTTTCTTTCTGTTTTGGTCTTAATATACTTTTTCAGGTGGGTTTTTTTTTCTATTGGTGATTTGTTTTATTTGCTGTATTGCATCTAACCTAATTTGATTTTGTACTTGAGTGCTTTTGTTTGTTTTGTTTTGTTTAATGTCTATTCACTACATGGTGATTTAGACACACCCGCATTCATACCAACGTACCTATTCTTACACACCGCATCTCTCTCTTTCTCTCCCCTACACGCACCCACACACACACACATAAGTATATATAATATATATATATATATATATATAAATATATATATATATATATATATATATATATATATATATATATAATTACAGTAAAGGTCTTACAGGTGAAGAATATATGACTTCAGCAACTGACACTATGAATTGCTGAGAGTCATATAAAACTTCTTGACTAGTGGCATATTTCTTATGAATATCTAAACCTCTCCTTTTATACATGTCAAGAAGAATTGGGCAATCAAACTTTTGTAATCAGTAGCAATATTCACTCTTCTCTGTACAAGGTTGAAAAGAAAACGTAAAAGAACTAGTCTATTGGCGTTAAATTGTTTTCTGTATTTTTATTTTTTACCAAACTATGCAACCCGAGTTCATCTACTGATTTTCTGTGTGTGTAAAACGATGCTGAAAACAGAACATAGGTCAATCTGCCACCTAGTGAACAACTTGCACACTGGCGTACTAAAAAAAAACCACAATGAGATTTTACACATTCGTTTTTAGATCTGAAAACATCAAAAGCTGATCTTCTCTCTTTTGATTCCCACCCCGACACACTAACCATCATCACTTCACACCCTCCAAGCATCTTACATCACTTCTCTCTTTTGCAGACCTTGTATCCATGACCCAGTTTGTTATGCATGGATAATTTTTAGATAGAAGATATATATACAATATAAGGGATAGACTTTGCACAGACATGCATGA
>CM054144.1:50156476-50158976 GCA_028751875.1 Rapana venosa
AACCTGTTCTGCCTTTTGGAAGAGTAAGCCATTCCGTGATAATAGGAATGGATATATATATGTGTGTGTGTGTGTGTGTGTGTGTGTGTGTGGTGTGTGTGTGTGGTGTGTGTGTGTGTTGTTTGTGTATTAAAAACGTGAACACACTGGTGTCTTGTTTAGACATCCTCCCTGAAGTCGAAATGCAGCTACCTTATCGGTGGGTAAAGTTGGCTGTAAAGATTTCACCTCACAATTCAAGTGGAGAAGCGAAAAAAGACTGTTTTACTGTATTTCTGTTGCATTACTTTGTTTTTTTAAAAAGAGTTTATCCCTAGTTTTAACCTCTCTGCTGTGTTTTGTGTTATTGCATCCTATTTCATTCATATCATACCAATATGCTAACTCAATCAAGCGTTTTTCATTGCTGACTTAACTCAGGCATACCAGAAGACAAAGTGCTTTTCACTCTGATTATTCTTTTCATTCAAGCCAACAGAATAACCCACCAAACATGCCTATATATATTCCGGAATTTAAAAGAAGAAAACTCCTCAAGATCACCTGGACACGTCTGGTCAATAGTGTGCAACAATCATGCACATTGTTTGAGTCCAAACAACCCAAAGTTGTGGAGATCTGGAGAACACTAAGCTTTGCATTTTCTGTTGCATCAGACACGAGTCCAGTACATAATGGTTTATGAACAATCATTTTTGGAGACTGAAGTCTGTTTAAATCAGGAACCCAAAGTTAAACAACCTCTACAGATAAATGAAACGTTTTTGAAACAAACAAAATAACACCGCCTCTTTCCAAGAGATTTAGTGACTTAGCCTCCAAGTCAAGAGTACCCCTCATCCTCCCCAGTTTATTGATAACTTTGTTTTCTTATTACATTTTTGTGTAAGACAAATGCATGTTCTTTATTCCATGTAATGCCTGATTTGTGGGGGATAAGAATAACTCATCAAAAACTCATCGTGGGCCTTATTGACACTGTCTATTGTTTATAGGTTATAAGTAAGCAATGCTATTTTATAGGAACTTTTAAAAAAAATAAGGTCAGTCCATTGGTGAACTTTCAGGGGTGTAGTATATATCACTTGCACTGATCTGCAATACACACAGAAGGGTTGAGACCAGCTGTTCCTCCGCTTTTGTCTTTCAAAGAAGATTTAGTTCCTTCCAGCCTGACTTTAATGCCTTCTCTGATGTAGACCCGGTCTGCTAAAAAACCCCAAAAGTCTGTTTTATCTTTGTAAGTGACAAAAGGGCGACTGTAGGTGACAGGCCCTTTCGTGCCAACAGGAGTGAAAAGGTTAATGGGTCTGGTTTGCGTCTGAAGCGGGAAATTTATGGGTTTGTTTTGTTTGCTGGGATTGTCTTTGTTCTGATATCTTCAATTGTGCTTACATTTAAATTCAACTTGAGGTGTGCTTAGATCTTAGGAAATAACTGTTACCCTTCCTTTATAGGTTTGTGTTGTTGGCATTAATTTTAGAAGCTTTGTTCATTGTTCTTTTTGTTCAGTTTAAAATGGATGGATTGTTTGTTTTTAAAGTTTTATAATTTCTTCCCCCCCCCCCCCCCCCTCCTTTTTTGTATTATAAAATTAATCGTTGTTTTGACTATTCAATGTACTTTGTTTCCTTTTTTTGGCATGTTTAAAGATCAGCTGTTTAATGATCAGACTTGCATTCAGTGGTTGTGGGTTCAATTCTGGGGTGCCCAAGATCCATGTTAATATTTTCACCAACGCTGTTGATGTGTTGTTATGATAGTGATGTAGCATAGTGTTAAGACAGACCCCTGTGCACACATCTGGAAGACTGGTTGATTGCTCATGTACCTTTGTCAATCTTTGTCTGTGTCTCTGTCTGGGGGATGGGATAGCCTAGTGGTTAGAACATTGCGCTCGCAATTTGTTACTTTAAATGTAACTGATCTCCCAGAAAAAAATGGGAACAAAAATATTGAAAACTGCAAACGTGTCAAATAATCCACGCGTATTGGTAAGATTACTTTACTATTACAGATTTTTTATTAGCGGACAAGTTCAGCGATCATTAATTTTTCTTGTTGCAATTTTGCCAGAGGTTTTTGTAGTGCGCTCCAAAATACACTCCATCCTTTGTATAACTAAACGAGAAGCCTAAATGATATATTGCGGATTTAGTTTACTTTGTCCCCCGTGTGGATGCCCGGAGGGGGTGGGGGTAAGGAGGGGCTGTCAGTGAAAATAGCACCCCCACATTCTGGAAATTCTGTGCGAGAATTTTCCTCTTTTCTGTCCCTCTCTTCGTTTCTCCCTTTTTTCCTTTTCTTCCTGTCACCTCCTTCTTGACTACTTTCTGCCTTCTTGGTCCATTCTCCTGTCTTTTATCCAAAAATACTTAAAAGATAACAATTCTCTTTTATGCCGAAGTCGGGTTCATCTAGGCCTGACATGTCAGGTGCTTAACGGCAGCATGACGCATTTTCGATCGTATACAGACAACAGTTGCTGTCTGAGCGTTCG
>CM054144.1:50163976-50168976 GCA_028751875.1 Rapana venosa
TCAGAACTGTTGCCTCATTGAAAATCTGAGCATCCCCCACCCCCACCCTCCCACCCCCCCAAAAAATCATACAAGAATCAAAAGACACAAGCAACAATATCAACACACAATAACCTAATAAATCAACTCCTTCAAGAAACAAAAAAAACCCAGAACTATTAACCCTTTGACTTCTTCCTCCACAAACACAACTTGTCACTCTTCCTTTTGTCCAACTTGTCACACTGGCTTGTTTCTTTTGTCAGTCCGGGAGAGAAATACATCACCTTTTCCCCCCTTTTAATCACAGAGGACATCACATACAGGTAGAAGAGAAAGAAAGAAAAAAAAGAAACTTTTCCGGCACCACAGAGGCAGAAAAATAAACATCTTAGTTCGACCTTTCCTAGTGCTTGTATATCACATGTCATATGTTTTTTCCCCCCAAAGTTTAGAGAACGTAGCATTAAATTAAGTTGGGGTGGGTTGGTTGTTGGTGGGGTTTTTTTTACAGAAGTTTGGTCTGTGGGGAAGGGGGAGACAGAGGGGTTTGTGAGGGTACCACTTTCAGTCTCAAAACAAACACACTGGTGTCGACTTCTCCTGCCTTTTTTTCTCCAGCTGGTCACTTTGTTGTCTGTCAGTGTCATCTTCACAGCTACTGGAGGTCCAATAGCCAGCATTGTTAACAGCGTACTGAAGAAAACTTTACTGGAGCTCTCCTATAACACACATGTCAGGTTCCGTTACTTTGCTTAACGTCACTTGATCCCCGTGAGTGTGTGTGTGTGTGTGTGTGTGTGTGTGTGTGTGTGTGTGTGTGTGTGTGTGTGTGTGTGTGACACAGAGAGACAGAGACAGAGAGAGACAAACAGACAGACAGAGACAGAGAGACAGAGAAACAGAGACAGAGACAGATAGAGCAAGTGGTTTATTGTAGAAGGTAAGGGCAGGAACCCCATTCACAGAGACAGAGACAGGAACAGACAAAAGCACAAATAAAAAAAACACACAAAAAAACAGTGACAAAAGACAAAGACAAACACAGAGACATAATTATAACAAAAGTGAGACAAGGACTGAGGAAAAAAGTTTAAAAAACCCAGATGTACTGATATAGAATGACAAGACATGGAGATAGGCCATACAAATGAAAATTATTCCTGGCATCTTTGAATTAAACCTGCACCCTTTCAAATGTCAGTCTGATCATCAATCATCTGCACTTTCCATTTGCAAAATATAGAGTATCAATCTCAAAGCAAAAGAATATCATATCCCCCCAAAAAAAATCAAACAAATCATAATTACCTTCAACTGAATAAATAAGATCAAATAAAGCAAACAATCAAAACTATTTCAAATTGAATCAAAGAACAAGTTGGCCCCAAAAGCAATAAACAACAAATACAGAACGCACGTAACAGTTACCAGTTAACCCCCTTTTTTTTTTAAACATCTAAGCACAATTGAAGATAATTATCAGAACAAAGAAAATCCCAGCAAACAAAACAAACCCATAAATTTCCCGCTTCGGACGCAAACCAGACCCATTAACCTTTTCACTCCTGTTGGCACGAAAGGGCCTGTCACCTACAGTCGCCCTTTTGTCACTTACAAAGGTAAACCCACCCCCCTTTATCTCTTTTTTTTTTTTTCACAGACCGAATTTACATCAGAGAAGGCATCAAAGTCACGCTGGAAGGAACTACATCTTCTTTGAATTGAAACACGGAGGTAGAATAGCAAATCAGCTCAAATGTGCTGTCTGTCTGTAAATTGGTGTTTGTCAGACGGTTGTGCTTCTGTTAGTGCTTAGAAAAGGAATTTTTAAGAGTTAAGTTGTCAGTACTGTTTGCCAATATATTGCCTATTGTCAGTATTGTTTGCCAATACATTGCCTATCTTCTTTGATTCCTGCAATATAAGTGAAATAATTAAGGCAATTTACATATAACACCAAACGAAGAAGAGTATATAGTATCATCTTTGTATGTGTGCAGATTGGGAGAGGTTTGAACACAAAGGGACACACAGACACAGACACAGACACACACACACACACACACACTGTGAACGTCTTTCACACACGTTAAAACCAGTTCGGCTTTCCGGAAGAGTAGGCCATTGTGTGCTGTGGGAATGGGATGAAAAAATGTACAAAACTGCATACACGCGGGGACTGGCTTTAAAAACGTACATGAGTGCTCATTCCATTATCCTCGAAATAAAAAAATAAACTAAGACTTAAAATAAAATAAGTATCTCCATAATATTCATTTGACTGCGATGAATGACAACAAAATAAACTGATAGTTTACAGAAGAAAGCATGCAGAAAAAATAAACCCTACGTATTTGACCCTACACAGAAAAAGCGGGTGAACCAAATCAGCGTTTACATTCAACATGAAAATAACCAGATAATAGCAAAGCCAGAAAAGGACAGATTATTTACTGTATATCAGTAGACAAAAAACCTTAACGGGTGGAGGATTGTACGTCACTAAAAACAAAACACGAAAAAGAAAGAAAAAAAGTGATGATTCAAAAGAAGGTGAGGTGAGGAGAAGGAAGAGAACGATAAGGAAAGCATGGACTGTATTTGCTCCTTGCAAAAATGGAGAAGAGAGGAGAGGAGGAGGAGGAAGAGAAGGAAGAGGAGGAGGAGGAGACAAAGAATGAAAGGACATTCATAGCGGTACAATACAGTCAGAGCATAGTTAAATATTGAGGAACTTCGTGACATCTTGGAGAGAGAGAGGAGAGAGAGAAGAGAGAGAGAGAGAGAGAGAGAGAGAGAGAGAGAGAGAGAGAGAGAAAGAGACAGACAGACAGACAGACAGACAGGCAGGCAGGCAGGCAGGCAGACAAACAGCGCCAGAGAGACAGACAGACAAAAAGAGAGAGAAAGAAACATAGACAGATACAGAAAATGAGACAGAGACAGAGAGACAGACATACGGACGGACGGACAGACAGACAGACAGACAGACAGACAGACAGACAGACACAGACAATGAGATAGTGAGAAAGAGAAAAAGAGACAAAGACAGATACAGACACAGAAAGCGCAGGTGACACACATAGAGCTAGAAACAGACAGACACAGAAAGACAGAGACGGTGACACAATGAGAGAGACAAAGAGTTTGTCAGAAAGGTAAAGGTGTTCCCATAATCCATGAGGTCGTTGGAAAGCGAAGCATCAGAGACCTCGGCTTCTCCAGGGGCCAGCATATTGAGGGCGGTGCCCATCTCCTCTCGCTCGCTGCTTTTACCTTCCCTGACCCCACAAAAGAGGGCAGGTACCCATTTACAGCTGGGTGAACTGGGGGACTGTACTGAAGCCAAGGCGCACAAACGGTCACTCGTCCACTTGGTAACTACGTTCAATACTGCTTAACCTTAGCCTGGGGGAAAGTGAGTGCTCTGACTACTGAGCTATCCCGTCCCCTAAGGAGACGGTTTACTGATGCACAAAACACTAAACAGTTGCAAACAAAGTTTGGATACAGTCAATCTGAAACCAACAAAATACATCACTCCAAGAACTTGGACAACAGCCACCTACCTCAGACAATGCAAACAAGACCGAATAAAAAACCCCCAACAACTTTTAATGTGTTGTTGGGAGGGTGGAGAGAGAGAGAGAGAGAGAGAGAGAGAGAGAGAGAGAGAGAGAGAGAGAGAGAGAGAGAGAGAGAGAGAGAGTAATCATGGAGAAAATGGGAACTTGAGAGCGCAAATAGAGAAGGGAGGAAAGGGGGGATGGCGGAGGCGTTAACTACAAGAAAGAATGCAAAAAAAAATCTCCTATAAAAATTGACCAGATTTTGTTCATCAGTGATCAACTTCCTCCACTTCACTATAATTATTCCCAATCTCTGCTTTTCAATACTTTTTTTTAATAAAAAAGCCCACACACAATAAAGGCAAAATAATAGATAAAATTGAAAAATCATCTCGTTGGTCTGAGCTAATCAATACATTGTAAAAAGCTACTTGTTTTTACATTCCAGACAGAGGGACCCAGCATATCAACGAAAAGATCCTCTCAGATTAGGAATTTTTCTGAAGACATACCTGATGGATGTTGTTGGAATTTTTCTGAAGACATATCTTCTGGGTGTTGTTGGAATTTTTCTGAAGACATATCTGATGGATGATGTTGCAATTTTTCTGAAGACATACCTGATGGATGTTGTTGGAATTTTTCTGAAGACATACCTGATGGATGTTGTTGGAATTTTTCTGAAGACATACCTGATGGATGTTGTTGGAATTTTTCTGAAGACATACCTGATGGATGTTGTTGGAATTTCTCTGAAGACATACCTGATGGATGTTGTTGGAATTTCTCTGAAGACATACCTGATGGCTGTTTGTTGTTGGAATTTCTCTAAAGACATACCTAATGGCTGTTTGTTGTTGGAATTTTTCTGAAGACATATCTGATGGATGTTGTTGGAATTTTTCTGAAGACATACCTGATGGATGTTGTAGCCGAGCGGATAATGTTGGTGGTTTTTTTTTTTACTTCCATCCATTTTGGTCCATAAAGTAGTAGGGTCAAATCTTCACAATGGCGTCTGGTGATTTTTTTAAATGTTGGGATTCTTCAACTAGAGCTCTGAGGTTCACCAATGGTGAAATTTTGCGTATGCGACTGGGTTTTTTTCCACCACTAAGGTAGCCACATTCCGACTTCGGGTAATATCTGACGATTTAAAGAGTGGACATTTTGAAATGTCCTGGATCAATTCAAATGCAGACCTACCACAGAGACACAAAAAACAAACCAAAGGCAAGAGTGAGAGAAACGACTAGAGACAGTCGGGACAAAACCCCCACTGAATACAAACACATTACCACAACAACATTAAACTAACGGACAGACAAACACTTACACTTAGAAACTTCGAAAACATGACCGTAACACAAAAATGCACGAAAGAAAAAATCAACTTTAGGCAGATAAAAAAGAATTAAAAGTTTAACTGTCTGAGCACGCAGTTTGAAA
>CM054144.1:50171476-50183976 GCA_028751875.1 Rapana venosa
TACTGTCCAGAATTGTTAGGACATTCCGAGTCTTTCTTGTGCCAAGTCTCTGCCACACACACTGTCAGCCACAAGGTAAAACTGCAGGAGATCAGGAAGAGTCGCTAAATCCCGTGAGGCTCGTGCTAAGGTTTTCTTGTGTATTGTGTCCTGGATTAGCTTCCCTTTCTGCAAACTGGCGAGTTTGATACTTTCCTCTTTTAACATGCGTTTGTCTTGCTGTTTGACGAACCAGTACACACATCAGTGTCTGATTTGCATGCCTATTGGATCACAGTGTCATCAGACTCGCATGTCACAAAATCTTTACCATCTGAACGATGGAGGACAGTTTTTCTGATGTTTTTAAAAAATTATATTTCTGTGGCTGTCTCTCAGTCTTTTCCGAACAGATCTGTCAGTCAGAGTAGCAACCTATTGAGTGACTATTGGTTGTCGAATCCACCAACAACATTATCAATCCTCAGTTGATAGTCTACCTCAGGCTGCACAACACACACCTCGTGACGTGACGCCAAGCAACAGGGCGTACTTTTTCGGAGCTGCAGAAAAACTTGTAATTCTGTTTGAAAATGCCAGTTACAGGACTTTCAGCAACTGTGGAGGAAACCTTAAGCGCCCTGCCGACTGATAATGCAGTCTCCAGCTGGAAGGTGGCAAGGGAGGAGGACAATGTGGTTTTTGTCTTGCCACTGAAGCCAGTTGACACAGCAGTGTCAACAAATATGGCGGATCCTAAAATGAATCGCAACACACAAGTGCAATACTACAGGGAAAAAAAAAACTTTCTCCCAAATTCGCCGCGACCAGGAGCGTTCCAGAAAACATAAAGAGAAGCAGGCAGGTGTTGTGTGTGACAGTGTCTGTGTCTTCAGTGCCTCGTGTCTGCCTGACAGTGGTGTGGAACAGTCGAGTGCAGTATGTGAAGATACACATGAAATAGACATGCCAACTGTACACACACAAGATAGCAACAAGAAAACATCGGTTGTGTTGCCAACACTTGTTGATATGGAATCCCCAGGTGAGAGAGAGAGGGGGAGAAAGACAGACAGAGAGACAGACAGACAGACAAGCAGGCAGGCAGGCAGTCAAGCAGACAGACAGACAGCTGCTAATTTACTAAGCTAGAAAAGTTCATACCAAAGGGTCAGTTGTCATCTCAATCAGCCCCCACCCCTGTTCCACCCCTACCTTTCCCCTTCCCTGCGTCTTGTTTTGTTTGCCCTCAAAAGGGAAGTGGAGAGACAGAGAATAAAAGAGACCAAGAGACAGACAGACAGACAGACGGACGGACAAATGGACAGAGACAGAGAGGTGGAAGAAAAGAGACTTGAGACTGAATGGAAAGAGAGGAAAGAAAGAGAAGAATACAGGCAGGTCTGGCAGACTCTATAAACAGCATAGAGCAGGACTTTACATACAGCGTGGAGCAGGACTCTATAAACAGCATGGAGCAGAACTTTACACACAGCATGGAGCAGGACTCTATAAACAGCATAGAGCAGGATTCTATATACAGCATGGAGCAGGACTCTATAAACAGCATGGAGCAGGACTATACATACACCATGGAGGACGACTCTATAAACAGCATGAAGTAGGACTATACATACAGCATGGAGCAGGACTCTATTTACAACATGGAGCAGGATTTTGTATACAGCATGGAGCGGGTCTCTAAAAAATAGTGTGGAGCAGAACATAAAGTATGGTGCAAGACTATAATATACAGCATGGAACAAGATGCTAAAGTACCGTGGAGCAGGACTCTAAAAATAGTGTGGAATAGGACTCTACGTACAGCATGGAGCAAGACTTTACGTACAGCGCGAAGCAGGACTCTATATACAGCGTGGAGCAGGACTCTATATACAGCAAAGAGCAAGACTCTACACACAACATGGAGCAGGACTCTATAACAGCATGGAGCAAAACTTTGCATACAGCATGGAGCAGGACTCTATAAACAGCATGGAGCAGGACTCTATAAACAGCATGGAGCAGGACTTTACATACAGCATGGAGCAGGACTATACATACAGCATGGAGCAGGACTCTATATACAGCATGGAGCAGGACTCTATATACAGCATGGAGCAGGACTATACATACAGCATGGAGCAGGACTCTATATACAGCATGGAGCAGGACTCTATATACAGCATGGAGCAGGACTATACATACAGCATGGAGCAGGACTCTATAAACAGCATGGAGCAGGACTATACATACAGCATGGAGCAGGACTATACATACAGCATGGAGCAGGACTATACATACAGCATGGAGCAGGACTCAATTTACAACGTGGAGCAGGATTTTGTATACAGCATGGAGCGGGGCTCTCTAAAAATAGTGTGGGGCAGAACATAAAGTATGGAGCAAGACTATATTATACAGCATGGAGCAAGATGCTAAAGTAATGTGGAGCAGGACTCTAAAAATAGTGTAGAATAGGACTCTACGTACAGCATGGAGCAAGACTCTACGTACAGCGTGAAGCAGGACTCTATATACAGCGTGGAGCAGGACTCTATATACAGCAAAGAGCAAGACTCTACACACAACATGGAGCAGGACTCTATAACAGCATGGAGCAAAACTTTGCATACAGCATGGAGCAGGACTTTACATACAGCATGGAGCAGGACTCTATAAACAGCATGGAGCAGGACTTTACATACAGCATGGAGCAGGACTCTACATACAGCATGGAGCAGGACTCTATAACAGCATGGAGCAAGACTCTATATACAGCATGGAGCAATACTCTATATACAGCATGGAGCAGGACTTTACATACAGCATGGAGCAGGACTCTATAACAGCATGGAGCAAGACTCTATAACAGCATGGAGCAAGACTCTATAACAGCATGGAGCAGGACTTCACATACAGCATGGAGCAATACTCTACATACAGCATGGAGCAGGACTCTGTAGACACAGCATAGAGCAGGGCTCTATACACACAGCATAGAGTAGGACTCTAAAAATAGTGTGTAGCAGGACTCTAAAAATAGATTGGAGCAGGACTCTAAAAGTAGATTGGAGCAGGACTCTAAAAATAGATTGGAGCAAGACACTACATACACCATGGAGCAGGACACTATACACCATGGAGCAAGACTCGTGGAGCAAAGCCTCTACCAGCAGGACTCTAAAAACAATCTGACAACATGTAACACTCCGACACACACACCAGAGCAACAATAAACCCAGACAGACGAATGCCACTGACCATACTGCCTGACTGCATACATCTGCATACACTAGAGCAGCAACAAACCCAGACAAAAAATCGTCACGACACAGGCACCTTCACCATCTGGGGCAGTTCTTAGGCAGAAGTGAGCGAAAACATCTATTGATTTAAAGACAGACGAGAAAGAAAAGGTTTATTTGTGATTTTATTGTTGCTTTTACTTATTGAGATGTGTAAAAAATACCCACTATCAACAACAACAAAAAAGAGAAGGGGGGAAAAATGGGAAAGAAAACGACTTTGTTACCAAAACAAAACGACAGAGTCAAATGACCACCAAAAAAGGCAGAAAAGAAAGAAGGTGCAATTCAAAAGAAAGATCTACCATGGGGATGTCGTGGGCCTGTCAGTATTAACAGTATCCCAACATTCTGGAAATTCTGTGTTTTTAAAAATTCCTCTTTTCTATCACTCTTTGTTTTTGCCTTTTTACTTTTCTTCCTGTCACCTCCTCCTTGTCTATTTTCTGCCTTCTTGGTCCATTCTCCTGCCTTTTTTCCCCAGAGAGACTGGAAGTGGGATGCCATGGGCCTGACTTGTCAGGCGCTTAACGGCAGCGTGACGCATTTGTGCTCACATAACAAACTACGATAGTTGCTGTCTGAGCGTTCGATGAAGAAGAAAGAAAGAAAGAAAGAAAAACAGAGAAAGATAGGAGAGAAAAAGGGGGAGGACCGATGGAAACGATGTGGGATTTTGCTTGTCCTTTTTCCATATATATTTTTGCTTTAATTTTGAAATGTTTTTCATTGTTTCTCTTAAGATAGGGGAGGGAGGGAGTGATTTGGAACTGTTGGCAAATGTGTCACATGCTGCTGGCAATTTTTTTTATGTATGGATCTGCCCATGGTTTCCACAGCAGATTTGACAAGGCCGCGCCATCTGCCCATGACAGGGATAAATATTTAGTATTTTGGTCTTATCAGTTAAAGATGATTAGTGCTATTTTTGTTCGTTTCGTGACCTAAGTTTGTGCGAGGAGTATCTATTTGGAAGGGGTAGGAGAGATCGAGATTGCAAAAGAATAGGTAAATAATACCGATCTAAAAACGTGCTCTATGTACTGGTTAAGTGTACAAAGGTATCACTAGCCTTAATAAGGTGAGAAAGTAAAATGAAACATTAAGTAAAAGTGGGAATGTAGGTGTACATTGAGAGCAGACGTGGAGAAATGGATGCTTGACAAAATGTGTGTGTGTGTGTGTGTGTGTGTGTGTGTGTGTGTGTGTGTGTGTGTGCACGCATGTACGCATGCGAGCATGTGCCTGTATATGTAAATAAGTATTTCGTGCGTAGGGAGCATGAATAGTATATAAGTGATTAAATGTATGCATTTTGGGGTAACTGAGAAGTTTGAAAATAAAAACCCTTCACAAGTAGTAGAAATAATAATAATAATAATAATAATAATAATAATAATAATAATAATAATAATAATAATAATAATAATAATAATAATAATAATAATGATGATGATGATGATGATAAAAAAAATAGTAATAATAATAATAATAATAATAATGTATGGAATTTATATAGCGCTGAATCTTGTAAAGCAACAAATCAAAGCGCTCAGATGACACTTAAATTTTTTTTATCGAGGATAATGGAATAAGCACTCATGTGCTTTTTTACATACGTGTGTATGCGGTTTTGTAAATTTTGTCATCTGTTCCCACCGGCACACAATGGCCTACTCTTTCGAACAGCGGAACAGGATTTAACGTGTGCGCAAGATGTTCTGCATGCGTTCGCACACG
This sequence comes from Rapana venosa, assembly GCA_028751875.1. NCBI lineage: Eukaryota > Metazoa > Mollusca > Gastropoda > Neogastropoda > Muricidae > Rapana > Rapana venosa. Next base: position 50,176,504 of record CM054144.1, read on the forward strand.
GGGCCTCGGTTTATAGTCTCATCCGAAGGACTTTGACATTCAGTTCGATTTTTTTGTCAAACTGGGAAGAAAGGGCGAGGCTGGGAATCGAACCCAGAACCTCACGGTTTACGTGTTGGCAGGCAAACGTCTGAACCATCCTGCCACCTTCCTTTCTATTGCATCAGTAGTGTAAACAGCACAAAGAATTATGGTAGGGTTTGGTGGGTTTTTTCTGTAACTGGTAAAAGTGTCAGCTGTAAGAACAAAAGAAGGACCTGTGATTGCCTTTGCTATTGTAGGGATGTCCTTGTTTGGTGTTGGTGGCAAATCTGTGTACTGACTGGTCTTCCATTGGCATATCATTGCAAATTTTACGGCAAAACATCTTCAGAAAAATTGATGTATAAAAGATGATCAGCTTGTAGTTTGAAGATTAGTATAGCAATATGTTAGTGTTTTATGCTTGGGGAGTGTACATGTGTGTGTGTGTGTGTGGGGGGGGGGGGGGTGGTTGTTAAAATGTTTGAAACAGTGTGTGTGAATGAGACAGCTGTTAGCAGTTGGTGGGAGGGGGGGGGGTGTTTGGCTTTTTTCTTTCCTTTTCTTTGTTTTGTTTTGTTTTACATACATACATACATACATACATACATACATACATACATACATACATACATACATACATACATACATACATACATACATACACACACAAACATTACATACATTACATACATACATACATACATACATTACATCCATACATCCATCCATACATACATATATGTTCGGTTGAATTCTGTAACCTTATTGTTAGATGATGGCATGCTCATAGTGAAACCAAAGAGTTCAATTATTTAGCGTGTACATACCATTCGTGACAAAGAGAGGGAGACAGAGATGAAAACAAAGAGAGCAAGAGACAAACCCACAGAGAGACAGACAGACAAACAGACAGATAGACAGAGACAAAGTAATCAGCACAAAGATGTGAAAGAGAGAAAAAAGGGAGGGTAGGGGGGGGGGGGGGAGTGAGAAACCAGAGTGACGTTGACAGTTGAGAAAGAATATAATGAAAGCAACACAATAAGACTCTTAATGTTAAAACAGGAGGTTTAAAAATTTGATCACTGACGTCACTGCATTTCACAGACTGCATGTGGGCTGTTAAGCTGACAAACGACAAGGAAGCCTCAAAGAATAAAACGGTAATGAAGGCAACAACAAAGTAACGACAACTGCAACGGAAGGTAGAAGGATAACAATTACGGTCCAATCCAATCCAAAGCAATCTTGTCGTTTACAGCCCTACCTACTTACAGAGGCCCTATCAGGGATGTCACCTCGTAACAATTACAAAGCAAATGCCAAAGGTTAACATTGATTCAGAAGTTGTCTTTTTCTGTCTGACTCTGCATCTTGCCACCTCTTCTCTCTCTATTTCTCTGTCTCTATTCCTATATAAAAAAAAGAAGGATAGAAAAACAAGAATCGCGGAAAAAGAATAGATGAATGAACGTAAGACAGAAAAAGAAACAATCGATGAGAAAAGGACACATCTTTTTATTATATATAAATAGAAATAGACCAAGTTAAAAAGAAAGTGAGAGTGAAATGGAAATATGTACAAAGTAAAAGCTTGTAGCTAGCTCTTGTGCTAGTTGCATGTGCGTGTAAATCATATTATCAATATGGCATAAATGTTTAAGAATCCAATGATTAATTACAAACATCACAAATAATGGGAAAATATTCCCCGAAGCTGAAATGCAGATAAATGAATCGTGGGGCAGATGGTTGGTTGCATATGCAAAATCTCATCATGGATAAACCTGAGAGTTCTTGCAGAGAAACAGGAATAATCGGAAATCTCAAGGAACTTACGAAGCAATCTATATTAATAATTGATGAATCATTACCATAAATAACAAGAATAAGAATAAGAAATGGAATCTATAGAGCGCTATATCTTGCAATTACAAATCAGAGCGCTTCCATTCAATCGTTACCATGACAGAGTCTGTGCACCATTGTCTCTTGGCTAAATAGGTAGTTCGGTGGGAACGTGTGTAGATAACTGTGTTTATAATTAATTATGCTTGTAGCTATAATTATATGAATGCATTGTGATTTAAAACCATTGTTATAGCACGTTTATGAACAAAGAGAGAGAGAGAGAGAGAGAGAGAGAGAGAGAGAGAGAGAGAGAGAGAGAGAGAGAGAGAGAGAGATGCCAGGAGATGTCATGAAAAAAAAGAGAGGGCAAGGGCAAAGAAAACAGGACGCTGTCCTTGTTTTGACCCTGAGTTATCGATCTTGGCGACGACTTTCGTCTTTATGGCTGCGTTTACTTCCCTTGGAAGTTGAAGAGAAGGAGGGGGAAGGGAGGAGAAGAGGAGGAGGAGAAGAGAAGGGTCAGCCTTTTACCTTGGGTTGGTGTTCAAAACAAGTCTGTGTTCCTCCTGATCAAGATGGTGAAAACAACAATGGAAGACACTCGAACTGTTTCGAACTGCTTATTGAGAGTAGATGGATAAGTTCAGGGCTTTTTTACACCATGCTCTCAAAAACAAAACAAAAAACAAACAAAACAAAAATATCACCAGAAAAACAAAAACAAAAACCACCCAACAACTCCGCAAACAATCATTATCAACATTCTTATACACCAAAATGAAAATTTAAAAAAAGACAGGGACAGAGACACAAGACAGAGAGAGAGAGAGAGAGAGAGGAGAGAGAGAGAGAGAGAGAGAGAGAGAGAGAGAGAGAGAGAGAGAGAGAGAGAGAGAGAAGAGATTATATTTTATTCGTTTACATCGAGGATATTGGAATAAGCACGTATGTGCTGTTTTACATCCAGTGCCTGTGTGTATGCGGTTTTGTCAATTTTGTCATCTGTTCCCACCGGCACACAATGGCCTACTCTTACGAACAGCGGAACAGGATGCGCAAGATGTTCTGCATGCGTTCGCACACGGGGCCTCGGTTTAAAGTCTCATCCGAAGTACTTTTGGGGAGAGTGGAGTCTGCACTGATGTTAACTCCAGGGGAAAATATCCCCTTGAACGGGAATCGAACCCCGGGTGGTCAGATTGCGAGCGCAATGTTCTAACCACTAGGCTATCTGAGAGAGAGAGAGAGAGAGAGAGAGAGAGAGAGAGAGAGAGAGAGAGAGAGAGAGAGAGAGAGAGAGAGAGCGAGAGAGAGCGAGAGAGAGAGAGAGAGCGAGAGAGAGAGAGAGAGAGAGAGAGAGAGAGAGAGAGAGAGAGGAGGGGATGCCGGAGGAGAGGGAGGGTAGGAGTTAGAGGGGTTAGAACAAGGTGGGGGTGCTGTATAAAAGAATGGAATCAAACCTGGCCAGGGGATTCTGTGAGAGACAGACAATGGGCCAGGCAAAGAGACGACAGACAATGGGCCAGGCAAAGAGACAGACAATGGGCCAGGCAAAGAGACAGACAATGGGCCAGGCAAAGAGACAGACAATGAGCCAGGCAAAGAGACAGACAATGAGCCAGGCAAAGAGACAGACAATGAGCCAGGCAAAGAGACAGACAATGAGCCAGACAAAGAGACAGACAATGGGCCAGGCAAAGAGACAGACAATGGGCCAGGCAAAGAGACAGACAATGGGCCAGGCAAAGAGACAGACAATGGGCCAGGCAAAGAGACAGACAGCTGATAAAAGAACAACGGTATCATTTTTTTTCCAGGCAAAAAACACCAAGTGCGTATAATGGTTGCGTGCACTTTACCCCTGACACATGGGGGTAACAGTAAGACTTTGTTGCACATTTTTAAGCTTTTTGAAGTTAACATTGATCAGGTGTCACTAAATATATATTTTTTTTAAATGAAGGAAATGACCTCATAACAAATAAATTCAGATAAAGAAGACAGACACAGAGTGAATTGGAAAGCATGGAAAGGGTAGGGAAGGTGTGTGAGGGAGAGATGTAAAAATAGAATTTGAAAAACATTAGCAATCAGAAAGGCAGGTACCGAACTCTCTAATGGTTTCATTGGCTTTAAGACTTTAATGATAATGATGATGATAATAATGATAATAATAATAATGATGATAATGATAACAATGACGATGATGATGATGATGATGATGATGATGATGATGACGTCGACGACGACGATGATGACGACGATGATGACGACGATGATGATAATAATAATAATAAATGGAATTTATATAGCGCTATTTCTTGCAAAGACAAATAAAAGCGCTTTATCCAATATAGAAAAAAATTACTAATTGTGAGAGAGATGCAAACTAGAAATAATCAGAAAGGTGTGAGAAGGAGAGAGAGAGAGAGAGAGAGAGAAGAGAGAGAGAGAGAGAGAGAGAGAGAGAGAGAGAGAGAAGAGAGAGAGAGAGCCAGCCAGCCAGCCAGACAGACAGACAGACAGAGACAGACAGACAGAGTCAAAGAGGACATTTTATTTACTGAAGGTAGTAGATTAAGTACTCTGACCTTTTTGTCATCAAGCCCTTAAAATATCCACACTAAAGCACCAGCAAAATGGTTGAAAAGTAACCTAAGACTAACACAAAGATTGAAAGGAAGGGAGTAAAGGATAAACCAGGAGGAGGATAATCACCAACGAACAAGCAAATGAATCTAGACCAAGATGGTAGCTCAGTCGTCGTTATCGTCGTCGCCAAAGTAGTAGTAGTAGTAGTAGTAGTAGTAGTAGTATAAGTAGTAAGTAGTAAGTAGTAGTAGTAGTAGTAGTAGTAGTAGTAGTAGTAGTAGTAGTAAGTAGTAGTAGTAGTAGTAAGTAGTAGTAAATAGTAGTAGTAGTAGTAGTCGTAGTAGTAGTCGTAGTAGTAGTAGTAGTCGTGTAGTAGTAGTAGTAGTAGTAGTAGTAGTAGTAGTAGTAGTAGTAGTAGTAGTAGTAGTAGTAGTAGTAGTAGTAGTAGTAGTCGAGATTTCAGGGGACAGGACAGCTCAGTGGACAGAGCACTCGCTTTCCCCAAGCCAATGTAAGCAGCATCGAGCGTGGTTACCAAGTGGATGGATAACTGTTTGTGCGCTTTGGCTTCAGTACAGCCACCCCCAACCCCTACCCCACCCAGCTGTAAATGGGTACCTGCCCTCTTAAGGGCCTGGGAAGGTAAAGCAGTGAGGAAGAGGAGATGGGCGCAGCCCTCAATATGCTGGTACCCTACTACGACATAGGTTATGAAAAACTTTTAGTAGAGATGATGATGTGCAGCGATTTTGGCGATAGACGGATGACAAAATTGACAAAACTGCATACACATGGGGACTGGATGTAAAAAAAAGCAAATGAGTGTTTATTCCATTATTCTCGAAATAAAATAATAAAATGAAATTTTAAAAAAAGATAGTAATGACGATGGCGGTGGCGTTGATGACGATAGATATTCTGGTGAAATGGACTATCAAACCACATGGCACTCAATCCTCCCCCCCCCCCCTACCCCCCCAAAAAAATCGACAACATTAATTATGCATGCTATGTTATCTGGCATAACTCGAAAGATCTGGTATGGATCCTTATCGGTAGTGTCTATGGTATCGTCGTCAGCAAACGGTTCAAATGTTTTGATAGATAAAGTTAAGTCAGTGATATACAAAGAGAATAGCAAAGGACTAAGCTTAGAGCAGACCCCTGGGGAACACCGTAAGTATTCGGAAGGCAATGAGAAAAGCAACTGGTAAGATACACTTTTTGTTGTCCTTTTGATGGAAAGAAAGAAATGAGTTCAAGGGCACTGGGAGATAGATTGTGAACAAGAAAACCAGATGAAAGGCTATGAAACTCTTACGCATCAAGTATGTACACAAACACATTAGACTTCCCTCTAAACTGTGATAGACCTTGTACTAAAGTCAAGTCAAGTCAAGTCAAAAATACTTTAATCATCCTATGGGATTTTTTTTTCTGTGTTAGTGTTTATATTACAAATCCTAAACTAACTCTATAGTTTTCCTTTAAACTGTGAGAGATCTTGTATCGAATTCTGTGTTCGTATTTATGTGACATTATCCTCAACTGCATATCAATTTCTGTTTAGACCGTAATAGATCTTGTATCAATCAGTATTCATATGACATTATTCTCAACTGCGTATCACTTTTTCCCTTAAACTGTAACAGAGCTTGTACGTATTCATTTCTGTGATAGAAATAATTTTGTATCATCTTCAACTGATAACTTAAAAAAAATTATAAACAATGCATTTATACTTAAAAAGAGCGTTGCGCAAAGATAGATGGAAATACACTAGAAGGAAGGAAAAAAGGAAGGGAAAAAAACCAAATGCAAGAAAACATTACAAGGACGGAGGAAAACACAAACAGAAGACAAGAGTTAAGAAATTAATCCCCCCAACCCCCCAACCACCCCCCCCTCCCGAAAAAAAATGTCAAGCCAAGCGCCCAAACAAGCCAACAGACAGACACACCGACAAAATCACTTACAGACGAAAACTAGCATAACAAAAACGAAACGCAGAAATGCACGGAAGGAAAATACACCCAAGACCCTCCCTACCCCCCACCCTCCATCCCCCTGAACAACAAAAAACCCGTTTTAAATAAACCTGTTTACCATATAGCAGGCAATTTGAAAAGGGGCAAGGGGCCAACAAAAAAAAGGAGAGAGAGAGAGAGGAGAGAAGGGGAAGGAAGAGAGAAGAGAGAGAGAGAAGAGAGAGAGAGAGAGAGAGGGGGGGGGGGGGGGGTAAAGCAAAAACGAAGTGCAGGTAATAATGCAGGAAAGGTGGAGGGGGGGGGAGACGAGCGGAAAAGCAGGACACTTCCTCATTCCCCCCCACCCCCCTTCCCCCCGGAGTTATCGATCGTGGGGAGACTTTTTTCTTTTTGTGCATTCATTCCCCTGAAGTAAGTAAAGAAGGGGAGAAGAGAGGGGGAGGGAGAAGAAGGGAGAGAGAGAGTAAGGAAGAGAGACAGAGACAGAGACAAGAGACAAGGAGTGAGGACAGAGAGAGACAGAGAGAGATTAAAATTCCCCCGGGAAATCAAGAGAAGAGATTTTCTTCCTCTGGAAAAAGACAGAGAGAGAGAGAGAGAGAGAGAGAGAGAATAGAGAGAGAGAGAGAGAGAGGGGGGGGGGGGGGGGAAGGGGAAAAAGGAGGTGGGGGGAAAAGAAAAGTCGGGTTTCCCCTTTTTTTGGGGTTCAAAACAAGTCGGGTTCCTCCTGAGAGAGGAGGAGAGAGGGGGAAAAAAAAAGGGAAAGAAAAAATGGCACATGGAAGATCAGGATGGAAAAGGGAAAAAATTTCAGGGGGGAGTGGGGGTGAGGGGGTGTGGGGGGGGGGGGGGGGGGGGGGGTGAGGGGGGGGGGGTTTCAGGAATTTGGGGGGGGACAAAAAAAGTGAGTGTTTTGGAAAGAATCGAATTTTTTACAACGAAAAAGGAAAATTGAGAGATGCAGAAGGGACAAAAATACAGACAGAAGAGCTGATGATGTGTGATGATGATGTGATGA
>CM054144.1:50196476-50198976 GCA_028751875.1 Rapana venosa
TTTTTGCTATAAAGACAATTATTCGACATACATAGATACATAAGGGACGGAATAGCTCAGTGGTCAGAGCACTCGCTTTCCCCAAACTAAGGTTAATATAATAATCATGTATAATGAACATATGCTGAAACATATAATATAACATATAACGTATATAATATAATAATCATGTATAATGAACATATAACATATAACTAATTATGTATAATGAACATATGCTGAAATATAACATATAACGTATATAGTATAAGAAATGTGTATAATGAACATATGCTGAAAGATTTAATATAACATATAACGTATATAATATAATAATTATGTATAATGAACATACGCTGAAACATATAATATAACATATAACGTATATAATATAATAATTATGTATAATGAACATATGCTGAAATATATCATATAACATATAACGTATGTAATATAATAATTATGTATAATGAACATACGCTGAAACATAATATAACATATAACGTATATAATATAATAATTATGTATAATGAGCATGTGCTGAAACATATAATATAACATATAACGTATATAATATGATAATTATGTATAATGAGCATACGCTGAAACATATAATATAACATATAACGTATATAATATAATAATTATGTATAATGAGCATACGCTGAAACATACGATATAACATATAACGTATATAATATAATAATTATGTATAATGAACATACGCTGAAAGATATAATATAACATAGAACGTATATAATATGATAATTATGTTTAATGATGCTGAAATATATAACATATAACGTATATAATATAATAATTATGTATAATGAACATATGCTGAAACATATAATATAACATATAACGTATATAATATAATAATTATGTATAATGAATATATGATGAAACATATAATCTAACATATAACGTATATAGTATGACAATTATGTATAATGAACATATGCTGAAATATATAATATAATATATAACGTATATAGTATAATAAATATGTATAATGAACATATGCTGAAAGATATAATATAACATATAAAGTATATAGTATAATGATTATGTATAATGAGCATATGCTCAAACATATAATATAAAATTTGACGTATATAGTATAATACTTATGTATAATGAACATATACTGAAACATATAATATAGCATATAATGTATATAATATAATAATTATGTATAATGAACATATGCTGAAAGATATAATATAACATATAAAGTATATAGTATAATGATTATGTATAATGAACATATGCTAAAACATATAACATATAACGTATATAGTATAATAATTATGTATAATGAACATATGCAGAAACATATAATATAACATATAACGTATATAGTATAATAATTATGCATAATGAACATATGCTGAAACATAACATATAACGTACATAATCTAATAATTATGCATAATGAACATATGCTGAAACATAACATATAACGTATATAATCTAATAATTATGCATAATGAACATATGCTGAAACATAACATATAACGTATATAATATAATAATTATGCATAATAAACATATGCTGAAACTATTTGCTTTTTCTGCATCAGTTGCTCTCGATACTTTACGATTTCCAAATGTCTTACTTTTTCTTTCACTGTCACCATAGCAAGATGACAGACAGACAGACAGGCAGACAGACAGAGAGACAGACGGACATAGGGAAAAAAAACGCACTTACAGACAGGAACTATAATAACGAGAACAAAACACAGAAATGCGTGGACGCAAAATGAACTTCAGACACCCAAAAAACAAAACAAAGCAAAACAAAACACAAAAAAGAAACTCCTCAGAGCACACAGCTTGAAAAGGACAAGAGGCCAACGAGAAAGGGAAAGAGAGGAGAGAGAGAGAGAGGAGAGAGAGAGAGAGAGAGAGAGAGAAGAGAGAGAGAGAGAGAGAGAGAGAGAGAGAGAGAGGAGAGAGAGGAAAGAGAGAGAGAGGGGGAAAAGGAGAGAGAGACAGAGACAGAGAGACAGAGACAGAGAGAGAAAGAGAGAGAGAGAGGAGGGAAGAGAAATTCCAGCTGTAAAGAGAAAAGAGAGAGAGGGGGAGATGTGTAAGGGGGAGAGGAGGGGGGTGGGGGAGGAAAGAAGAGTGGAGACAGGAAAGGGAGACCACAAAAGCAGGACACTGTCCTCGTTACCCCTGAGTTATCGATCATGGCGACGACTTTCGTCTTCTGGGCTGCGCTTACTTCCCCTGGAAGCCTAATAAATAAAAAGGGTAAGGGGAGGAAGGAGGAAGGGGTGGGAGGGGGGGGGGGGAGGTTAAGGAGAGGAGGAGACAAGAGGAGGAGGGTGGGAGTGGGGAGAGAGAGAGAGGAGGAGGAGGAGGCAGAGGAGAAGAGAGGGGAGAGAAGAGAAGGGTCAACCTTTTTACATTGCGTTGGCGTTCAAAACAAGTCTGTGTTCCTCTGAAAGAAAAAAGAATTTAAATTGACAATGGACAAGTCGAGACTGGGGACAGGGTGGAGGGGATG
>CM054144.1:50206476-50216476 GCA_028751875.1 Rapana venosa
CTCTCTCTCTCTCTCTCCCTCTCTCCCTCTCTCTCCCTCTCTCTCTCTCTCTGAAGTGATGTCTGGCAGCCAGAGTTTTGATTGCCATCACATTTTCTTTTTATTATGGCATAACATGTTACAGGACACGAATGAGCACAGTTTAATGCAATATTGTTGCATGTAGCGTTGTGTTTACATTGCATTAGCCTAGGGCTGGCATGGCTGTATTTGGTGGGCACACTTTTCTGAAGGGGTGAACGTTTTGAGAATGCAATAGCTTGTGAGTATTGTAACTATTTTGAAAATGCAAAAGTTAGTGAGTATTAATGATTTCAGCTGTCATGATTTATGATGTGCTTGATGTTTGTATTTTGTAAGTGATAAAAAGGTAAAGGTGTCCCACAACCTATAAGGTCGTAAGGAAGCAAGGCGTCAGAGACCTCACTTCTCCAAAGGCCAGCTTATTGAGGGCGGCGTCCATCTCCTCTCCCTCGCTGCTTTACCTTCTCTGACCCTAAAGAGGCCAGGTACCCATTTACAGCTGGGTGAACTGGGGGACTGTACTGAAGCCAAGGCGCGCAAACGGTCACCCATCCAACTGGTAACCACGCTCGATGCTGCTTAACCTTAGCTGGGGAAAGCGAGTGCTCCGACCACTGAGCTATCCCGTCCCTACGTATGTGATAAGGTGTTGACATATCAAGTATAACATCACCAATATCTTTGTTCACAGGCCTATTATCTTTTTGAGATAATCCTGGGAAGCACTTTAGGTAAACTGGATTTTTTTTCAGCTGTACTTTGTTTAGATTCTTGGTCTCCGTCAGCCATTATTTAGTCATGATTTGGGGATATACACAGTCAAGAGTGGTACAGGTTTTGAGTGCGCGTCAAGGTATTGTGCCAACGTCTTACAAAAGCTCACGAGAAGCTATATGTCATTGTTTTGCCTTTCCCATTTTTGCCCTTCAAAAGTGTATTGGGGCCTAAGGCCGATGTCCATTAAACCATTTCAGAGTTTAGAGTTCTCTGTCTCTCTCTTTCACTCGACACACACCACACACCACACACCACCACACACACACACACACACACACACACACACACACACACACACACACACACAACACACACACACACGCAGCACACACACACTGACAACTAGAAGCACAGAAAGAAAGAGACAAAGCAGAGACAGGCAGAGACAGGCAGACAGACAAGCAGAAACAGGCAAGAGGACACCTACAGACACATACAGGCAGAGACAGAACACAAACAGGCAGGTAAAGAAGAAAGGGGGGGGGGGGGAGAAAAACAAATACTGATAATTATAATATATATCAATATAACGTTAACATAAATGTTGCAGAAGGGCTAACGAAAGCCTTGCGTGCTTTACCAAAGTTCGAGTTACCAGAAATCTGGATCTCTTACACTTTGTTTCTGATTTTTGTGATTGTGAGACTACTCTCTCACAGCCAGTCTCCTGAACACTGTACAGAAGATCTGTTCAAATGTAGCCTCGATAGCCACCTCGGTACAGCGGTAAGAAGCTGCAGGCTTTCCTACTGTTCAAATTGTAAAAAAGCGGTTAACAATACTAGTGGTAAGCTTTGCAGGTAATAGTTTTGATAGGTGACGTGACGTCTGTGTTCTAACCTAACTAGCTTGATTTGACTTAACTTCTGTCCTTGAGAAGTCATTGAGAGGCATTTCACTGCGCTATTCAAGCAGTGTGACATAATCAAATCGAACATGTCGAAGCCCATCTTTTCCAGGTAGTATGCAGAATGCTGGACGTTTGGCGACGGGTTAGCTCAGTGGTCAGAGCACTCGCTTTCCCTAAGCTAATGTTAAACAGCACCTGGCGTGGTTAGTAAGTGGATGGGTGACCGTTTCTGCGCCTTGGCTTCAGCACAGTCCCCTAGTTCTCCCAGCTGTAAATGGGTACCTGGCCTCTTTAGGGTCAGGGAAGGTAAAGCAGCGAGGGAGAGGAGATGGGCGCCGCCTTCAATATGCTGGCCCCTGGAGAAGTTGAGATCTCTGACGCCTCGCTCCCCTACGACCACATAGGTTATGGAACACCTTTACCTTTACCTCTATGTAGTACGATCGTGTCACCAATACCATCTGTAACAAATGGCCCACTCTTCTACAAAAATGAATGAAGTTCAAACGTGTGTGCAAGACGTTCTGTGTGCTTTCGCACAGAGGAAATTGGTTCATAATTAATTATTGTCTAAGAGACTTTCAGAGGAGAGGGGTCACCATTTCCACTGTGACCCGTAATGTAAAAATCAGCTCAGATGGACACTTCAGTTCACTCAATAACTGTCAAATTACCAGTTCGAAACTGTAAGCACTAGGCTGTCCATCTTCCACTTGAAGCGTACTCAAATCATGATAATTATCTTGTGAACAGTTATCTTCCAACAGTTATCTTTCAACAGTTATCTTCCAACAGTTATTGACATTCTCCTATGATTTCTTCTTCGTCGTCGTCGTCGTCGAATGCTTAGACAGCAGACATTGTTGCCCGTCATATGAGCAAAAATGCGTTTGTGAAAATTTTTCAGATTTTATTTTCAGTATGGAAAGATGTGGCCATTGTGTGCCTGTGGGAACAGATGACAGAATTCACAAATCCGCACACATACGGGGACTGGATGTAAAAAAGCACATAAGTGCTTATTCCATTATCCTTGATATAAAAGAATAAATAAATAAATAAAAAATAAAAAATAAAAATGATACAGTCATATTGAAAATGTTAACACTAATTGTCAAATTTCAGCACATATTGTTAGTTCTTTTATCTCTGAGATAAGAAAAAAAGAGCATCATGCACATCACACAAGTCCAGAGAGAAAGAGAGAGAGAGAGAGAACTCTGAAGAGAGAGAGAGAGAGAGAGAGAGAGAGAGAGAGAGAGAGAGAGACAGAGACAGAGAGAGACAGAGACAGAGACAGAGAGACAGACAGACAGAGACAAGAGAGAGAGGCACAGAGAGAGACAGAGAGAGACAGAGAGGGATCACATGCAAGAAAGCAGTATGAAGACGATAAAACGATCACAGAGGGCATGACCCACACAACTAGGGACAGGTAGAATAACATACATACATACATACATATATACATACATACACACACGCACGTACGCACGCACGCACGCATGCATGCATGCACACAGACAGACAGACAGACATTCATACATACACATACATACATGCACACACGCACGTACGCACGCACGTCGCATGCACACAGACAGACAGACAGACATTCATGCATACACTCACATACATATATACATATATACATACATACATCCATACATACACACATACATTCATATACATACATACATACATACATACCATACATACATAAATACATGCATACATACATACATCATACATACATGCATACATACATACATACATACAGCATACATACATACACATCATACAACACACATACATACATACATATACACCACACACACACATTCATACATACATACATACACACACATACAACTACATCATACATACATACATCATACATACATACATACATACATCATACATACATACATTCACACATAAATACATTCACACATAAATACATTCACACATAAATACATTCACACATACATACATACATATATACACACCACACACACACCACACACTCACCACACACACCACACACACACACACAACACACACACACACACACACACACACACACACACACACACACACACACACACACTGAACTGGGTTCGATTCCCAGCCTCGTCCTTTCTTCCCAGTTTGACAAAAAAATCAAATGTCAAAGTCCTTCGGATGAGACTATAAACCGAGGCCCCCGTGTGCGAACGCATGCAGAACACCTTGCGCACACGTTAAATCCTGTTCCGCTTTTTGAAAGAGTAGGCCATTGTGTGCCGGTGGGAACAGATGACAGAATTCACAAATCCGCAGACACACGGGGACTGGATGTACAAAAGCACATGAGTGCTTATTCCATTATCCTCGGTATAAAAGAATAAATAAATGTAAAAAATCACACACACACACGCACACACACACACACACACACACACACACACACACACACACACACACACACACACACAAACAACAACAATAACAACAACAACACACAGACAGACCAGATAGACATGACCATAACAAGAACAAAAGACTGAAAGTGCACGAAAGGGCAATCAACTTTTATATATATAAAAAAAGAGAAAAAGAAAACTGGAGGAGAAGGAGGAAGAGGAGGAGGAGGAGGAGGAAGAGGAGGAGGAGGAAGAGGAGGAACGAGGAGGAGGAGGAAGAGGAGGAGGAAGAGGAGGAGGAGGAGGACAGAAAAGTTTCAAGTGAACCAACTTAACTGCCGCGACACGCATCCTGCAAAGGACGTGAGGCCATAAGAGGAGAGAGAGAGAGGAGAGGGGGAGGGAGAGAGGGAGGGAGGGGAAGGAGGGAGAATGAGAGGGAGGGGGAAAGAGGGAGAATGAGAGGGAGGGGGGAAAGAGAGAGAAAGGGAGAGGGAGGGGAGGGAGAGAGAGAGGGAGGGAGAGAGAGGAGAGAGAGGGAAGGAGGGCATCGGGAGAGAGGGAAGGAGGGAGATAGAGAGAGGGAGAAGGAAGGAAGGGAGGGAGGGAGAGAAAGAGAGAGATAGAGAGGGAGAGAGAGAGGGGGAGACAGAGACAGACAGACAGAGGAGTGGAGGAGGAAGTGATTGGTGGATAGAGGGAGGGAGAGAGAGGGAGAGAGAGAGACAGTCAGAGAGACAGACAGAGAGACGGAAAGAGAGAAGGGAAGAAGAGAACCGACGATATCTAAGGAAACAAAACGGAGAGAGAGAGATAGAGAGAGAGAGAGAGAGAGAGAGAGAGAGTGAGAAGGAGAGAGAGAGACGAGAAGAGGAGTGAGAGAGAAGAGAGAGAGAGAGAGGAGAGGGTGAAGGAAGGATGAGACAGACGAAATCGAAAGAAACAATGGAAGTGAGAGAGAAAAGATAGAGAGATAGATAGACAGAGATATAGACAGAGACAGCGAGAACAGAGAGAGACAGAAAGACACAGACACAGAAGAGAGAGAGACAGAGAGAAAGAGACAGCGAGAAGAGCAGAGACAGACAAACAGACAGACAAACAGACAGACAGACACAGACAGGACAGATACACACACAGCAGAGAGAGCATTAAGACAAGAAGGAGGAAAACAAGACACTGTACTCGTTCCCCCTATAGGAGTTATCGATCGTGGTGACAACTTTGGCATCTTGGCTGCCAGTTTTACTTCCCCTGGAAGTTGAACACGGGGAAAGAAAAGAAGGGAAAGTCGAGGACAAGGAGAGGGGAGGAGGAGGGATGGGGGGGGGGGGGGAGAGGGGGGTAGGGGGGGGGGGTAGGGTAAGCTAATGCTGCAGAAAAGAGAGGGGGGGGGGGGGAAAAAAAAAGAGGAGAGGAGAGTCAGCCTTCACATTGCGCTGGCAAGCAAAACATGTCCATCTTCTTCCTTGAAAAAAAAGGAAAAGAAAAAAAAAAAGGATTGAACATCAACCATCTAACACTGGAGAGAGACAGAAAGATGGACGAGAGTTATGGCTGCACGATGGGGGGGGGGGGGGGGGGGATGGGGGGGGTTAGGGGTGGGGGGGGGGGGTAGGGGAGTGGGGTTGTGACTCAAACAGGTTTGCAGCAGGCGGAAGGTGGGGAGACGAGGGGGTGGGAGGGGTGGGGGTGGTGGGGTGGGGATGGGCGGCGGAGGGAAGGGAGGGGGGGGGAAATAGGAGGAATGAAATCAGTAGTAGAGAGAGAGACGGCGGGGGGGGGGGGGGGGGGGGGGATAGAGAAAGAAAGAGCTAGAGAGAGAGAGAAAGAGAGAGCTAGAGATAGAGAGAGAGGGGGGGTGAGTTAGATAGGGAGAGAGAGAGGGAGCTCAGAGAAAGAGAGAGAGCTAGAGAGAGAGGGGGAGAGAGAGAGATACAGAGAGAGAGAGAGCTCACAGAGAGAGATAGACACAGAGAGAGAGAGAGAGAAGAGAGAGAGAGAGAGAGAGAGAGAGAGAGAGAGAGAGAGAGACGAGAGAGAGAGAGAGAGATGAGCAGAGAGACAGAGAGAGAGAGAGAGAAGAGACAGATATTTATTTATTTATTTATTTGTTCTTTTATATCGAGGTTAATGGAATAAGCACGTATGTTCTTTTTTTTACATCCAGTCCCCGTGTGTATGCGGATTTGTGAATTCTGTCATCTGTTCCCACCGGCACACAATGGCCTGCTCTTACGAAAAGCGGAACAGGATTTAACGTGTTCGCACACGGGGCCTCGGTTTATAGACTCATCCGAACGACTTTTGGGGAGAGTGGAGTCTGCACTGATGTTAACTCCAGAGGAAAATATCCCCTTGAACGGGAATCGAACCCGGGTCGTCAGATTGCGAACGCAATGTTTTGACCACTAGGCCATCCCGTGAGAGACAGACAGAGAGAGAGAGAGAGATGGAGAGACAGAGAGAGGGAGAGAGAGAACAGAGAGAGGAGAGAGAGAGAGAGAGAGAGAGAGAGAGAGAGAGAGAGAGAGAGAGAGAGAGAGAGAGAGAGAGGGGAGAGAAGACAGAGAGAGACAGAGTGAGACAGAGATACAGACAGAGAAAGAGTGACAGAAAGAAAAGATAGAGAGCTCAGAGAGAGAGAGCAGACAGACAGACAGACAGAGATAGACAGAGACACAGAGAGAGTGCTAGCAAAAAAAAACCTTGTCTTGTATTATATTGACCATGGAAATGAGATCCTCTGTTGCACATAATAATGACGCGCTTTGCTCCCTGCTGACTCCTCAAAAACCAATACAGAAAAAGTTGCACGAATGTTAACTAGCACTGCAGTCATCAATATTCATTGGGCGATGATTCACACAGCAATTGAAATGGAGGAAACCTAGCCAAAGGTAGTGCCTATAACAAGCAGATAGAGAGAGAGAGATAAGGATTGAGAGAGAGAGAGACAGACAGACACAGAGACAGAGAAAGACAGAAAGAGAAAGACAGACATACAGACACACAGAGAGAGACAGAGACAGAGAGAGATAGAGAGAGAGAGAGACAGAGACAGAAAAAGACAGAAAGAAAGAAAGACAGAGAGAGAGAAAGATTAAGAGAACTCTGAACTCTGAACAGGTTTAATGTACATTGGCCTTTGGCCACAATACATACAGTGAGCAAGTCAAAAAGGCAAGTGAAGGAAACGAAATGCAAAAAGATATCGCCACATTTTCCATCTAAGCCAGCTCTCCTGGTGGCATCACACCAAGTACATCATCCAAATAAACAAAACAATAAGACGATAAATCTTGAAAGCAAAACACGAAGTCAATGCATATAAGCTAATCAAAAGAACGGCACATCAAGCAGCCACAATGACTTATAATGGAAACAAGGAGTACAAACAATAGCACAGTTACAACATGTTTTTCTTTCATCTGTTCATAGCATGAAAAACATACCTGGAGAGATTGTGTCGGTGATTTTCATTTGTTCCTTTCAGCAAGCTGGATAGTGTCATGCATTTTGATTCTTTGAGAAATTTATCTCTTAAATCTGTATACAAACTGCAATCAAATATGAAGCGACATTCATTTTCTTTTTTGTCCACACAGAAAGGAGCGCTTTTGTCTCTTATAGATTCGCTATATCTGATGACATTATTATTGATAGGAAGCACATTAAATCTTAACTGCGTAGTAGCCCCACGAAAACAATACAGAGAGAGACGGAGAGAGAGAGGGAGAGAGAGACAGACAGACAGAGACAGAGACAGAGAGAGAGAGAACTTCAAATGCAAGCACTTTGATTAATTTAATTTTGTTTGCTGTCCAAGATTTAGGGCTCTAAAATAAATTCCACTTCTTATTAGGATTATGATGATGATTATCATCATCGTCGTCGTTATCATCATCATCATCAGCATCATCATCATCATTATTATTATTATTATTATTATTTATTATTATTATTCATTATTATCTATATTATTATTATTGTTAGTTTGCTGCTGCTGGGTCGTTGTTGTTGTCATTATTGTATTATTATCATTCATCCATTTATTATATATTTGTTGTTGTTGTTGTCATGCTCATAATTGCTGTTGTATGTTGATATAATGATTGTCATTAATATCCATGTCCATCGCTACTTTATTTTATATCATTATGTTGTTGTTGTTGTTTTTGCATTATCATAATATTATAATGATTGATAGTGAGGGTGATTCGTGGATCGAGAGCTATCAGTATAAAAATCACTCTCCTTCTCAAATTCTCTCTACACAAACTCATCTTCTGGAAATTTTTTAGATAGCATCTTCTATTTCTTTCTAACGCATTTTGATTTGCTTTATTACACAACTATTTTTGAATTCTCTTTAGAAATTGAGCGATTCCTCGTGGGAAATGCCATCTTCTAGATAAAAGCCACCTTCTGGAAATTCCTCTTCTAGACACGAAGCCATCCTTCTGGAAATTCCTCTTCTAGACACAAAGCCATCCTTCTGCAAATTCCTCTTCTAGACACATAAAGCCATCCTTCTGCAGATTCCTCTTCTAGACACAAACCCATCCTTCTGCAAATTTGCTTCTAGACACGAAGCCACCTTCTCACACCCCCAACATCGGAAAATCTCTGCTGGAATGTAAATACAATCACAACAACAACAAACAATACAAATTCTGGGCTGGAAATTTCCTCTTTTCTATCTCTCTCTCTTTGTTTCTGCCCTCTTCTCTTTTTTCTTCTTCCTGTCACCTCATTTTTTGGTCGGTTTTCTGCCTTCGTGGTCCATTCTCTGTCCCTTTTTTTTTTTCAAACAGACTTAAAAAATAGTAATACTCTCTTTTACGCCGAAGTCCGATGCGCTGGGCCTGACTTGTTAGGCGCTTAGCGGCAGCGCAACGCATTTTCGCTCATATGACAGACATCAATAGTTGCTGTCTGAGCGTTTAAATGATGAAGAAGAAGAAGAAGAAGAAGAAGGAAGAAGAAGAAGAAGAGAAGGAAGAAGAAGAAGAAGAAGAAAGATGGAAGATGAGAGAGAATGATAAGAGAGAAGAAAGAAACAGAAGAAAGAGAAATGAGTGGATAATGAAGAGGAGGGAAGAAGAATAGAGTGGGATGTAGATGAAGAGAGAGTGATGACAGAGAGATAATAGACAGAAAACAGAACAGTCAGGTAGGACAGAAGAAAAGTATGAAGTCGAATAATGAAGGGAGAGAGAGAGAGATAGATAGTAGGTGTAGATGAGATGGATAGGATAGATAGGATAGATAATAGATAGATAGATGAGTCAGAGGATATGGACAATGGTTTAGATAGCTACCCGTCAGATAGACTATGAGAAGAAGAGAAGTAGAGAGAAGATAGATAGATAGATAGATAGATGAATGGATAGATAGGATAGATGGATGGATGATGATGATGGTGGATGATGGATATGATAAATTATTATATCTTGATAGACAGACAAGGAACAGACAGACCAGACTTAATAGATAGGATAGATAGATAGATAGATAGTAGAGAGATAGGTGGAAGATAAATGATATATAGTATTGGAGATAGATAAGTATATTTTTTTTTAAATTCTTTTATTCGAGGATAATGATATAGCCTTTTGTTTATAAATCCAGTCCCGTGTTAATGCGGTAAGAAAGTGATGAGAGAGTAAAGAAAAAGAATGTGGTATCTGGTAGATTTCACCGATTCACACTACGACAGACACACAGACAGTCAAAGAGTATCGATTGATGCACATTTTTCAAAGTGAAGAACAATACGTCACAACAATAAAGCACAGTCAACAAATGATCGTATAGGGTAATAGAGTAAAGCTTTAAGGTTGGTTTTTTCACCTGCCCTTCAGCACACACACACACACACACACACACCACACATCACACAAACCACACACAAATTCACACACACAAAATCACACACACA
>CM054144.1:50218976-50226476 GCA_028751875.1 Rapana venosa
AATCTTGGGGCACACACACACACACACAGAGAAAAGAAAGAGAGGGTCAGGATCAGAATTGCAACGCTCTTGTCACTAGGGTCGGGGATAGCTCAGTGGTCAGAGCGCTCGCTTTCCCCCTAGCCAATTGTTAAGCAGCGTCGAGCGTGGTTACCGAGTGGATGGGTGACCGACCGGTTGCGCGCTTTGGCTTGTACAGTCCCCCAGTTCACCCAGATACAAACGGGTACCTGCCCTCTTTTAGGGTCAGGGAAGGTTAAAGCGGCGAGGGAGAGGAGATGGGGCGCTGCCGCCCTCAGTATGCTGGCCCCCTTAGAGAAGCCGAGGTCTCTGATGCCTCGCTCCCCTACGACCACATAATGTTATGGGAACACGTTCACCTTTTAGTTATCGCTGTGCTCTTCCACTGCCTCCCACGGGGAAAAGGGATCAGATTAAACAGACGTTGACATCGTCTAAAGAAAAGGATGGAAGGGAAAGAAGAGAGTGGGGGGAAAGAAAGTGAGGTAGAAAGCTGAGGAAGAGTTTAATGACAGGAAGTTAAAAAGACTCCAGTAATCAGACAGGGCAGTTTTTTTTTTTTTTTAAAAACAACAACAGCAACAAAACCTTATCATTGACGTCACTGCATTTCCAGTCTGCGTGTGGGCTGTTTAAGTTGATAACAACGAGGAAGACACACAGGATAAAGACTGTAATGAAGACATCAATAATAGCAACAGGTTATTGCGATGGAAGGAAGAAGGGGTGATGGTCATAGCAAATCGTGTGATAAACAGCAAAGATTTATTAGAATTTTTTTTTAAAAGGTTTCGGTCTCATCTTCTTCTCTCTCTCTCTCTCTCTCTCTCTCTCTCTCTCTCTCTCTCTCTCTCTCTCTCTCTCTCTCTCTCTCTCTCTCTCTCTCTCTCTCTCTCTCTCTTTTGCGTCAGTGCGCGCGCGCATGCGTGCGGTCGCTGCGCTGCTGGAGTGGTGTGTGTGTGTGTGTGTGTGTGTATGTGTATGTGTTGTGGTGCGTGTGTGCGTGTGTGCGTGCTCTAATTTTTTTCTTTCTTTTGGAAAACATGAAAAAGTACTCATATGAATGTGTGTGTATGTGTATGTGTGTGCGTGTTCTACATTCTCTTCTTCTTTCTGCGAAAAATAAATAAGCGCTCACGTGAACTCTTTTTTTTCTTTACCTCTAGTCCCCTTGTGCATGCAGTTTTGTAAATTCTCGAATCCGTTCCCAAACCAGCACACAATGGCCTACTTTTTTTTCTCCAAAAGGCAGAGCAGGCTTTAATGCGCAACGCAAGATATTCTCTGTGTGTCAGCACACAGGGCCTCGGTTTACAGTCTCATCCCAAGGACTTTTTTCAGGAGAGTGGAGTCAGTACTGAGGTTCAATCCAGGGTGGGGGTAAACATCCCCTTGAAAGGGTGACTCGGTGGTGGCTCGAACCCGGGCCGTCAGATCGAGAGCACAAGACTCTAACCACCAGGCCATTCCTTCCCTTTTTATTTATCTATTCATTTATTTTATTTTTTTTATTGTATTTTTTATTTTATTTTTTTTCATTCTTTTACATCGAGGATCATGGAATAAGAACTCAGGCGCTTTTTTTTTACATCCAGGTTTGTTTGTTTTTTAAATTTAAAAAAAAATTCTTTTGTATCGAGGATAATGGGATAAGAAATCATGCGCTTTTTTTACATCCAGGTTTGGTTTTTTAAAAATTTTTAAAAATTCTTTTATATCGAGGATAATGGAATAAGAACTCACGTGCTTTTTTTTTTTTTACATCCAGTTCTCGTGTGTGTGCCGTTTTGTTAATTTTGTCACCCGTTCCCACTGGCACACAATGGCCTACGCTTTCCAAAAGCGAATCAGGATTTAACGTGTGCGCAAGATGTTCTGCGCGCGCTCGCTCAAGGGGCCTCGATTTATAGTCTCATCCGAAGGACTTTTTGGGGGAGTGTGGAGTCTGCACTGATGTTAACTCCAGGGGGAAAAATCCACTTGAAAGGGATTCGAACCCGAGTCGTCAGATTGTGAGTAAGTGAGTGAGTGAGTGAGTGAGTGTGTGTGGAGTGCGCGCGCGCGTGTGTGTGTGTGTGGTGTGTGTGCGCGCGCGCGCTGTGTGGTGTGTGTATGTGTGTGTGTGTATTGTGGTTGTGTCTGTCTGTCTATACATAGTCCCCGAAGTTGGAAAACGGATGCCTCATAGATGGACTAAAAACGGTCACATACACAAAATCTCACCATTGGGAACCTCGGGGCCTAACCGAGAAACTAAACACACACACACACACACAAAAAAACACACACCACACACACACACAAACACACACACGCACACACACACACACACACGCACACAAACACACACACTGCGCACACACATACACACACACATAAACACACACAAACACACACGCCGCGCGCGCGCACACACACCACACACACACAACACACACAACACACACACACACACCAGCGAAACTGGAAACACTGCAATAAACAGACAGACAGGTAATGGTAAAACAAATAAGAAGGTAAAGCTGTTCCCATAACCTATGTGGTCGTAGTGAAGCGAGGCATCGGAGACCTCAGCTTCTCCAGGGCCCAGCATAGTGAGGGCGGCAGCGCCCATCTCTTCTCCCTCGCTGCTTTTACCTTCCCTGACCCTACAGAGGACAGGTACCCATTTACAGCCGGGTGAACTTGGGGTGAAACTGTACCGAAGCCATGGCGCGCAAACGGGTCACCCATCCAATTTGGTAACCACGCTCGATGCTGCGCAACATTGGCTTGGGGGAAAGCGAGTACTCTTGACCACTGAGCTACCCCCGTCCCCAAAGACAGACAGACAAACATTCGAAACAAACGGATGGAACAGACACACTCTCACAGGAGAGGAAAACAGAATGACAAGAACGAGACGCGCACAATGCATGTCAGGAAAAAACCCAGGCAGTTTTAAAAAGAATGGAAAAGAAGAGAAGAGAAGAGAAGAGAAGAAGACATTTTTATTAAAATGAACCAGCTTAATGATCACAACACGCGACGAGGAAAAGACAAGAGGCCAACAGAGAGAGAGAGTGAGAGAGAGAGAGAGAGGGGAGATGGAGTGAGAGAGAGAGAGGGAGTGAGTGAGAGAGAGAGAGAGGGGAGTGAGAGAGAGAGTAGAGAGAGGCAGAGAGAGAGAGAGGGGAGGGGGAGAGGCTAGAGAGAGAGAGAGGCAGAGAGAGAGAGAGAGGCAGAGAGAGAGAGAGGCAGAGAGAGAGAGAGAGAGAGTAGAGAGAGGCAGAGGAGAGAGAGAGGAGCTAGAGAGAGGCAGAGAGAGAGAGAGGGGGAGAGCAGGAGAGAGAGAGAGGAGAGAGCTAGAGAGAGAGAGAGGGGAGAGCTAGAAGAGAGGAGAGAGAGAGCAGAGAGAGAGAGAGGGAGAGAGGAGCAGAGGAGAGAGCGAGAGAGAAGAGAGAGAGAGTGAGCGAGAGAGAGAGAGAGAAGCTAGGAGCAGAGAGAGAGAGCTAGAGAGAGAGAGAGAGAGATGAAAGAAGAAGAGCAGAGAGACAGAAAGCAGGAGACAGAAGACGAGAAAGAAGGACAGAGCAGAGACACAGACAGACAGAGACAGACAGACAAGAGGTAGACAGAGACAACAGACAGACAGAGACACAGACAGACAAAACAGACAGACAGACAGAGCCAGATAGACAGAGAGAGGGAGAGAATACAGAGAGAGAGAGAGAAGAGAGAGGGAGAGAGAAAGGGGGTGGGGGAGGGGAGAGAGAGAGAGAGAGAGAGAGAGAGAGAGAGAGAGAGAGAGAGAAGATGGAGAACAGAAAGACAGACAGACAGACACAAACAGACACAGAGAATACGAGGACAAGACGGAGATATCAGATAAAAACAAAACACAAAACACAGGAAAAGGGGGTGTGGAGAGGGGGGAGGGTGGAGGAGGGAGGAATGGGGAGGTGGGGGGGGGGGGGTCAGGGTCGGGGGGTTTTGAAACGGAAAGGGTGCAGACAAGGGAGAAAAGAGCGCTAAAAGCAGGACACTGTCCTCATTCCCCCCCACACCCCACCCATCTCCCCGGAGTTATCGATCGTGGCGACGACTTTGTCTTTCTGGTAAGCTGCGTTTACTTCCCCTGGAAGTTTAACTAGAGAGACTGCACAGCGAGAGAGAGAGAGAGGAGAGAGAGAGAGGGGAGAGAGGAGAGGGGGGGAGAAGGGGGGGGGGAGAGAGAGAGAGGGGGGGGAGGAAGGAGGGAGGGAGAGAGAGGAGTAGAGAGGAGGAGCTAGAGAGAGAGGGGGGAGAGAGGGAGAGAGGGGGGGAGGAAGAGAAGAAAGAAGGGACAGACGAGACAGACAGAGACAGGAGAGGAGAGAGAAGAGAGAAGATAGAGATAGACGAAGGAGACAGAGAGAGCAGAGAGAGAGAGGGGAGAGAGAGAGGAGAGAGAAGAGAGAAAGAAAGAGAAGAGGGGGGGGGAAAGAGAGACGGAGAGAGACAGACTAGAGACAGACAGACAGAGACAGAGCCAGAAGAGAGACAGAGAGCAGCTAGAGACACAGAGACGGCAAAGTAGAGACAGAAAGAGAGACAGACAGTCAGAACAGAGAGAGACACACACAAGAGGAAAATGAGGGAGAGAGAGAGAGGAGAGAGAGAGAGAGGAGAGAGAGAGAGGTGGAGAGAGATACAGAGCAGAGAAGAGAGACAGAGAGACAGAGAGGCAGAGACAGAGAACAGGAAGAGAAGAGTCAGAAAAGGACAGACAGCAGACAAGAGAGAGAGACAGAGAGCACACAGAGTAATGGGGAGAGGAAGAGGAGAGGAGAGAGGGGGAGAGGAGGTAGAGCCTCGACAGGTATTTCGTGGGCGCGAACAGTCTGGTGTCTTCCATGGGGAAAACGGATCCGAAGAGCAGACAGACACAGGAGCAGTGCACAGTGAGAGACGAGGTGAGAAGGGGAGGAAGAGGGGAGGGGAGGGGGGTGGGAGGGAGGTAGGTGTTCGGAACAGGGTGTTAGGAGCGTGGGCTGCGCAATTATTGAGGAAATGATAAGCCAATGTGCTTTTTTACATCCATCCCCCGGCTTTCGGGAAAAACGGATCCGAAATGGGCAAAGAGACGAGGAGCAGGTGCAACAGTTGAGAGACTGCAGGGTGAAGAAGGAGGGAGGAGGGGGCGGAGGGCGGGTGGGGGGGAGGTAGAGGTTCGGAAAGGGTGGGTGGGGGGAAGGAAGCGATGAGGACAATGACAATGACAAATTCTTTTATTTCGAGGATAATGAATAAGCACACATGTGCTTTTTTACATCCAGTCCCCGAGGAGGGTTGTTGAGAGAGAGAGAGAAAGAGAGAGGGAGAGAGAGAGTAGAGAGAGAGTAGAGAGAGAGAGATAGAGAGAAGATAGAGATAGAGAGAAGAGAGAGAAGAGGAGAGAGGAGAGAGAGAGGAGAGAGAGAGAGAGATGGTGTGGGGGGAAGGGGAAGTTAAGGGAGGGCTGGAGAGGAAATATTAAATCGCAGACGTTCGGGGAATTAGGAGAGACAAGACAGGCAGTGGTAAAGACAGGATCTAGGAGCAGATAAACAAAAATGTTTAAGTCTCATATATACACACACACGCGCACGCGCACACGTGGGCACTTGCAAGCATGTACACATCCATACATGCATGCAATGCACAAATCCATGCGCGTGCACATGCATGTGCGCGCGCAAGCGCACGCACGCACGTATACAGACACAGACACGCGTGCACGCGCGCGTACACACGCAACCACACACACACATACATGCTCACACACGCGCGCGCTCGCGCGCGCATACACACACACATACACACTCTTGCACTTATATAATAATAATAATAATAATGTATAATTTATATGAATTAGCGCTGAATCTTGTCAAGCAACAAATCAAAGCCACATACACACACACGCTTGCACATACGCACACACGCATGAAGAGAGGAGAGAGAGAGAGATAGAGAGAGAGACAGACAGACAGACAGACAAACACACAGTCAGTCAGACAGTCAGTCAGTCAGTCAGACAGACAGAGACAGACAGAACAAACAGACTGACAGGAAGCTTAAAAAATAATAATAATTATAAAAATCTCTCTGCCTGTTATTTTACCATGGAAATGAGAAAATTACTTGCGCATAATAATTTCTCATGCGTTTTCGTGGGTGAACTCCAGAATTTTTGGGTCTTTAATTCTGGGGGAAAATGCCAGCGCTGATGGAATCATTTATATTCATCAGTGGCGATTAATTATTGTTCGAAAGGAGGACAATGGCCAAAAAGAAGAGGTAGAGGCGAAAAGAAGCAAAGAGAATGACAGAGATGAAATGTGCTGGGAAAGAGAGAGAGAGAGAGAAAAGAGAGAGAGAGAGGGGTAGGGGTTTAGAAGGAATGAGAGAGAATGAGAGAGAATGGGAGATAAAGGGAAAAACAAATTGACAGAGATAGATGGACAGAGAGAGAGAGAGACAGAAACAGAGAGAGACAGAGTGAAAGACAGACAAAGAGACAGACAGACAGACAGAAACAAAGACAGCAACATAGAGACAGAGAAACAGAGACAGAAAGAGACACAGATTGACAAGGCATAGACAGAGAGATAAAGACAGATAGAGAGACAGACTGATAGACAGACAGAGACAGAGGGACACAGAAAGAGAGACAGAAAGAGAGACAGACAGACAGACTGATAGACAGAAACAGAGGGACAGAGAGAGAGAGAGAGAAAGAGAGAGAGAGACAGAGAGACAGAGTCAGTCAGTCATCGACAGAGAAAAAAAGGGAGACAGAGACAGAGAGCTGGAGAGGAGGTAAGGGAGGAGGGGGAAGGGAGAACCAGAGACAGACAGAGAGAGAGAGAGAGAGAGAGAGAGAGGAGAGGAGAGAGAGAGAGAGAGAGAGGAGGAGAGAGAGAGAGAGAGATGATTAATTTATTCTTTTATATCGATGATCATGGAATAAGCTCTCGTCTGCTTTTTAACATCCAATCCCCGTGTGTATGCGGTTTTGCAAATTTTGTCATCTGTTCCCACCGGCACACAAATGGCCTACTCTGTCGAAAAGCGGAACAGGATTTAACGTGTGCGCAAGATTGGCCTCGGTTTATAGTCTCATCCGAAAGACTCTTGGGGAGAGTGGAGTCTGCGCTGATGTTAACTCCAGGGGAATATATCCCCTTGAACGGGATTCAATTCCGGGTCGTCAGATTGCGAGCGCAATGTTCTAACCACTAGGAGGAGAGAGAGAGAGAGAGAGAGAGAGAGAGAGAGAGAGAGAGGAGAGAGAGAGGAGGAGAGAGAGAGAGAGAGAGAGAGAATTGAGAGGGAGGAGAAGAGATGAACTGGCAGCGTGCTGATGAACAAACAGAAGACAGACAGACAGACGAAGACAGACAGACGACGACAGACGAAGACAGACAGACCGACAGACAGACAGACAGACAGACCGACATACAGACATACAGACCGACA
>CM054144.1:50228976-50231476 GCA_028751875.1 Rapana venosa
TTTCTTCTTGAAAACCACATGCACATTGCTTATCCATCGGGTTTTCACTGTACCTATGCATATTGCAGTTTATAGGTAATACACCAAGTCTTACATGTGAAAATGCGACTCTAAAACATACTATATCAATGCATGAAAGCATTCCGTGTCGGAGGAAGAAGACAGAGTGACGAAGAAGCTCGCCCACTGATTGTACAGTTTCAGAGTGGGGGGACAAAATGGAAATACTGACAGAGAGAGAGAGAGAGAGAGAGAGGGGGAGGAGAGAGAGAGTGAGAGAGAGAGAGAGAGAGAGAGAGAGAGAGAGAGAGAGAGAGAGAGAGAGAGAGAGAGAGAGAGAAAAGAGAGAGAGAGAGAGAGAACAGTATACACCAGCTACCTTAGCGGAATGAATCCATCAGTGTAAGGTTCCCTTAAAAGGCCGGGTATAGATCGGCAAGAGGCTGCATCTTCACATTCCTTCCTACTTTCCTGTCTCCCCTTTCTATAGCTATAATTATTGATGTCTTCACGTGGCAAACGCTTCGATCAAACCCCAAAGGTGACACCATACCTGTGAATGATTTGCGGGTTTTTTGTTTTGAAGACGTTGACTGAACATCCCTTTCGCTGATTTTTCCATGCTGATAGTAATAATGTCATCTTGTCGTGCTGGCTGGTTGGATTTTAGTGTGAGAATATCAGTTCTTGTGTGAAAGTATTGCTTCATCATAGAACTATTATTACGTTCCTTTTTTTCTGTCTTGTCAAAGATTGCGCTCGTTTTGAGGTGTGGGGTGGGAGGGGAAGGTTTGTTTGGGGTTTTTTTTTGTTGCTTTTTGCTTTTTTTGTTTTTGTTGTGCTTCTTTTTTGTGACGCCGTGTTTCCTCAATAAATCTTTGTTTTTCAACTTACCTAGTTCAAGTTAAAAAAGTTGTAAAGTGTCTTTTGCTATGTAATATTATGTTTGAATAAACTTGTTTCTGAATGTGTGTGTGTCTGTGTGTGAGTGTCTGTGTGTGTGTGTGTGCGTGTGTGTGTGTGTGTGTGTGTGGTGTGTGTGTGTGTGTGTGTGTGTGGTGTGTGTGTGTGTGTGTGTGTGTGTGTGTGTGTGTGTGTGTGTGTGTGTATTTGTGTGTGCGTATGTGTGTATGTGTGTATGTGTGTGTGTCTTTGCATCTGTGTGTGTGTGTCTGTGTGTCTGTGTGTATGTGCGTCTGCGTGTGTGCGTGTGTGTGTACGTGTATGTGCGTCTGTGTGTCTGTGTGTGTCTGTGTGTGTGTCTGTGTGTGTCGTTCGTCCCTATCTGTAATCGACTGACATTAAAACTTTGGACCTAAATCACCACATGGAGATTGTAGTCAAGTCAAGTCAAGTCAAGTCAAAGTCAAAAACACTTTAATCATCCCATGAAGGGCAATTACAAGTATTGAGCCCGACGAGCCTCATTTCTGTGGTCGTCTGTTGCTACCGGGGCGAACTTGTGAAAGTAATCTACACAGAAATCCCATCGACAAGTTTATGAACAGTACATTCTCAGAATGACCTAGCACTGTCTGAGAACACGAAAACAATTTTTGAAAGAAAGAAAAAAAAAAGTGAGCAAGAAAACGGGTGCTTTAATATTTCATCTGTTCTGTCTTTTTTGTTGTTTTGTTATACCAGGGACATCACCAAGTCCTGTGACGTGTATAACTCGTATATTTCTTATAGTAATCATTGTATTGTACTGTATAGCGTATCGTACACCGCTGAAAGGTTCAGGAGATTATTTTGTCAGTGTGAATTTAAACCTGCCCCTCTCTCCAAAAAATACACACTTCCCACTGGTGCAGCATTGCAGTTTTTGTTTCCCTTCTGTAGGTGTGTATGTATTCCTATCAAAGTCGTGTCTTTTTTTTACGTCAAGTTCTGGGCAAGGTTCCAGTAGCTGTGGCTTCTTTTGTGTTTCCTAAATATGTCTCGGGGACGGGATAGCTCAATGGGTCAGAGCACTCGCTTTCCCTAAGCTAAGGTTAAGCAGCATCGAAGGTGGTTACCAAGTGGATGGGTGACCGTTTGCGCGCCTTGGATTCAGTAGGCCTACAGTCCACCAGTTCATCCAGCTTTAAATCGGTACCTGCCTTCTTTAGGGTCAGGGAAGGTAAAGGTAAAACAGAGGAGATGGGTGCCACCCTCAATATGCTGGCCCCTAGAGAAGCTGAGGTTTCTGACGCTTCGCTCCCCTAGGACCTTATATGTTGTAGAACACCTTTACCTTTTTAAACATGTGTTACACAGGGGAGGGGGGGAACCTCAGTTTACCGTCTCATCCAAGAGACTGGCCACTCAGACCGTCACCCACCCCCCTTTAATTTTCTGATGGATGAGTTACTGATAGACCATCAATCTAGCCGAGGAACATATTCTGTATTCTTTTCTTTTTTTTCTAAATCGTTTAGTTTGAGGATAATGGAATAAGGACTCGTGTGCGAGTTCTGTTTACATCTAGTCTTCGGATATGTGCAGTTTTGTCAATTCA
>CM054144.1:50236476-50243976 GCA_028751875.1 Rapana venosa
ATACATTTAGGGAGACTGCAATATGCATCAGAACTTGGCCGCTTGAATGCCAGAGGTCTCAAAGTATATTCCAAGTCATGGAAGTAAGGTGTCATCACATGATACTGAACACACACATCAAACATGTTACCAAAATGTAAGCGCATTCAACCATTAAAACATCAATCTTTTTATTAATTCTGGTATTTTGAGGACAGTGGAATAAGTGCCCATATGCTTTTTTTTTACATCAAGTTCCAGTGCCCATGATATTTTTTTTCAATTTTGTTGTCCATTCCCACTGGAACACAAAGGCCCTTTTATTTTGTTCAAAAGGCGAAACATGTTTATGTTTACACAAGATGTCCTGCGTGTGTTCGCACACGCAACCTCGGGTTACAGTCTTCATCCAGAGGACTACTGGGGGAAGTGGACTTGGCACTGATGGTAACTCCATGGGGAAAGTTCCCTTGACCTATTCTTGAAGCAAAAGTTGTGGTGGTTTTCTGGCAATTTCACTTCACCTCACCTCACCTCACCTACCCCGTAGTCGAGTCAACCATTGGGGGCACCACTGAAGATTGTGCAAACAAGCTTCCTCCACTTCTCATGGTTCTCAACTTTTTGGAGCGTCGTTCAATTCCAGGGTTAGTCCACTCTCTGATGTTATTTATTAGGAAGGAAGGTGGCAGGATGGTTAAGACGTTCGCCTGCCAACAAGTCAACCGTGAGGTTCTGGGTTCGATTCCCAGCCTCGCCCTTTCTTCCCAGTTTGACAAAAAAAATCGAACTGAGTGTCAAAGGCCTTCGGATGAGACTATAAACCGAGGCCCCGTGTTCGAACGCATGTAGAGCATCTTGCGCACACGTTAAATCCGGTTCCGCTTTTCGAAAGAGTAAGCCATTGTGTGCCGGTTGAAACAGATGACGAAATTGATAAAACTGCATACGCTCGAGGACTGGATGTAAAAAAGCACATGAGTGCTTATTCCATTATCCTCGATATAAAAGAATAACTAACTAACTAACTAACTAAATACTTTCCCCATCATTTTCTCTGCCTGCCTTCTTCTCTCCCTCCTTGTACTGTTCACACAGTCTTGGCCAGTCCAGAAGTTCGTGTGATGTTCCCATACCACTTAAGTTTGCAGGGGGGGGAGGGGGGATTTCACTGCTATGGTGAGCTCTTCATATAATTATGACCCTGTGGAGTTTTCAATTCCTGTTTTCATGTAATCTCTGTAAGAGATACCAAGGAGTTTGTGAAAGCATCTCACCTCCATTGCCTGCATCCTTCTGTCAATGTTTGCTGTTGTGGTCTACGCTTTACACAAATATGGCTTTAACCAGAGAACATGCCAGTCTGATTTCGAAGCCAATATCGATTTTTTTTCTATCAAAAACGGGTCAAACGTTCGAAGTAGATTACCACGTTTAGGATGTTTTGAGCCAGACGTGTTGATTTGCTGTGTCCTTTTTTTTGTTTTGTTTTTGTTGCCATGGAGTGAGTGTAATTAAAGGGCACGTTTGTTTTTAAATATTAACAAAACTCACATTCCAGGGACGTATGACGACAACAGGATAATTATAATACTGACAAGACAATGGTACACTAGGCAGTTTTTGTCCAGACGACAATTGGATTTACGGTGTTACATTGTGTTGTGAAAGCCTCTCTCTCTCATGAAGTGATCAGGAACATGAGCATCTAACCCTGTATACGTCACTTCTGTGCTTGTCTACCACATATCTGAATTCTTCCACACCATCCCTACCCCAACCCCCCAGCCTTCAGCCACTACTTTAGGCTTTGGGTTTTTTTTTAATAAACATTTTATTTAATTGTTACATGTAACGCATAATGCACAAAACATATAATCAATAAAGAGAAACTATAAATTCACGTATGCAATCAATATGACCAAATCCTTTTTCTAGTGAAATAAATGTTTCAAAATAGAAAAACAAAAAGAAAAAGGACACCAGCTCATGGAACTTAACTCTGCATATATTACCTATGTGCCATACTAACAAAAAACGCAACACGAGCAAACAAACGTAGGAGCAGACAGACAGACAGACAGAACATGTCTGCAGGACTATCTATGCGTACTGCCAGACAATAGATATGGTTCTCAATAAGTTAGCCGAAAGCTTTGTGAGTTACGGACGAAATCAAGTTGCTTAGATTTACAGTAGCATGCACTAGAACTGAACTATGCTTTGACATGCTACACCGGCACTGTTTTCATCCCTGACAAGCTCCTAACACAACAACCCGTGTTGTTCAATGAATGATAAAAATATGAATTTTAATATAAAATAAGCGCTTCAATTTGTTTGTTTCACGAGATTCAGCGCTATATACATTCCATATGTTATTATTATTGTCATTATTATTATTATTATTATTATTGTTATTATTATTATTGTTATTATTACTATTAAAAAGCCCTCTTAAAGTCAGTATTTTTCTAAAATACCTCTTGAAGTCAGAACTTTGCTAAAATCCCTCTTGAAGTGTAGGTTTGCTAAAATACTTCTTGAAGTCAGAATTTTGCTGAAATCCCTCTTGAAGTCAGAATTTTGCTGAAATTCCTCTTGAAGTCAGAACTTTGCTAAAATCCCTCTTGAAGTTGTAGGTTTGCTAAAATACCTCTTGAAGTCAGAATTTTGCTGAAATCCCTCTTGAAGTCAGAATTTTGCTGAAATCCCTCTTGAAGTCAGTATTTTGCTAAAATTCCTCTTGAAGTAGTAGTTTTGCTAAAAGCCCTCTTGAAGTTGTAGTTTTGCTTAAAAAATCCCTCTTGAAGTCGAAGTGTTGCTAAAATCTCTCTTGAAGTCGAAGTTTTGCTAAAATCCCTCTTTAAGTCGAAGTGTTGCTAAAATCCCTCTTGAAGTTTTGGTTTTGCTAAAATCCCTCTTGAAGTCAGTATTTTGCTAAAATCCCTCTTGAAGTTGTAGTTTTGCTAAAAATTCCTCTTGAAGTAGTTGTTTTGAATCCCTCTTGAAGTTGTAGTTTTGCTAAAATCCCTCTTGAAGTTGTAGTTTTGCTAAAATCCCTCTTGAAGTTGTAGTTTTGCTAAAATCCCTCTTGAAGTTGTAGTGTTGCTAAAATCCCTCTTGAAGTTGTAGTTTTGCTAAAATCCCTCTTGAAGTTGTAGTGTTGCTAAAATCCCTCTTGAAGTTGTAGTTTTGCTAAAATCCCTCTTGAAGTTGTAGTTTTGCTAAAATCCCTCTTGAAGTTGTAGTTTTGCTAAAATCCCTCTTGAAGTTGTAGTGTTGCTAAAATCCCTCTTGAAGTTGTAGTGTTGCTAAAATCCCTCTTGAAGTTGTAGTGTTGCTAAAATCCCTCTTGAAGTTGTCTCTATCTATCTATCTGTCCCGTAGTCTGACGACCGTGGGGGCACCCTCAAAGACTCAGCAACCAGTTCCCTCCATTCCTCTCTCTGTTCTGCCTTTCTCAGGGTTTTGTTGAGTTCTAGGCCTGTCCATTCACTGATGTTATCCTCCCAGCTCTTCCTTGGTCTGCCTCTTCTTCTTCCTCCTTGGACAGTGCCTTGCAAAAATGTCTTTGTAATTCCTTGGGATCTTGCGACATGCCCTTACCACTTAAGTTTACGCTTTTCACGATCTTAGAAGGTTCTCAGAGGGTCCAATGGTTTGCTGGATTCTGTTATGCATCGCTTTCGTTGCTTAGTGGTCTTTGTAGGAGAGCCAAGGAGCGCCGAAAGCTTCTCATCTCCACGCCTGTACTCTTCTCACCAAATCTGCAGTCAGGTCCATGAATTCACGAAGGCATACAAAATATGATTTTTACAAGGGGAGCGCATTAGTCTGATCTTGGGATAAGTGAGATATTCTTATCTTTCCAGATGGTTTTAGTTGTTGACAAAGCTGTTATAGTCTGTGCAGGTCCTGCATACTACTTCTGGCTTGGAATCCCTGGTCTGATACAATGGCTCCCCAGGTACTTGAAAGCTTTTGAACTGTTTCCAGCTTCTGGTCATTAACCCTGATATCAGTGCTATTGCCGTTGGTGTTAAAAGTCAACATTTGGGTCTTCTCTGCACGATTTCCATGCCGATGTTTTGGAGGCCTATCCAAGTGTTCTCTTAGGCTGGCAAGCACTTTTTTCTGAA
The DNA here is from genome assembly GCA_028751875.1 of Rapana venosa. NCBI lineage: Eukaryota > Metazoa > Mollusca > Gastropoda > Neogastropoda > Muricidae > Rapana > Rapana venosa. The sequence continues at coordinate 50,240,598 of CM054144.1, forward strand.
TCCGCTATTCCATCATGTCATCTGCGAAGCGAGTTTTTGATGTTCTGCCACCAATGCGGACTGATCCTTCCATGATGTTACCAGTGCACACCAGATTCTCTCAATGAAGAATTGAAAAGAGTGGGTGAGAGTAGAACAGCCCTGCCTAAACACCAACGTTGTTTCAGAAACATCACTCCAATGATGTTTGTTGTCGTACCACTGCCACTGGTGCCTCATAGCTGTACAGCTGTTTGATGACTCGATCAGCGTTTCTGCTTGATCGCTGTACAAATTCATGGTATGCCCACAAAGCTGCATGCCAAACACTGTCAAATGCTCTTAAAATCGATAAATACGTGTAAAGGTCGTGTTGATAGTTGAAGTACCGCTCACATAGATTCTGAGTTGAATATCTGTTCTGTTGTGCTCGCCCTGCTCCTGAAACCTGCCTTTGTTCCTCAGCAATGATGTCTCTATCCTGCTTGTGGCTTCAGTCTATTCGAATATAAACTGCACATGCCTTGCTTGGGTGATCATATGAGGCAGATTGTGCGGTAAATTATTGCATGTAGTAGATTTCACCTTTCTTGGGGAGGGTGATGAAGAGTAACCAGTGTCCAGGTGTTGGGCCATTTTCCGTCTGCCAGAATCATGTTGCAGATTCTTAGTAGGGCGCAGAGCATGGCTTTCTCCTCCCCTACAGCTTGGACCCAACTCACTGTAATGTATGGCTCAGCGCCCTGCTGACTTACGGGGGGGGCCGGCGCTTTTTCCGGCGGGGGGAGTCTGGAGCGAGTGGGGGCGTACACAACACAACAGGTGGGTCGGGGGGTGAGGCTTCTCGGGGGATGGATAGGGGTGATCTGGTCTGGGTAGGGCTTTCGGGTACATGGGTGGGGGTGTGGAGGTATGATGGATAACTACATTGAGGCTGAGGGGCGTTTGTATTAGGCTGGTAGGGTTGGATGTTGTTAGGAATGGGGGGGGGGCGGGGGGGGTGGGGGGTGGGGGGGTGGGATTTGTGAAGGGGAGGATTGGTGTTAGAGGAAATGGGGGGGGTGAGGGGGGGTGGGGGTTAAAGGGTAGATGGGGAAGTGATGGAGATAATAGTGTTAGGAATGGAGTGGGGGGGGGGTGGGGATATTATTGGGAGGATAGGTATAATAATTGGAGAGGGGAATAAGGATTGGTATTAATGTTTATTTTGGGGTAGGAATTTGGTTTGTTTATGATATTTATTATTGTTTCATTTTTCTTTTCTTTTAAAATCTCTTAGCTTGGTAGCATATTTGTAGGTTTGTTAGGTGTGACCCATGGTTTTCTTGACTGGTCGGGGTTTTGCCAATAACTCGGTTGCTGTTTCAGTCACCGCTGTATTGAAACTATCGATCAGTGTTCTAGGTCGGAGTCTATCACAGTGAGTGCTGCAAACTTTCCACCTATCCTTGCTTGAAAAATTCTAATACTCTGGGTCCATTCAGCTTCTCCGAGGTCAATTTGATCCTGATGATCTTGTTCCGTCTTATGTGGATTTTCTTTAGACGTAGTCGGAAATGTCATCTCACAAGATCATATCAACTCCCTAGTGTCTGCTCCTGGAAAACTCGTGTCGTGCGATGTTAACGCTAGACTGAAACCGTCTTTTAACCATGATGTAATCTATTGGTTTGTGGGTGTTCTCCATTTGGCTTGCATGTCCATTTTCTGGATTTTCTTGTGGGCAAGTGTATTCACTAAAGCTGGAGGTGGTTGTTACTGGCAACTCCATGAGTCTCAAGCTCTTTCATTGAGTGTTTATTACAATGTGGGCCCACAATCGCCCTCGCCATCTTTACATGCATCTTCTCCTAACCTTGGCGTTCCAGTCGCCTTGCACAACGAGGATGTCTTTCTTGGGTGTTTGATTCAGAACCTCTTGTAGCTGGTCATAAAATTCTTCTACGGCTTCATCTGTGCAGTCTGATGTAGGGGCGTATGCCTGTACTATAGTTATGTTAAAGGGGGTTGCTCTCAGGCGGATGGTAATAAGTCTGCTGGACACAGGCTGACAGCTCATGACGGTGTTCACGGTGTCTTTGTGAACGAGAAACCCCACGCCGTGTTCATGTTTATCCTGTTTATCCTGTTTTCCACTGTAGTATAATTTGTGGTCTTCCTGGGTCGTTGTTTCTCCCATGTTTTTCCACCTGACTTCGCAGAGCCCAAGGATGTGCCATTGATATCTGGACATCTCATGTGTCAGTTCTTCCACTTTGCCTGCAGCTCTTAGTGTCCGTACATTCCATGTGCCAATGATGGTGTTGTTTCTGGCACGAATTTTGCTGCGTTTTACATCAGTAGCATACTTTCGACATCTGTCCTGATGAGCAACAGAAGGCGCGGTCCTTGGTAACCCGGGCGACGACCGATCCGGTATGGAGATTCTGGCTGTCTTTGTCATTGGTGTATCTTGGGCAAATCAAACCTGGCGGAGCCCATCCCTCTCCAGGTCGGATTTTTTGGTTGGGTTTACTCCCCACATGTGGCAGGTGGTACTGGGTTACATGGTTACCAGTAGCAGAGGGAGTCTCTGACCTGACCCTGAAGTTGTAGTGTTGCTAAAATCCCTCTTGAAGTTGTAGTGTTGCTAAAATCCCTCTTGAAGTTGTAGTGTTGCTAAAATCCCTCTTGAAGTTGTAGTGTTGCTAAAATCCCTCTTGAAGTTGTAGTGTTGCTAAAATCCCTCTTGAAGTTGTAGTGTTGCTAAAATCCCTCTTGAAGTAGCAGTTTTGCTAAAATCCCTCTTGAAGTTGTAGTTTTGCTAAAATCCCTCTTGAAGTTGTACTTTTGCTTTTAAAAAATCCCTCTTGAAGTCGTAGTTTTGCTTAAAAAAATCCCTCTTGAAGTTGTAGTTTTGCTAAAAATCCCTCTTAAATTCGTAGTTTTGCTAAAAAAAATCCCTTTTGAAGTTGTAGTGTTGCTAAATTCCTTCTGGAAGTTGCAGTGTTGCTAAAATCCCTCTTGAAGTAGTAAGTATGTTCTTTCGAGCCAGAAGGCCCATAGAGCCGGAGCTTATCCCGGTTTCTGTAGCGTTAAGCGAACTGAGGGTTTTTCACCACCCCTTTTACAGGCCCGCTATTTCCTTTCGCCAGAATTTCCCCCCAAAGCAAGTTTAAACCCCACTTGTACCCCTGGGGGGAGTGGGGAAAATGGGAGTAAAGTGTTTTTCCCCCAAGGAAAACAACACCGACCCAAAGGGGGGTCAAAAACCCGCGACCTTTTGGATCACGAGTTGCCCCGCCTAAACCTTAAAGTAGTATTTTGCTAAAAATCCCTCTTGAAAAATATTTTTTGCCTGAAACCCCCTTTTGAATCGTAGTTTTGCTGAAACCCTCTTAAATTTGAGTTTCAAAAAAAT
>CM054144.1:50271476-50288976 GCA_028751875.1 Rapana venosa
GGGAGGCCGGGCTTAGTGGGTGGTGTTCTGTGTATGCAGGCGCACAAAACACAAATGCCAGCAAACACCACCGAAGTAACCCAGCAACCGTGCAGGCTCATGACGGTGGGTGGCCTCTTGGCGGTCGCAAAATCGATAAGCTCCTCGTAGATTTCTGATCCGGAGGATGCGATATGATGATGGTGAGTAGTATAACTATAGGTTCTGGTGTGTGGAGAGACTGGAAAGAGCGGCGTGTGAATTGCAGGGCAAGAATGTCGTAAAGTGATGAGGGCAGCGGAGAAAAAAAAACCCAGGACCTTCCCTATCTCAAACAAATCCCCGCACCCACCCACTCCCCACCCTAAAATAAACCCAACAATCAAAAACCCCCAAAGTCAATCACACACTCATACCAGGAGATCCCCTGTGGGGATGCCGAGGGCCTGTGAGTATATAAATAGCATTCCCACCTTCTGGAAATTCTGTGCCAGGAATGCTCTCTCTCTCTCTTCTCTCTCTCTCTCTCTCTCTGTCTCTCTCTCTCTCTGTCCTCTCTCTCTCTCTCTCCCCTTCTCTCTCTCTCTGTTTCTGCATTGTTCCTTTTCTTCCTGTCACCTCCTCCTATATTTTTTGCCTTCTCAATCCATTGCCTTGCCTATTCTTCCAGAAAGATTTAAAACGCAATCTATTCCATGCTGATGTCGGATGCGCTGGGCCCCGACTTGTCAGGCGCTTAACGGCAGTGCAACGCATGTTCGTGTAGGGAGGAAGGGTTGGGGGGTACTTCTGTTCTGCTTCTCACCAGAAGCAGGCATAAAGTCTGCCAAGCTTTTAGGGGATTAAAGCATCTGTCAATTATTGGCACCATTTTATTCTAGGTAGAGCAGGGTAAAGCAGAGCAGAGCAGAGTTGAGCAGAGTAGATGAGAGTGAAGTAGAGTAAAGTAGAGCAGAGTAGAGTAGAGCAGAGAAGAGGAGAGGAGAGTGGAGTAGAGTAGAGTAGAGTAGAGTAGAGTAGAGTAGAGTAGAGTAGAGTAGAGTAGAGTAGAGTAGAGTAGAGTAGAGTAGAGTAGAGCAGAGCAGAGCAGAGCAGAGTAGAGCAGAGCAGAGTAGAGCAGAGCAGAGTAGAGCAGAGTAGAGTAGAGCAGAGTAGAGTAAAGCAGAGCAAAGTAGAGCAGAGCAGAGTAGAGCAGAGCAAAGTAGAGCAGAGTAGAGAAGAGTAGAGCAGAGTAGAGAAGAGTAGAGTAGAGAAGAGTAGAGTAGAGCAGAGTAGAGAAGAGTAGAGCAGAGCAAGCAGCAGATAGAGCAGAGTAAGCAAGTAGAGAAGAGTAGAGCAGAGTAGAGCAGTAGAGAGAGTAGAGCAGAGTAGAGAAAGCAGAGCAGAAGTAGAGTAGAGCAGAGAAGTAGAGCAGAGAGAGAGAGTAGAGAGAGTAGAGAAGAGTAGAGCAGAGAAGAGTAGAGAAGTAGAGAGATAGAGAAGAGTAGAGTAGAGTAGAGAAGCAAGTAGAGAGAGTAGAGAGCAGAGTAAGAGTAGATGAAAGTAGAGCAGAGTAGAGTAGAAGTAGAGAGAAGAGAAGAGTAGAGTAAGCAAGAGCAGAGTAGAGGAGAGAGTAGAGTAGAGTAGAGAAGCAGAGAGAGCAAGAGAAGAGCAGAGTAGAGAAGCAGAGCAGAGAGAGCAGAGTCAGAGAGAGTAAGAGTAGAGCAGAGCAAGAGCAGAGCAGAGAGAGCAGAGCAAGAGAGCAAGCAGAGTAGAGAGAGAAGAGTAGAGAGAGAGAGCAGAGGCAGAGTAGAGCAGAGAGAAGCAGAGCAGAGCAGAGCAGAGCAGAGCAGTAGAGCAAGCAGAAGCAGAGCAGAGCAGAAGCAGAGAGAGCAGAGCAGCAGTAGAGCAGGGAGATAAGAGGACAGGATGGAAAGGTAGATGGGTAAAGTAGAATAGAATAGGGTAGGATAAAGAAGGTAGGATATGGTAGAGATAAAGTAGAATAGGATAAGTAGGATAAAGAAGATAGGAATGGTAGATAAGTAGATAGGATAGGTAGGATAAGAAGGATAGATATGGTAGGATAAAGTAGAATAGGAGGGTAGGATAAAGAAGGATAGAATAGGTAGGATAAACTAGGATAGGATAGGTAGGATAAAGAGATAGGATATGGTAGGATAAACTAGGATAGGATAGGTGGGATAAAGTAGTTAGAGGGTAGAAAACTAGGATAGATAGGGTAGATAAAGTAGATAGGATAGGTACGTAAACAGGATAGGATAGGGAAAGTAGGATAGGATAGGTAGGATAGGGTAGGGTAGGGAAGGGTAGGATAGAACAGGATAGGATTGGATAGGGTAGGAATTCGATAGCATAGCATAGAATAGGGCAGGATGGGGTAGGATAGGGCAGCATAGGATAGCATAGGAAAGGAAAGGATAGGATGGTTGTACTGTACTTACTATCATGCACTGTACATTGTATATATATTGCGTTACGTTCCACTGTATTCTACTGTGTTGTATTGTGTGTTGTGCTGTTTTGCATTGTACTGTATCGTTTTGTGTTGTGTTGCATTGTATCGTATAGCATTGTATTGTATTGTGGTGTAGTGCACTGTAATTGTTTGGTATTATATTGTAGTGTGCTGTGATGCATTGTATTGTATTTGTTGTATCGTATTGTATTGTGCTGTGTTGTGTTTGGTTGTATTGTGTGTTGTTTGGTCACAGCAACAATCAAACAAGAGTTTCCGTAGGCAGGAAAACAGAACACACGGGGCGCACGGGAGACAGGGAAATGATATTTATTTTCAACATCCTTTTTAGTCTTTCAGCACAATCAACCATAGCTCAATGTAGTACTCCATACCAACAGATCTTAGACTTAGATACTAATTCCCCTTTTTTCACTGGATAAAACTATACCAGGGGCAACACAGTAACAAAGCAACAACAACAACAAAAACCCACCATATTTTGTGTGTATTACATTCCAACAGACACTGCATGGTGTTATGGGAAATAGACTGGTACTTTATGACACAAGACCACATCGTTATTTAAACATTTCATTTTAGGAAATGCTGGCATATTCACACAACACCGAATAAGGTATTACATTTGAAAATCTATCATACGTAAGGTATTACATTTGAATACCTATCAAACATAAGGTATTACATTTGAATATCTATCAAACCTAAGTATTGCATTTGAATATCTATCAAACCTAAGGTATTACATTTGAATATCTATCAAATGTAAGGTATTTCATTTGAACATCTATCAAACTTAAGGTATTACATTTGAATACCTATCAAACATAAGGTATTACATTTGAATACCTATCAAACATAAGGTATTACATTTGAACATCTATCAAACGTAAGGTATTACATTTGAACACCTATCAAACATAAGGTATTACATTTGAATACCTATCAAACATAAGGTATTACATTTGAACATCTACCAAACATAAGGTATTACATTTGAATATCTATCAAACATAAGGTATTGCATTTTAATATCTATCAAGCATAAGGTATTACATTTGAACATCTATCAAACATAAGGTATTACATTTGAATACCTATCAAACATAAGGTATTGCATTTGAACATATATTAAACATAAGGTAAACCAGCTTTATTTACTATATATATGAAACAACATTATTTTTCAAGTACATGGAGTCCTTACGTCGCGAGAATTGAATCTCATAATGAAAATGTCCTCAAGATGCTGACATTTCAATCAGATCAGAAGGGCTTGTGCATCTCTTATCTTCCTCTGCTCTCAACTCTCCTGCCACTGTCACACAACACAAAAGTGCTCCGTCATTCCTACCACCTTCAACTCCTTGTACCAGCCCCCCATGTTTTAGAGAAAGGAGAGAACAGGAACGACTTAGAAAAATAAAACAAAACAAAAAATTGAGAAAAGATAGGAGAGAGGGAGAGAGGGAGGGGGCGAGAAAGAGAAATGAAAAGACTCGAGAACTTGGAACTGCAAAAAAAGAGAGAAAATTTAAGAACCCGGAAATGCAAAGAGAGAAATATATAAAAAAAAAGTATCGAGAAGAGAAAAAGAAACAAGGGAGAGAAAAAGTGAAGAAAAGAAAACAAGCCGGGGAGGTAACTTTTATCAGGGGGTTTACTTCTGACACACACACACACATACACACACACACACACACAAAACACTGCAGTTTCCGCCTCGGGCGAGAAAGGCCGCCATCCATCGATTGCTCTCCCTTTATAGACGCAACCTTCCCACAATGCAGTCAGCTCTTTTTTTTCTCTCTCTCAATGACATACGCACGCACATCGACAGAAAGATGTTCTTTTCTCGCTCTAAGCGTTCTGGGTGGGCCAAAGTTGTCATTCTTTTTTCGGCTCTACTGCCATAACAGGCAGAGAGCGTAGACTTTGGGGAGTGTGGCTGGCAGAAAGGAATGGAGCCCAGTAGGTCACTGGGTTAGTGGTGTCAGTTCAATGTCGTTTATTACCTTAGGAGGAAGTGGTAGGTGTGGGCGCAAAACACACCATCGGATTTATTTATTTTTTTCAGAGGGTGTGGCGATCTAGGACGGTGATGGGTGTACATTCTGTAGGGGGATAGCGATAGTGATGCTACTAGGGGAGGGGTGATGTGATGGTAATAAGTAAAGGATGGAGGTGAAGATGAAAGCGGAGGATGTGGATGGGAAGGAGGAGGAGGTTGGGGGGGGGGGGGGGGTTAGTGTCATCCAGAATTTCTGAGAAATGTAGGTACACCCACCAGCAAACTATAAACTTTCCTGTGAGAGGTGTGGGTCACGTGTGACCTTCAAGCACAGGGCCAAAAATTAGGAGGGAGTGGGTAGGGTGGGGATGGATATTATTGAGGCTGACGTCGTTTTTTCGGTTTCGGTGGTTTGAGTATGTGGGTTGATAGATGACTTTGCAAGTATGATTGTAGGCTGTGTTTAATAGACGAATGTGTGGGGGTAAGACAATGTGTGGGATGTTTGTTTTTGGTTCAGGGTGGTTCATTAGCTTGATTAGAAAGAAACAGACTCGCCCAAATCTTGCTTTGACATAATACTTTTTTGAAAACCGCCCTAAAAGATGTTACTTTCTAGACAATCTATGTGACTTTGGCTTTTTTGGTAGCTGCGGCAGGGAACATCTCAAAAGTAGAACAAGTCATACACAGATAAGTCAGATAGACTATCTCATTAAGTGCAGTGACTATACATGGTTATGCAATCATATGAAGTATTCAACTGCAAATGCAACACACTATGTCCATGTATGGGATTCGCAATTATTCGTGCGCTGGTAGTATATTCTCTGCACACACCTTCATAGTAACAAACTTTTCGGATTTTTTTTTTTGGGGGGGGGGTAAGACGAGATACTTGTTTTCAATGGGATATTGGATGTTGATGTACATTTCATTCTAAGCATCCAACCTCACAGATAGATAATCTCAAGTACACATATCTACAGACACACACTCCTCATATGCATTTTTCCAGATACAAGTGGTAAAATGCAGAACAACACAACTTAAGATTATACATAGTGTAGCGCAGAAAAAATATCCTTTTTTTTGGAGGGGTGGGGGGTAGCAACTAACTGCCAAAGAATGCTGTTTAAAACAGAGTGCGTTTAAATATATGTGAAAAAAATCCAATGAAATGTTAATGTATTTCTGGTCTAATTTTCTGATTGTCGTCTGCATAATTATTCTTTCGAATATTGTATGAAATGATTATTTGAGATCCCCAGACTTCCTAAATTATTGCTTTGTGCTTTTGTTTCTACTGGTGTAGTGTAGTGTCGTGTAGTCCAGTAGTGTAGTGGAGTGTAGTATAGTGCAGTGTGGTGTAGTTTAGTGCAGTGTGCTTTCGTTTCTACTGGTGTAATGTAATGTAGTGTAGTGCGGTGTAGTGTAGTGTAGTGTAGTGTAGTGTAGTGTAGTGTAGCGTAGCGTAGTGTAATGCAGTAGTGTAGTGCTTTGCAGTGCGATGTGGCGTGGCGTAGTTTAGCGTAGTGTAGTGTAGTATAGTATTGTGTAATGTAGTGTAGTATTGTGTAGTGTAGTATTGTGTAGTGTAGTGTAGTGTAGCATTGTTTAATGTAGTGTAGTGTAGTGTAGTGTAGTATTCTGTGGTGTAGCGTAGTGTACTGTAGTGCAGCGTAGCGTGGTAAAGTGTAGAGTAGCGTAGTGTGGCGTAGCATAGTATAGTGTAATGTAGTGCAGTGCAGTGCAGTGTAGCGTAGTGTACACCCGTTTTCAATCACAGCAGAAGAGTTCTCTGCATGAAAATCGGCCTGTACTCCCCAAGGAAGAACGCGTCGCCACAAGAGCAGTGCCACCCATTACTGTTTTCTTTTCCCAGTCTGTATGTGTATACGTTTTCCCCTATCAGAGTGGCGCATCTCAGCGGATTTTATCTAGGAACAACTGCCTTGTTGCAGTGGGCTGCTTTTACCTGCAATGAATGTATGTTGTACACGGAACTTTGGTTTATTCTCTCACTCGAAAGACTAGCACCCAGACCCCCCACTCAAGGTCTAGAGGATGGTGGAAAAAGCTAGGGAATCGAACGCACACTTCTCGCTGTCTATGCAGGTGGGCTACCTCTAGACCACCGATCCACTCAGACCTAAACTTGTCTAGTGGGGTCTATGTTCTTTGAGGTATATTGCTAGGTATACTGATACTATAGTTGTGTATGCTTCGAATGGATATGTAAGACAAATCTTTGCCCCCCCAAAAAATGTACCAGTATAGATATGCAACAAAAAACCCAGAATCAAATGTATTAGCAAACAATGTTCAGAAAGTATATAGTGTCAAAAAAATAAGAAAAACGTAGTGACTCATTCACAACTAATGAAAGTAATGCCAGTCATCAAGAAAGACAACTGGACATGGAAAAGAATTTTTTTTTGGCCAAGAAAAAGAAGAAGAAAAAAATTAATAGAAAGAAGGAATCAATGAACAACTGAGCAACAAAACAAAGGAAAAATAACAAAACAAAGAAGAAAAACAGCGACAAAAAGGGAAAGAGAGAAACACAAGGGAAAAAAGAAAAGAACAAGCACATAATCAAGGAAAACATAAGCAACAAAACAAGAAGTGAAAATGATCACAAAGGAGGAAGAGAGAGAGAGAGAGAGAGAGAAAGAAAAAAAGAAAAGAAAGGAGGAATAATAAGAAAAAAAAAGAAAGAAAAACAAACAAGCACACAACTCTATAAAAATAAAAACTGGAAAAAATACACGGATAATAAGAAAAAGAAAAGAAAGCAGTCATAAACATAAACATAAACAAAATAACAACCAGAGCAATAAGAGACACCCCCCCCCCCCCCCCCCCCATTAAAAAACCCCACAAAAAACAAAAAAAATGTTTCAAAGGAAATGGGACAACTAAAAATACTTAACGAAGAACACACATCCTCTCTCTCTCTCTCTCATCTCTCTCTCTCTCTCTCTCTCTCTCTCTCTCTCTCTCTCTCCTCTCTCTCTCTCTCTCTCCACCGTACTATTTTTCCCCCAAGAACAGAAAGAAAAAAAACCCAGAACTATCACTACAACACAGTAACAAAGAAAGGGAGACCAAAAAAAAACCAACCCAAAAAACCCACGAGGCAACAAAAAAGAACGAAAAACACACGATGGAAAATGAACGACCTACATTCTACATCTTCCCGACAATTATTGACTGCCAGGGGCAAAGGAGAAAAAAAAAAGGTACGGAGCCTGAATGAAGCTGTGTAGTCAGTCAGTCATCATCTTCTGCACCTTCTGCTCACATAATCTGGGCCACGCTAGCTTACGTTAGCTATTTGCATCTACTAGTTCTTGGTGATGAGTGTATCGTCTTTTCCTTATTATGTAATGGTACTGACTTTTTCTCTGTGTTTTGTGTTGTGTGTGTGTGTGGTGTGGGTGTGTGTGTGTGTGTGTGTGGTGTGTGTGTGTGTGTGTGTGTGTGTGTGTGTGTGTGGTGTGTGTGTGTGTGTGTGGTGTTGTGTGTGTGTTGGGGGATCATGTATTACCAATTTTCTGTATAACTTTTATGACGCTAAAAACTTCGAGCTTTGAATAAAGTCACAAACCCCTCTCTCTCTCTCTCTCTCTCTCTCTCTCTCCTCTCTCTCTCTCTCCTCTCTCTCTCCTCTCTCCTCTCTCTCTCTCTCTCATCTCTCTCTCTCTCTCCCCCCTCCCTCCCACCCCCCTCACACACACACACACACAACACACAACACAACACACTATCAGCAGCAGCAGCAGCAGCAGCAGTTACAACAGTAGTGTTTTTAACTGATTGGCTTTTCTTTTCTTCTTTTTCTTGTATATCACAGGACAGGTATATATACACAGATGCATAGACAGGAAGGAAGGGAGGGAGGGAGGGGTGAGTAAGCGTATGTACGTGTGTGAAGATGCCTGGCTGTATGTATATGGGGGTGGTGGGGGGGTGTACATGATAAATTTTATCTTCAAACGTTATCTGAATCTTCATAGGAATTTTAAAGTGGGATTGCTGCTTCAAATTCTTGCAATACCTTGTCATGCAGAGTTGAATATCTATGTGGGACACCATGATCATACTCGTTTTAGTTGGGGTTTGTTTTTTTTGTTGTTGTTGGTTGGTTTTGTTGTGGTTTTTTGGGGGGTGTCCTTAATGTCTGGTGAATGTGTGCCACTGCATGTCGCTGATGTTTTTGTCTCAGGAGTATGATTAGTGCATGTTTGTTGTGAATGTTATCTTGTCTTGTCTTCAGTGGTGTTGTACCTCATATCATTTTTTTCTTTATGAGATGATTAAGTTGTCTTAAACCTGGAATGTTGAATGCATACATACATGCATGATCGCATGGAGACATACAGAGTGACAAACATACAGACAAACATTCATGCATACATACATACATGTGAGTGTGTATGTGTATGTGTTTTCTTTCTTTTTTCTCTCTGTTTCTATTTTTCTTTTGGAGTTAGTTTTATTATTATTGGTTATGGTGATAATGTAGTAAGATAATATTGATCAAGTTGTTTTTTTGTTCCTAGATAGATGGCTTGATGAAAAAAACCAATTGCATTGCTTATTCAATGTACCATCTGGAAATAAAAATTTGACTTGACTCAACAATACTTACATTCTGATGTACACTTTGAGTGTATAAACGCAACAGCGATTCAGCATTCAAATCCCCACATGTTGAAGGAGGGGGTGATAAGGTAAAGATCTAAAAGTTGTTTTTTTTTAATATAAAAAAACATGAACTCAGCCAGAATGCGTTATATTAGCAAAACATAATTTCAACAATTTGTAAATCAAACATCAACTATTTTGCACAAAAGTTCTTCAGCTTTGGACCCGCCCACCCCCATTTTCGCTTTAAACAAATGACTATATTTCTAAATGATCTAAAGATTGGGTGGACCTATTTTTTTAGGAGACTAGGATCATCAAAGATTAAAGATCCCATAATGAAATATACTTTTTTCTAGGGTTGCGTGTGTATCAGAAACATGACAAAGGCTTATCTCATTCACGTGGGCTGTGCTTACTTGCTGTAGAAAGGTCAAGGTGTCCCATAACCTATAAGGTCGTCGGAGAGCGAGGCGTCAGAGACCTCACTTCTTTAGGGACCAGCATATTGAGGGCGGCGCCCATCTCCTCTCCCTCGCTGCTTTACCTTCCCTGACCCTAAAGAGGGCAGGTACCCATTTACAGCTGGGTGAAGTGGGGGACTTACTGAAGCCAAGGCGCGCAAACGGTCACCCATCCAACTGGTAACCACGCTCGACGCTGCTTAACTTGGCTGGGGGAAAGCGAGTGCTCCGACCCACAGAGCTACCCCGTCCCCCTGCTGTAGGGGGGGGGGGAGGGGGCCGGGGGGGGGGGGGGCGAGGGGAGGGGGGCAGGTATCATTATTATTATGTCATTTTGTAATTTTGTATATTCAACTCGAACAGCATAAAACATAGCAGAGAGGTAAGTATGCACATTTCTCTTTTCATAAAATACACGCACATGCACGCACACACACAGCTACACACAACATACGCAAATACTAATACACATGGGCCTACACAGACGTGCAAGCACACATGTACGCGCGTGCAAGCACACACACACACACACACAATAATATATATATATATATATATATATAAAGTATATATATATAAATATATATATATATATATATATATTTTTAGTATGTATGTATCTTTAAATTTCCAGGGTAAAGAATAAGAACTGTGCTTTTTTTGCATCCAGTCCCCGCCATTATCAGGGATTAGAACCATGTTTAAAAAAAACGAACAAACAACAACAAAACCGATAAACACCATGATTTTTTTTTAAACCCACAATACATACATACATACAAATTACATATAAAGAGACAAGTACCACACGCGCACGTGCGCACGCAAACACACATACACACACCCCCAGAGAGAGGGGAGAGAGAGAGAGAGAGAGGGACTTTCTCACACACACACACACACACACACACACACACACACAGGCTCTTAGTCATTTTTACCCACTCAACAAAAGAAAAGAAGAAAAGTATGATTAGGAAATATATTTTTTAAAAAGATGAAAGAAGGGAAAATAAAACGCAAGGATGAAAATAATAACACTACTGCCATTACTCTCAAACGAGGTCGAATAAGAAGACATCCCCGCTGTGATACATAGAAATACCCGTCTGCGACTGCTCTGCCAGGCCAAGCACTATTTTCAGCGGCGGAGCAATCGATAGATTAATCCAGCGACGCGGCCGATGACGTATACAAGAGCAGGAAACTTCAGTGAGTGTCGTTTCCCATCCGGTCTTTTACGTCACTCTAGGAGCGGCCATGTCGTCTGCCTCTCATTTATTAGTGGAAGAACAGTCTCGGTTGTTTTCTTCTTTTTTTTCTCCTTTACGATTTTTGTTGGGGGGGGTTTGGCTACAATAAGTTGAAATAAAGCATCCTGGGTTGTAGAATCTAAAATCAGATTTGTTCCCTTGCATTTGTTTATTTTTAAACCGGCCGTCTTGTATTATTCTTGGATCGTTGGTTGAGGAGTGAATGTGTGTTGCTAAATATATATATATATGTGGCTGGGTCAGACTGAATGGTTGGATGTCCCACTGTCTGTTCCGCAAATAAACCCGGGTCTATAGGCCAGTAGGCCAAGGTCTAAATGTGCCTGAGAACCGACTCTATAGAGGATCCAACAACCCATCCCCGTGTCTGACCGGGTCACTAGGGTGGGAACTTGCAACCCAAAAAAAAGGTTTTACTGAAATGGTCCAAATACGGTAAAGGTTAAAGACTTGGGGGCGATTTGCAAGGCCCACACAGTGTGTGAGTCACAGAGTTTGAAGTGGTACAGTAGAGGAGTGAAACCGGTGTGCGATTCTGAGTAGCTGTATTAGAGGATGGTGATGGGGAAACTGTTATCGAGTTAAAACCCCTCCTCCTTCCTCTGGGGATTGTGTTAGTGATTCATTCATTGCGTTGCTGCGTTTGGAAGCTGAGCCAACTGTGAAGGCCAGTTTCAAGGATGACAGTCACTGCACTGAAGGTTTTCTTGTCTCTGAGTGAATAAACCATGGAACAGTGACAAGCAGGAATAGGCAAAGGCACGTAGTAAACATCGTGCAGTGCAGCTAGCGAAGTTCTTATTCCATGCAGTTTGAAGAAGAAAGGTTGTAGGGGAACTGATGTAGACTAGGTGGTATAATAGATATCAATGCTTTCAGTGTAGTAGAAACAGGGTCGCCATTGTCAAGTGTGCATTTTTGCTTTATTCTGAAATTTTGTACACATTCGTTATGTACATAATTATGCACATCCACTCCCCCCATTTCCCTCTTTGTTTTGAATTGTGGCCCAACGCTGATGTTCAATAAAACATTTAATTTGATTTGATTTTATTCCATTTCATCTCCCCCACCCCCCCCCCCCCCAAACCATTTGAACAGGCAAAATAATAAATTACAATGCACACTTTCTTTCCTTTCCTCTCTCCATTCTCTCTCCTCTCTCCTCTCCTCTCTCTCTCTCTCTCTTCTCACCTTCTCCATCCTCATCTCTCTCTCCTCTCCCCCTCTCCTCTCCCCGGCCCATTTGTACAAGCAAACTCTCTCTCTCTCTATTTCTCTCTTTCCTTTCCTTTCCTTTCCATATTGTTCCAATTCCTCCCTATACCACCCCCTCTCTTTCTGACAAGAGATTTGTCCTAATGAGATTAGCTGCTGCTCCCAGACTTTTTTAAAAAGTTAGCTCTGCTCTGTAGGCCAGTAGGCCAAGGCTATTCCAGTCCCATAGCTCTGATTGCCCTGCCTACCTACCACACCATCTTTTGCTCCGTGTGTGTGTTGTGTGTGTGTGTTGTGTGTGTGTGTGTGTGTGTGGTGTGTGTTGTGTGTGTGTATGTCTGTATGTGTGTGTGTGTGTGTGTGTGTGTGTGTGTGTGTGTGTGTGTGTGTGTTTGTGTGTGTGTGTGTGTGTGTGTGTGTGTGTGTGTATGATACTTGTTGTCACTGGCACAGCAGGGATGAACACAAGGGGAAAAACAACATAGCTTGGGTACTGATTACTCAAGATGCCAGGTAACAGTTAAAATCTGTGTGGTGCAGAGCTGGTAATGTAAGAGGCCTGTATGTTGGAAGCTGTGTGTTTGTGTGGGGGGGCGTGTGTTGTGTTGTGTGTGTGTGTGTGTGTGTGTGTGTGTGTGTGTGTTTCTCTTTTTGTCTTTGTGTATATCCTTAATAATAATAATAATACATGGAACATATATAGCGCTATATCTTGAAAAGACAAATCAAAGCGCATGCATTCAACCTAATCTTACACAGTCATGCAATCAATGATAAATGATCAATAGTTTAAACAAACAGATATTTACAAACATAGTGCGCTGCAGACAAAATCTATGAAATAAAATTTCCTTCTGTCTCTTTGTCACTGTTTCTCTCTCTCATTTTTGTATCTCTCTATCTCACACAAACGCACACACTATCTCTCTCCCACACTCTCTCCTCCTCCTCTCTCCCCTCTCTCTCTCTCTCTCTCCTCTCTCCTCTCTCTTCTCTCTCTCTTTCTCCTCTCTCTCTCTCTCTCTCTCTCTCTCTCTCTTTCACACCCTCTCTCTCTCTTACTCTCTTACTCTCTCTCACTCACCCTCTCTCTCTATCCCTCTTCACCCCCTACTGTCCCTCCCTCCCTACCTTTCCTCCTCCCCACCCACACCCATCTTTATAACAAAATATTTATCATCCTTATAAGATTGGCTGCTGCTCCCAGAAACATTCTTCATTTTCTTATTTTTTCTTGTTTTCAGCTCTCTGCTCTGTAGGCCAGTAGGCCAAGGCTATTCCATCCAACAGTCCCACAGGTCTGATTGCCCCGCCTACCTACCACACCATCTTTTGCTCCATGTGTGTGTGTGTGTGTGTGTGTGTGTGTGGGGTGTGTGTGTGTGTGTGTGTGTGTGTGTGTGTGTGTGTGTGTGGTATGATACTTGTTGTCATTGGCACAGCAGGGATGAACACAAGGGGAAAAAACAACATAGCTTGGGTACTGATTGCTCAACAAGCATGGTAACATTTACACTTTGTGTGGGGCAGCGCTGGGGATGTAAGAGGCCTGTATGTAGGAAGCTTTGTGTTTGTGTGTGAGTTGGGGGGGGGGTGTTTCTCTTTTTGTCTCTGTGTATATCCTTCTGTCTCTATGTCACTGTTTCTCTCTCTCATTTTTGTATCTCTCTATCTCACACAAACACACACACTATCTCTCTCTCTCCTCTCTCTCTCTCTCTCTCACACACACACACTCCTCTCTCTCTCTCAATCTCTCTCTCTCCCACTTTCTCTCTCACACCCTCTCTCTCTCTCTCTCACTCCTCTTCTCACCCTCTCCTCTCTCACACACACACACCACTCTCTCTCTCTCTATCTCTCCTCTCTTCTCTCTCCTCTCATCTCTCTCTCTCTCTCACTTTCTCTCTCACACCCTCTCTCTCTCTCTGACTGTCTCTCTCTTACTCACCCTCTCTCTCTCTCTCTCTCTCACTCTCTCTCCTCTCTCTCTCTCTCTCTCTACCTCTTCACTCTTTACTGTCCCTCCCTCCTTTCCTTCCTCCCACCCACACCCTTCTTTATAACAAAATATTTATCATCCTTATAAGATTGGCTGCTGCTCCCAGAAACATTCTTCATTTTCTTTATTTTTTCTTATGTTCAGCTCTCTGCTCTGTAGGCCATAGGCCAAGGCTATTCCAGTCCAACAGTCCCATAGCTCTGATTGCCCCGCCTACCTACCACACCATCTTGTGCTCTGTGTGTGTGCGTGGTGTGTGTGTGTGTGTGTGTGTGTGTGTGTGTGTGTGTGTGTGTGTGTGTGTGTGTGTGTGTGTGTGTGTGTGTGTGTGTGTATGTGGTGATGATACTTGTTGTCACTGGTACAGCAGGGATGAACACAAGGGAGGAAAAACAACATAGCTTGGGTACTGATTACTCAAGATGCCAGGTAACAGTTAAAATCTGTGTGGTGCAGAGCTGGTAATGTAAGAGGCCTGTATGTTTAGCTGTGTGTTTGTGTGTGTGTGTGCGTGTTTCTCTTTTTGTCTCTGTGTATATCCTTCTGTCTCTATGTCACTGTTTCTCTCTCTCTCATTTTTGTATCTCTCTATCTCACACACAACACACACACACACTATCTCTCTCTCCTCACACACACTCTCTCTCTCTCTCTCTCTCTCTCATCTCTCTCTCTCTCTCCTCTCTCTCTCTCTCTCTCTCTTTCCCCACTCTCTCTCTCACTTTCTTTTCACACACCCCCTCTCTCTCTTACTGTCTCTCTCTCTCTCTCAACTCACCCTCTCTTCTCCCCTCTCTCTCTCCTCTCTCTCTCTCTCTCTCTCTCTCTCTCTCTCTCTCTCTCTCTCTCCTCTCTCCTCATCCCCTCTCTCTCTCTCTCTCCCCTGCTCTCCCTCCCTTCCTTCCTCCCACCCACACCCATCTTTATAACAAAATATTTATCATCCTTATAAGATTGGCTGCTGCTCCCAGAAACATTCTTCATTTTCTTTATTTTTTCTTATGTTCAGCTCTCTGCTCTGTAGGCCAGTAGGCCAAGGCTATTCCAGTCCAACAGTCCCATAGCTCTGATTGCCCCGCCTACCTACCACACCATCTCGTGCTCTGTGTGTGTGTGTGTGTGTGTGTGTGTGTGTGTGTGTGTGTGTGTGTGTGTGTGTGTGTGTGGTGTGTGTGTGTGTGTGTGTGTGTGTTTCTCTTTTGTCTCTGTGTATATCCTTCTGTCTCTACGTCACTGTTTCTCCCTCTCTCATTTTTGTATCTCTCTATCTCACACACACACACACACACACACACACTATCTCTCTCTCCACACACACTCTCTCTCTCTCTCTCTCTTCTCTCTCTCTCTCTCTCTTTCTCACTCTCTCTCTCACTTTCTTTCTCACACCCCCTCTCTCTCTTACTGTCTCTCTCTCTCTCTCACTCACCCTCTCTTTCTCTCTCCTCTCTCTCTCTTCTCTCTCTCTCTCTCTCTCTCTCCTCTTCTCATCTCTCTCTCTCTCTCTCTCTCCTCTCTCTCTCTCTCCTCCCTGCTCTCCCTCCCTTCCTTCCTCCCACCCACACCCTTCTTTATAACAAAATATTTATCATCCTTATAAGATTGGCTGCTGCTCCCAGAAACATTCTTCATTTTCTTTATTTTTTCTTATGTTCAGCTCTCTGCTCTGTAGGCCAGTAGGCCAAGGCTATTCCAGTCCAACAGTCCCATAGCTCTGATTGCCCCGCCTACCTACCACACCATCTTGTGCTCTGTGTGTGTGTCTGTGTGTGTGTGTGTGTGTGTGTGTGTGTGTGTGTGTGTTTGTGTGTGTGTGTGTGTGTGTGAGTGTATGTTATGTGTGTGTGCGTGTGTGCAGTGTGTGCGTGTGTGTGTGTGTCTGTGTGTGTGCATGTGTGTGCGTGTGTGTGTGTATGTCTGTGTGTGTGTGTGTGGTATGTCTGTGTGTGTGTGTGTGTGTGTGTGTGTGTGTGTGTGTGTGTGTGTGTGTGTGTGTGTGTGTGTGTGTGTGTGTGTGTGTGTGTGTGTGTGTGTGTGTGTGTGTGATGATGATACTTGTTGTCACTGGTACAGCAGGGATGAACACAAGGGGGAAAAACAACATAGCTTGGGTACTGATTGCTTAACAAGCAAGGTAACAGTTAAACTCTGTGTGGTGCAGAGCTGGTAATGTAAGAGGCCTGTATGTTGGAAGCTTTGTGTTTGTGTGTGAGTTGGGGGGGGGTGTTTCTCTTTTTGTCTCTGTGTATATCCTTCTGTCTCTATGTCACTGTTTCTCTCTCTCATTTTTGTATCTCTCTATCTCACACAAACACACTCTCTCTCTCTCTCTCTCTCTCTCTCTCTCTCTCTCTCTCTCTCTCTCTCTCTCACACACACACACACACACACACACAACACACACTCTCTCTTCTCTCTCCTCTCTCACTCTCTTTCTCTCTCTCTCACTTTCTCTCTCTCTCTCTCTCACTTTCTCTCTTACATCCTCTCTCTCTCTCTTACTGTCTCTCTCTCACTCACCTCTCTCTCTCTCTCCTTCCTCTCTCTCTCTCTGCTCTCTATCCCTCCCTTCCTTCCTCCCACCCACACCCATCTTTATAACAAAATATTTATCATCCTTATAAGATTGGCTGCTGCTCCCAGAAACATTCTTCATTTTCTTTATTTTTTCTTATGTTCAGCTCTCTGCTCTGTAGGCCAGTAGGCCAAGGCTATTCCAGTCCAACAGTCCCACAGGTCTGATTGCCCCGCCTACCTACCACACCATCTTTTGCTGTGTGTGTGTGTGTGTGTGTGTGTGTGTGTGTGTGTGTGTGTGTGTGTTGTGTGTGTGTGTTGTGTGTGTGTGTGTGTGTGTGTGTGTGTGTGTGTGTGTGTGTGTGTGTGTGTGTGTGTTGTGTGTACGTGTGCATGGGGATGCAAATTGCTTCTACAATATTTGTTTCATGTAGTTTACTATTGCTGTTGCCTCCCATAAAAACACAAAGAACTTTTGACGTTTCTTTCTGTTAGCCAAAATGAAACTATTTACGTGGTTTGTTCTCCTTTATTTTTATAAAGGTTTTGCTTTGTTTGGTTCTGTTTTGGTTTGGGTTTGAGGTTGTTGTTGCTTTTTTGAGGGGGGACTATTCGGTTGTTCCCTCTCCCCTTGTTGTTGCCGTTTTTGTTTTGCTCTTGGGTCTTGCTATTTTTTCGGTTGTTTCTGTGTTTTCTGTTCTGCTTTCTTTCTTACTCGTTGCTACTTTTTTTTTCTCTCTCTCTTTGGTGATTTTTGTGGGAATTTTGTGTAGATATTTTTTCCGTAAGCTGTGTAAGTGTATTGCTATAGGCTTTATTTTATTTTATTATCATATATATCCTTAAGGGCGGGGACTGGATGTAAAAAAGCGCATTCATTATCCTCGAAATAAAAGAATTTGT
>CM054144.1:50293976-50308976 GCA_028751875.1 Rapana venosa
AGATACAGACTAACTGAGATAATTATGATGTTGTACTCTTTGTAGAAATGAAATTGAGGATGAACGTTCTAGGTTGTACTATATTTGTCACAAATCAAAACAAAAATATTCTAGGCACTCAAGCCAATTTTGGTTATGTCTGCTTTTGGCACCTACAAAAGACTGTTGTAAAGCACTTGTCAGTCTATACTTTGAAAGCATTTCACTTATGCCTTATTACGATTTTTTAATGTCTATATCTTATGTGTGTGTTGCTTTATCATAAAACTAGTAAGCATGTGAATGACACCACTTATAAAAAATATATATAATTATATATACATATTTTTTAATGACACTGCCTTTGTTAAGGTCATAGACCTTATGATACGAACTCTCTCTCTCTCTCTCTCTCTCTCTCTCTTGCTCTCTCTCTCTCTCTCTCTCTCTCTCTCTCTCTCTCTCTCTCTCTCTCTCTCTCTCTCTCTCACTCTCTGCATTTTTCAATCTTCTCTCCACCCCCAATGTCCCAATCAAAGAATCCACGACTCATTTTTACCATAATCTATCCTCCTAACAAGGTTCCAACAAAGCCACTCAAAAATCGATGTCCGTTCAATAAAACAACGACACTAACTACTTACGTTTTCGATATGACTGTTTGCAGACATCCAGAGAGGATTACGTGTCTTTAAAAGGGCACTTCACCACTGTCATCAGGTCACTATGTCAGTAGGTCAAGGCCTATCCCATCCCATAACTGCCTCACCCACACACCACCTTTCACAGGTATGTTCACGCAACACCCCCTCTCTACGTCAAAAGACAGAGTCACTGGCCTCATCACAGCCTACCTCAGTCCTAAGTAGCCACTCTGACTGTCTGTCTGTCTGTCTGTCTGTCTGTCTGTCTGTCTGTCTCTCTCTCTCTCTCTCTCTCTCTCTCTCTCTCTCTCTCTCTCTCTCTCTCTCTCTCTCTGCCTGTATGCATGCATGTATGTATGTATGTATGTATGTATGTATGTATGTATGTATGTGTGTGTGTGTATGTATGTATATAGTGTGTATAATAATAAATAATAATGTATGGAATTTATATAGCGCTGAATCTTGTATGTATGTATGTATGTATGTATGTATGTATGTGTGCATGGATGGATGGATGGATGTGTGTGTGTGTGTGTGTGTGTGTGTGTGTGTGTGTGTGTGTGTGTGTGTGTGTGTGTGTGTGTGTGTGTGTGTTAGGTTAGAACGAACATACAAACATGTGTATGCCCACATGCACACACACACGCACACAGGCTCACACACTTGTATGGATAGATGGATGGATGTGCATGCATGCATGCATGCATGCATGTATGTATGTATGTATGTATGTATGTATGTATGTATGTATGTATGTATGTAAAAACATACATACATGTGTACGTATGCATGTATGTAAATAGGGTGGTAAGTACGTACCTACGTATATATTATGACCCCATCCTCCCCATTCCTGTTATGTAAATCACTGGCAGTTTTCCTCGTGAAATTTTATATACAACACCTTTAAAACACAGCCATTCAAAACATGGATATTATTGTTCCAAGGGTAAGACAATACCTGCTAAACATCTGCTTGCAGACTATTCATGGAGGGCCGTAATCTTTCTAAAGAGAGTTAGATATATTCAAGGAGAGTAACATGACCTTAAACAGTAATCCACAACTGTCATGAGGTCACTATGTCAGTAGGTCAAGGCCTCCCTCATCCCACAACTGCCTCACCCACCCACCTACCCGCTTCCACAGGTATGTCCACACAACACCCGCTCTCTACGTCAGAGACAGAGTCACTGGCCTCATCATCAAACCTGAGTTCTAAGTAGCCAGCCTCCCCCACAGTAAGGACAATGGTCTGCTGGCCTGAGGCTGGTGCAGGGGTGGGTGGTGAAGGAGGAGTGACCAGCAGTAGCAGGAAGGGGGTGGTGTGGGTGGAAGGGGGGGGGTGTGGGGTGGAAGGGGTGGTGTGGGGTGGAAGGGGTGGTGTGGGATGGAAAATGGCTGCTGGACTGCAATGGGTAGGTTGTGTTGGTATTGTGTGGAGTGGAGAACACATTGGCATTTTTGTTGGTGAAGTCATAAAAGTATTATTTTGTTTACATTCTCTCTGTCTGTCTGTCTGTCTGTCTGTCTGTCTCTCTCTCTCTCTCTCTCTCTCTCTCTCTCTCTCTCTCTCTCTCTCTCTCTCTATCATCTCTCTCTCTCTCTCTGTATATAAATATATATATATATATATCCCTGACTATTTATCTATTTATCTCTATCTACCTAGCTAGCTACCTACATCACCTTTTAATGGCCAAATGAATAAGTATGTGTTTGTCTATCTCTATGCCTATCACTTTATCTGCCTATCTAGTTAGCTAGCTATCTTTTTATCTAATGGCCAGATGACTATGTAAATTACTTATTTGTGACACTTGGAAATGATGATGACCAGCAGTCACTCTCTCTCTCTCTCTCTCCTCTCTCTCTCTTCTCACCTCTCTCTCTCTCTCTCTCTCTCTCTCTCTTTGTATGTATGTATATAATAGTATATTTATGTATTATGACAACATCCTTCCCACTCTGTTACATAAACCACTGGCAGTCTCCAGCAGGAAGTTTCAAACAAAGCCATTCAGAAATCGAAGTTATGTTCAAAAGAGAAGACACTACCTACTTGCAACATCAATCAAACACCTGTCTGCAGACGCTTCATGGATAGATGTTACCTCTCTAAAGAGAGTTAGATATATTCAAGGAGAGTAGCATGACCTTAAACAGTACTCTACAACTGTCATGAGGTCAGGGTGTCAGTAGGTCAAGGCCTCCCCCATCCCACAACTGCCTCACCCACCCACCTACCCCCTTCCACAGGTATGTCCACACAACACCCCCTCTCTACGTCAGAGAC
This sequence comes from Rapana venosa, assembly GCA_028751875.1. Lineage (NCBI taxonomy): Eukaryota > Metazoa > Mollusca > Gastropoda > Neogastropoda > Muricidae > Rapana > Rapana venosa. The sequence continues at coordinate 50,296,899 of CM054144.1, forward strand.
AGAGTCACTGGCCTCATCATCACACCTGAGTTCTAAGTAGCCAGCCTCCCCCACAGTAAGGACAATGGTCTGCTGGTCTGAGGCTGGTGCAGGGTGGGTGGTGAAGGAGGAGTGACCAGCAGTAGCAGGAAGGGGGTGGTGTGGGCTGGAAGGGGTGGTGTGGGGTGGAAGGGGTGGTGTGGGATGGGAAGGGGGTGGTGTGGGTGGAAGGGGGTGGTGTGGGATGGAAAAATGGCTGCTGAACTGCAATGGGTAGGTTTGTGTTGGTATTGTGTGGAGTGGAGAACACATTGGCATTTATGTTGGTGAAGTCATAAAAGTATTATTCTGTTTACATTCCCTCTCTCTCTGTCTCTCTATGTCTCTTTCTGTCTGTTTGTCTGTCTACTCTCTCTCTCTCTCTCTCTCTCTCTCTCTCTCTCTCTCTCTTTCTCTCTCTCTCTCTCTCTCTCTCTCTCTCTCTCACTCTCTCCTCTCTCTCTCTCTCTATATTATATATAAATATATAATATATATATATATATATAATATATATCCCTGACTATTATCTATCTCTATCTACCAAGCTAGCTACCTACATAATCTTTTAATGGCCAGATGAATACGTATGTGTTTGTTTATCTCTATGCCCATCTTCTTTATCTGCCTATTTAGCTAGCCAGCCATCTTTTTTATCTAATAGCCAGATGAATATGTATGAACTTATCTGTCACTCTTGAAAATAATAATGACCAGCAATCTCCCTATCACTCTTTCTGACTGTCTCTCTCTCTCTCTCTCTCTCTCTCTTCTCCTCTCTCTCTCCTCTTTCTCTCTCTCTCCTCTCTCTCTCTCTCTCTCTCTCTCTTTGTATGTATGTATATAGTGTATTTATGTATTATAACACCATCCTCCCCACTCTGTTACATAAACCACTGGCAGTCTCCAGCAGGAAGTTTTCAAACAAAGCCATTCAGAAATCGAAGTTATGTTCAAAAAGAGAAGACACTACCTACTTGCAACATCAATCAAACACCTGTCTGCAGACGCTTCATGGATAGCTGTTACCTTTCTAAAGAGACTTAGATATATTCAAGGAGAGTAGCATAACCTTAAACAGTACTCCAAAACTGTCATCAGGTCAGGGTGTCAGTATGTCAAGGCCTCCCTCATCCCACAACTGCCTCACCCACCCACCTACCCCCTACCACAGGTATGTCCACACAACACCCCCTCTCTACGTCAGAGACAGAGTCACTGGCCTCGTCATCACACCTGAGTTCTAAGTAGCCAGCCTCCCCCACAGTAAGGACAATGGTCTGCTGGCCTGAGGCTGGTGCAGGGGTGGGTGGTGAAGGAGGAGTGACCAGCAGTAGCAGGAAGGGGGTGGTGTGGGGTGGAAGGGGGTGGTGTGGGATGGAAGGGGGTGGTGGTGGTGGAAGGGGGTGGTGTGGGGTGAAGGGGGTGGTGTGGGGTGGAAGGGGGTGGTGTGGGATGGAAAATGGCTGCTGGACTGCAATGGGTAGGTTGTGTTGGTATTGTGTGGAGTGGAGAACACATTGGCATTTTTGTTGGTGAAGTCATAAAAGTATTATTTTGTTTACATTCTCTCTGTCTGTCTGTCTGTCTGTCTCTCTCTCTGTCTGTCTTCTCTCTCTCTCTCTCTCATCTCTCTTCTCTCTCTCTCTCTCTCTCTCTCTCTCATCTCTCTCTCTCTCTTAGTATAAAATATATATATATATATATATATCCCTGACTATTTATCTATTTATCTCTATCTACCTAGCTAGCTACCTACATCACCTTTTAATGGCCAAATGAATAAGTATGTGTTTGTCTATCTCTATGCCTATCACTTTATCTGCCTATCTAGTTAGCTAGCTACTTTTTATCTAATGGCCAGATGACTATGTAATTACTTATTTGTGACACTTGGAAATGATGATGACCAGCAGTCACACTCTCTCTCTCTCTCTCTCTCTCTCTCTCTCTCTCTCTCCTCCTCTCTCTCTCCTCTCTCTCTCTCTCTCTCTCTCTCTCTTTGTATGTATTATAATAGTATATTTATGTATCATGACAACATCCTCCCCACTCTGTTACATAAACCACTGGCAGTCTCCAGCAGGAAGTTTCAAACAAAGCCATTCAGAAATCGAGGTTATGTTCAAAAGAGAAGACACTACCTACTTGCAACATCAATCAAACACCTGTCTGCAGACGCTTCATGGATAGATGTTACCTCTCTAAAGAGAGTTAGATATATTCAAGGAGAGTAGCATGGCCTTAAACAGTACTCCACAACTGTCATCAGGTCAGGGTGTCAGTAGGTCAAGGCCTCCCCCATCCCACAACTGCCTCACCCACCCACCTACCCCCTTCCACAGGTATGTCCACACAACACCCCCTCTCTACGTCAGAGACAGAGTCACTGGCCTCATCATCACACCTGAGTTCTAAGTAGCCAGCCTCCCCCACAGTAAGGACAATGGTCTGCTGGCCTGAGGCTGGTGCAGGGGTGGGTGGTGAAGGAGGAGTGACCAGCAGTAGCAGGAAGGGGGGGGGGTGGAAGGGGGGGGGGTGTGGGGTGGAAGGGGGTGGTGTGGGATGGAAAATGGCTGCTGAACTGCAATGGGTAGGTTGTGTTGGTATTGTGTGGAGTGGAGAACACATTGGCATTTATGTTGGTGAAGTCATAAAAGTATTATTCTGTTTACATTCCCTCTCTCTCTGTCTCTCTATGTCTCTTTCTGTCTGTCTGTCTGTCTATCTGTCTCTCTCTCTCTCTCTCTCTCTCTCTCTCTCTCTCTCTCTTTCTCTCTCTCTCTCTCTCTCTCTCTCTCTATATATATATATATATATATATATATATATATATATATATATATATATATATATATATATCCCTGACTATTTATCTATCTCTATCTACCAAGCTAGCTACCTACATAATCTTTTAATGGCCAGATGAATACGTATGTGTTTGTTTATCTCTATGCCCATCTTCTTTATCTGCCTATTTAGCTAGCCAGCCACCTTTTTATCTAATAGCCAGATGAATATGTATGAACTTATCTGTCACTCTTGAAAATAATAATGACCAGCAATCTCCCTATCACTCTTTCTGACTGTCTCTCTCTCTCTCTCTCTCTCTCTCTCTCTCTCTCTCTCTCTCTCTCTCTCTCTCTCTCTCTCTCTCTCTCTCTCTCTTTGTATGTATGTATATAGTGTATTTATGTATTATAACACCATCCTCCCCACTCTGTTACATAAACCACTGGCAGTCTCCAGCAGGAAGTTTCAAACAAAGCCATTCAGAAATCGAAGTTATGTTCAAAAAGAGAAGACACTACCTACTTGCAACATCAATCAAACACCTGTCTGCAGACGCTTCATGGATAGCTGTTACCTCTCTAAAGAGACTTAGATATATTCAAGGAGAGTAGCATGACCTTAAACAGTACTCCAAAACTGTCATGAGGTCAGGGTGTCAGTAGGTCAAGGCCTCCCCCATCCCACAACTGCCTCACCCACCCACCTACCCCCTTCCACAGGTATGTCCACACAACACCCCCTCTCTACGTCAGAGACAGAGTCACTGGCCTCATCATCACACCTGAGTTCTAAGTAGCCAGCCTCCCCCACAGTAAGGACAATGGTCTGCTGGCCTGAGGCTGGTGCAGGGGTGGGTGGTGAAGGAGGAGTGACCAGCAGTAGCAGGAAGGGGGTGGTGTGGGGTGGAAGGGGGTGGTGTGGGGTGGAAGGTGGCGGTGTGGGGTGGAAGGGGGTGGTGTGGGGTGGAAGGGGGTGGTGTGGGCTGGAAGGGGATGGTGTGGGCTGGAAGGGGGTGGTGTGGGGTGGAAGGGGGTGGTGTGGGCTGGAAGGGGGTGGTGTGGGATGGAAGGGGGTGTGTGGGATGGAAGGGGGTGGTGTGGGGTGGAAGGGGGTGGTGTGGGCTGGAAGGGGATGGTGTGGGCTGGAAGGGGTGGTGTGGGATGGAAGGGGGTGGTGGTGGGATGGAAGGGGTGGTGTGGGGTGGAAGGGGTGGTGTGGGGTGGAAGGGTGGTGTGGGATGGAAAATGGCTGCTGAACTGCAATGGGTAGGTTGTGTTGGTATTGTGTGGAGTGGAGAACACATTGGCATTTATGTTGGTGAAGTCATAAAAGTATTATTCTGTTTACATTCCCTCTCTCTCTGTCTCTCTATGTCTCTTTCTGTCTGTCTGTCTGTCTATCTGTCTCTCTCTCTCTCTCTCTCTCTCTCTCTCTCTCTCTCTCTCTCTCTCTCTCTCTCTCTCTCTCTCTCTCTCTCTTTCTCTCTCTCTCTCTCTCTCTCTCTCTCTATATATATATATATATATATATATATATATATATATCCCTGACTATTTATCTATCTCTATCTACCAAGCTAGCTACCTACATAATCTTTTAATGGCCAGATGAATACGTATGTGTTTGTTTATCTCTATGCCCATCTTCTTTATCTGCCTATTTAGCTAGCCAGCCATCTTTTTATCTAATAGCCAGATGAATATGTATGAACTTATCTGTCACTCTTGAAAATAATAATGACCAGCAATCTCCCTATCACTCTTTCTGACTGTCTCTCTCTCTCTCTCTCTCTCTCTCTCTCTCTTTCTCTCTCTCTCCTCTCTCTCTCTCTCTCTCTCTTTGTATGTATGTATATAGTGTATTTATGTATTATTAACACCATCCTCCCCACTCTGTTACATAAACCACTGGCAGTCTCCAGCAGGAAGTTTCAAACAAAGCCATTCAGAAATCGAAGTTATGTTCAAAAAGAGAAGACACTACCTACTTGCAACATCAATCAAACACCTGTCTGCAGACGCTTCATGGATAGCTGTTACCTTTCTAAAGAGACTTAGATATATTCAAGGAGAGTAGCATAACCTTAAACAGTACTCCAAAACTGTCATCAGGTCAGGGTGTCAGTATGTCAAGGCCTCCCTCATCCCACAACTGCCTCACCCACCCACCTACCCCCTACCACAGGTATGTCCACACAACACCCCCTCTCTACGTCAGAGACAGAGTCACTGGCCTCATCATCACACCTGAGTTCTAAGTAGCCAGCCTCCCCCACAGTAAGGACAATGGTCTGCTGGCCTGAGGCTGGTGCAGGGGTAGGTGGTGAAGGAGGAGTGACCAGCAGTAGCAGGAAGGGGGTGGTGTGGGGTGGAAGGGGGTGGTGTGGGGTGGAAGGGGGGTGGTGTGGGATGGAAAATGTCTGCTGGACTGCAATGAGTAGGTTGTGTTGGTATTGTGTGGAGTGGAGAAACATTGGCAGTTTTGTTGGTGAAGTCATAAAAGTATTATTCTTTTCATGTTTCTCTCTCTCTCTCTGTCTGTGTCTCTCTCTGTCTGTCTGTCTGTCTGTCTGTCTGTCTGTCTCTCTCTCTCTCTCTCTCTCTCTCTCTCTCTCTCTCTCTCTCTCTCTCTGTGTATCTATATATAATATTATATATATATATATATCCCTGACTATTTATCAATCTCTATCTACCTAGCTAGCTACCTAGATAACCTTCTAATGGCCAGATGAATATGTATGTGTTTTGGCAATCACTATGCCCATCTTCTTTATCTGCCAATTTAGCTAGCCAGCTATCTTTTTATCTAATAGCCAGATATAATATGTATGAACTTATCTGTCACTCTTGGAAATAATGATGACCAGCACTCAACCTCCCTCTCTCTCTCTCTCTCTCTCTCTCTCTCTCTCTCTTTGTATGTATGTATATAGAGTATTTATGTATCATGACACCATCCTCCCCACTCTGTTACGTAAATCACTGGCAGTTTCCAGCAGGAAGTTTCAAACAAAGCCATTCAGAAATCGAGGTTATGTTCAAAAGAGAAGACACTACCTACTTGCAACATCAATCAAACACCTGTCTGCAGACGCTTCATGGATGGCTGTTACCTTTCTAAAGAGAGTTAGAGACATTCAAGGAGACTAACATGACCTTAAACAGTACTCCACAACTGTCATGAGGTCAGGGTGTCAGTAGGTCAAGGCCTCCCCCATCCCACAACTGCCTCACCCACCCACCTACCCCCTTCCACAGGTATGTCCACACAACACCCCCTCTCTACGTCAGAGACAGAGTCACTGGCCTCATCATCACACCTGAGTTCTAAGTAGCCAGCCTCCCCACAGTAAGGACAATGGTCTGCTGGCCTGAGGCTGGTGCAGGGGTGGGTGGTGAAGGAGGAGTGACACAGCAGTAGCAGGAAGGGGGTGGTGTGGGGTGGAAGGGGGTGGTGTGGGTGGAAGGTGGCGGTGTGGGGTGGAAGGGGGTGGTGTGGGGTGGAAGGGGGTGGTGTGGGATGGAAGGGGGTGGTGTGGGGTGGAAGGTGGCGGTGTGGGGTGGAAGGGGGTGTGGAGTGGAAGGTAGTGTAGTATGGAAAGTGGTGCGGTATGGAAAGTGGTGTGTAATGGTGTTAAAGTCCCATCATTCATTCATTCATCCATGCCTTCCTTTTATCTGACTCCTGCCTCTCTTCCAGTTCCATTCTTCTCTCTGTCTTTATGCCCTTCCTCTCTCTTCCTCTCTTCCTTTTTTTTCTTTCTCCTTTCTTGCGTGTGTCCCTACAAATTCAACCACCTTCCTTTTTATGGTACATTTTTAAATTCTCTCCAGACTTTTTCCCTTTCAAAATAAAGTTTGAAAGGTGGGGGTCTTCAGAAATCAATGTATGGGCTAAAATGAGACTTGCTATTTAAAGTTTCAAACTGTCTGCTTCTTTTAAGATGTGGGTGGAAAGTAACATCTCCACAAGTAATACTCTATAAATAGCACAGGGGGCAGTGTGTCAGTAGGTCAAGGCCACCCACTTTCCAAAGATTTATGCAGTGACCTTCTCAGTCCTTCCCTTTTTTATGAATTTTTTTTTCTGGTGGCCAGAAAGATTTGCAAAATATTGTACACACCCCCCCCCCCCCCCCCCTGAATTAATTTAAACAAACATCTGTTCATGAACCAATGAAAAAGAGTGAAACTATGAGTTAATACATACATTCCTGCATCCATGCATGCATACATACATACATACATACATACATACATACATACATACATGTGGACTCAAGCCATAGCCAAATCAGGTCAAATATAAACAAGAGAAAAGACACAGACCATCATTTTTTTTTTAATAGGAAAGGTCGTTTTGTAAATTTTGAAAAACAAAGCTACACAATTCAAGTATTTTAGGGGTGGGTTTTTTTTTATTGATGTCCATTTACTATCACTACAGATGAGGGAAGAATTACATGTGAACAAGGGTGAGAATTTCTTGTTACATCATGGTTCATATTCATTATCTTTTGCATTGTTGGTCTAGGATCGAATAAATCATTAAAAACAACTTATGTGTTACATCACAGGTTTGATATCAAAATCGCATTTTGATCTTAACACCTAATGTACACTTCAGTATTGCTACTTTTCATTTGTCAAGATTTAAGAATCTCTCTCTCACTCTATCTCTCTTCTTCTTCTTCTTCTTCTTCTTCTCCTCCTCTTCTCTCTCTTCTACTCTTCATTTTTGCCAATCATTATCCACACCCCCACCCTAAGCTTTCTTTTAAAATAGAAACATATGACAATAACTTTTTTTTTTTTGTCTCTGCAATACAGAAGAAGAAAAAAACACAAAAATAGAAACACAGCCCCTTCAGTAGATAAAAGTGTTCTAAAACGAGACACTCCACTCGCCTCTGCATCCCCTTTTTTTCCCTCAAACTTGTTATCTCTTTCCCTTTCTTTTCAGACTCTGGGGGAGGATCACCCTCATCCAGCCTGTTCCCGAAATAGCACCAGGTCTATAGGTCACTAGGTCAAGGCCTTTCCGGTCCCCGAAAGGTCTGTCCACACAATCCCCCCACCCTCTTCATCTTCTTCCCCTCCATCCAACTCCCCGCCCTCCTTGGCAAACCTGAATTATTGGCCCAATCAAAATCTCTGTTATTGATTTTGGCCCCCGGGCCTACGATAATGACAGAGCTATTGTCTCTGATTGGTCCCTGGAGTACTCTCTCAAAGCAGTACCAGGAAGGTCAAACGGGAAATAAAGGCCCGTTTGATGGGAATAAACCCTTGCGTTGGTGTTGGGGGAGCAAAGAATACATTGACATTTCGTTTGAAAAATCGCTTGTTCTTTTGCTTAGCAGCCTTATTTTTATTTTTTATTTTTTTATCTTTTGTTTTTCTTTTATTGTTTTGTCTACCATTTTGAAGTCAGGGCAGATTTTACTTCTCTGTAAATTTCTTGGCTGCTCTCCCTTAGAACAGAGTATCGCCACAGGACCAGTACCACCTTTTCTTTACAATTTTTCCTCTCTGTGTATGAATCTCTTTCCTTGTGAGAGTGGCTTTTTCTTCTACAGATGAGTATTTGTTGTTGTTGTTTGGTGGGGTTTTTTGGCCAGGGAAAACTGTTTTGTTGCTGTGAGTTCTTTTGTGTGCGCTAAAAAAAATGTATGGTACACACGGGACCACAGTTTCGTGTCTCATCTGAAAACACTTGCGCCCAGACCACCACACAAGATCTAGTGGAAAAAGTGCGAAAAAGTTATTTTTGTCTCCTACCCCCCTGCCCCCCTCCCCCCCCCCCCCCCCCCCCCCCCATTCTCTCTCTCTATTAGGTGCAATTTGCATGAAATCTTTCTTCACAGAAAATCTGGGGATTTTTTGTTTTGTTTTGTTTTTATCTGCCCGAGTCGAAAAGAAAGCACAGAACTGAGGTGAGAAGATGTTATTGCTTCTGCAGAGAGAATCACAGTAATGACATCCTTCCAGCTTAAAAGTCTGGAACCTGTTGAGCAAATTCACCTTCATGCTAGCAATTACTTTGTATCTCTCCCCCCCCCCTCTCTCTCTCTCTCTCTCTCTCTCTCTCTCTCTCTCTCCTCTCTCTCTCCGTCTCTCTCTCTCTCTCTCTCTCTCTCCTCCCCTCTCTCTCTAATCGACAGACTTTTTAAAAAAAAATGTTTTGTTTTTGTTGTGTGTGTGTGTTTGTTTGTTTATTTCTTTCTTTATTTATTTTATTTATTTTTTCTTTTATATCGAGGATAATGGAATAAGCACTCATGTGGCTTTTTTACACCCAGTTCCCGTGTGTATGCGGTTTTGTAAATTTTGTTATCTGTTTCCACCGGCACACAATGGCCTACTCTTACGCAAAGCGGAACAGGATTTATCATGTGCGCAAGATGCTCTGCATGCATTTGAACACGGGGCCTCGGTTTATAGTCTCATCCGAAGGATGTGGTGTGTGTGTTTGTGTGTGTGTGTGTGTGTGTTGTGTGTGTGTGTGTGTGTGTGTGGTGTTGGTGTGTGTGTGTGTGTGTGTGTGTGTGTGTGTTGTGTGTGTTGTATGTGTGTGTGTGGTGTACGTGTGTGTGCGAGCGAGCGAGCGCACGCGCGCGCGCGGGCAATTTGCTAACGGTTACGGATTATCTTTTTAGATATAATTATATTCTTTACTCTATGAGGTTTGTTATGTTGCTGCATTTGTTGTTTGGGGGTTTTGTGGGGAGGAGGGGGGGGGGGTAGTTGACGGGGATTTTTTTTTGGGGGGTGGGACTTTTTTCTATGTTGAATAATGGTCGAGACTCCTCCCTGTTTGTCACCACCCTCTGATTTTATGTGGTTTATTTGGGGGAGGGGGGGGGGGCTCTTTCCTTTTAGTATTTATTGTAATTGTTTGGGTTTGCTTTCTTTCTTTTAAAGTGGGGTATTGTTGTTGTTGCTGGGGGGGGGGGGGGTGAATTGTGTGCATCTGGTTTTGGGTTGGGTTTGTTTTGGTGTTTGGTTGGGGTTTTGATGTGGGTTTTTTTTTTGGGGGGGGGGGGGGGTTGGGGGGGGGGGGGTTGGGGGTGATGGTGGTTGTTTTATCATGATTATAGTTCTTGATAAGGACATCAGGGAGTGACTGTAAATAAGCACCCCAGTGCATATCCACTATCCTCGAAATAGAAGAATTGGATTTCATTTAATCTGATTTGATCTCTCTCTCTCTCTCGCTGTCTGTCTGTCTGTCTATCTATCTATCTCTGTCTCTCTCTCGCTGTCTGTCTGTCTATCTATCTATCTCTGTCTCTCTATCTGTCTCTGTCTCTCTCTCTCTATCTATCTATATATTATCTATCTGTCTGTCTCTGTGTCTGTCTGTCTCTCTCTCGCTGTCTGTCTCTATATATCTATCTATCTCTGTCTCTCTCTCTGTCTGTCTGTCTCTCTCTCTCTCTCCCCTCTCTCTCTATCTATCTATATATCTATCTATCTCTGTCTGTCTCTGTCTCTGTCTGTCTCTCTCTCTCGCTGTCTGTCTGTCTGTCTATATATCTATCTATCTCTGTCTCTCTCTGTCTCTCTCTCCCCTCTCTCTCTCTATCTATATATCTATCTATCTCTGTCTGTCTTTGTCTCCCTCTCCCTGTCTCTCTCTCTCTCACTCTCTCTCTCTCTCCTCTCTCTCTCTCTCCTCTCTCTCTCTCTCTCTCTCTCTCTCTCTCTCTCTCTCTCTTCTCTCTCTCTCTCTCTCTCTCTCTCTCTCTGCTTCCCCTTTCCATTCCAATCTCTTCCAGTATACGTACCACCAGACACACGTATCTTTTTTTCACACAAAAAAGATCATCATAATATTTTCTTCTTTTTTTAAAAAAAACCCAACTGACTCAAGTTCACACACACAAATATAGCTGGCAACGACTCTTGACGATGTGGCCTTTGTGGTTGCCGGGGCGACAAACGTCATCATCGCAGGATTACGCTGGGACCGAATCAAAACCAGACAACTGACGGCTGATGCACGTTCTAAAAAGAGGACGACCTTTCCTCTGTTTGGGGGGGGGGGGGGGGGAGGGGCTTCTCTTTCTTTTTTTTTCTTTTCTTTTTTTTTTTTTTTTTTTTTGTTCATTTCAACATCTTCTGACTGTTGGGGAAAGGCTGTATATAAAAGACTTAGATTCATAAATAGCCTCAGGTCTGTGGGTCAGTGGGACGACAGGTTTTCTTGGCGTTCTGTCTCAGGGGGTCTTCACGTAGGTAGATATTGTAGATGTTGTATGGCGTCATGACGGATCGATCTCGTGACAGCTCAAGCTCAGCTCCCATGCCACGCTCCCTTTCCGTGGGCTGTGGCCGGTTTTTGGGGGTCCTGTAGATTCCTAGTTACTGGACTGTTTCTTCTCTTTCTTTTTTTCTTGTCCTGTCTCAATTTTTTTTTCTCCTTTGCCTGCTTGTCTGTTTCAGGCTCTGTCTGTTTTGTGTGTCTGTGTGTGTCTGTCTCTCTCTCTCTCTCTCATAGATAGATAGATAGATAGATAGATAGATAGATAGATAGATAGATAGATAGATAGATAGATAGATAGATAGATAGATAGATAGATAGATAGATAGATAGATAGATAGATAGATAACCTTTTCCTGCCTGATAGGCCCTGCGCCCCATGGTACACTCACAATATCCTGGTCGCAAAGCGCAAACGTAGACAGCTAGAACGGCGGTGGCGAAAAACAAAAACCGAAATAAACAAACAGCTCTTGCGTAAACAAATAAACAAAGCTAAATATTTAATTCATTCTGCAAAGACAAACTATTACTCTGCTCAAGTCCTCGATGCCACGTCCATGAAATCTCTTTTCTCCATCACATCAACTCTCCTCGGATCTGCAAAGACAAGCCCACTGCCTACTGTCCACAGCCCCTCTGAAATTCCTGCTATATTAGAATCTTCTTTCTTCTCTGATAAAATCCGCAACATTCGCTACAGACTGGATCAGACTTCTTTCTACCCCACGCCTCCTGATCCCCAATTCGCTGGCACTCCTCTCCTGTTCTTTCATCCAACAAGCGAAAAAGAAATCAAGACGGTTCTGAAAAAGTACAATAAAATCATGTGATCTTGATCCTATACCTGCTTCTCTTTTCACTCAGTGCCTTCCACAGCTTATACCCTTTATCACAAAAATAGTAAAGTCATCACTTCTTACAGGAATTGTTCCAACAGCTCTCAAAACTGCAATAGTGACACCTCTACTCAAAGAGCAAAACCTCGATCCTAACACT
>CM054144.1:50318976-50323976 GCA_028751875.1 Rapana venosa
TCTGTGTATCGTTCTGTGTTGTGTGTGTGTGTGTGTGTGTGTGTTTTGTGTGTGTGTGTGTGTGTGTGTGTGTGTGTGTGTGTGTGTGTGTGTGTGAGTGAGTGAGAGAGAGAGAGAGACGGGGGGAGGGAGGGGGGTCGAGTAAAGTCAAGTCAAAAATTGTCCTGTGAAGGGCAATTACAACTCAGGCAGGCATATAAAATGATAAGAATCATACTCACGAAAGCACACAATAAAGAAAAAGTGTGTGTGTGTGTGTGTTGGTTGTTGTTTTCGATTTTACGTCTGTTCACTCTCAGTGATATTAGACGAGAAAAAAACCCACATATATACAAGGGGTGTATGAGAATTGAGGTGGTGGTGGAGGCCCTACTGAAAAAAAGCGAGGGGGTGAAAGTAGTCTAATCATGAAAAGAAACCGCACAGAGCAAAAGATACAATAAAAAAAAAACCGAAACAAAAACATGAAAAGTGATTAACGTTAATGAAACTATAACAAATGTCCCATAGGACTATGCCAGAGACCTTTTGCAATATCAAATGCCAAATTCAAATTCTTGAATATGCTTCTAAGGGAGTTTTCAGAAAATTGGGGTGTGTGTGTGTGTGTGTGTGTGTGTGTGTGTGTGTGTGTGTGTGTGTGTGTGTGTGTGTGTGTGTGTGTGTGTGCGCGCATACGCGCATTCCAGCATGCGTGCATATGTGTGTTATGTGTACATTAATGTGTGCTTGCATGTTCGTGCATGGAGGATACTTGTGTGTGTGTGTGTGTGTGTGTGTGTGTGTGTGTGTGTGTGTGTGTGTGTGTGTGTGTGTGTGTGTGTGTGTGTGTGTGTGTGTGTGTGTGTTCAAATAAATCTAGCGTCACTTCACAAGTTATGATGTCAGTCTAAAAGACAACAACATGGGAGGGGGGTGGAGGGACTGGTAGTTTTTTTTTTTTGGGGGGGAGGAGGAGGAGGAATCTTGAATTATGAATAAAAGCTGAATAGTAATAGAAATCTGCATTACTTCACGCCTGAACTGCAACTGTTACTGGATTAAAAAGATTCTTTGCACTGGGCTTTTTTAAAAATTATCATCTTTAACTTTGTTAGGTAAAGTTCGAAATGGATTTTCCTCCTGTGCGGTGTAGTGTAGTGTAGTGTGTGTGTATGTGTGTGTGTGTGTGTGTGTGTGTGAGTGTGTGTGTGTGTGTGTGTGTGACGCGCGCGCGCGTATGTGTGGGTGTGTCTGTGTGCGCACGCGCGTGTCTGTGTGTGCCCGCGCGCACGCACACACACATACTGTCTGCGCGCGTACGTGCTTACATGTGTGGGAGGGTTTGTACATATATGCGGAGGGCTCGTGCGTGCATGCATGCTATTTTGTGTGTTTCTGTGACAGTGTCTGTGAACTTATCTGTTATATCTTTATTTCTTCTTTAAGGGGGAGGAGAGAGAGAGAGAGAGAGAGTGAGAGAGAGAGAGAGATAAGACAGAGACAGAGATGGGAGAGAGAGAGACAGGCTGGCAGAGACAGAGGTACACAGATACTGGGAGAGAGAGAATGAATGAATGAATGAATGAATGAATGAATGAATGAATGAATGAATCTTTTACTTTTCAAGGGTAACAGAATAAGCATACGCATACTTTGGTTTTTCCATCATCCGGCCCTTGCCCTGATTAGGGACTATCAACAAAAGGAGGGGAAAACCCTACTACAACAACGACAACATGATTGGGATAGATAGATAGATAGATAGATAGATAGATAGATAGATAGATAGATAGATAGATAGATAGATAGATAGATAGATAGATAGAGGGTTAGAGAGAGACAGAGACAGAGAGACGAAAGAAAGAGAGAAAGCGAGAGAGAGCGAGAGAGAGAGCGAGAGAGAGAGAGAGAGCGAGAGAGAGAGAGAGAGAGAGAGAGAGAGAGAGAGAGAGAGAGAGAAAAGCGGGAAGGATACGCCCAGTATCGTCACAAGTACTTCTTAAGTGTACTAAGACTTTTTTTTTCCAATGCAGTTAATAACCAGCTAGGTTAACTGCAAGTGACAAACAAAAACAACAAAAACCAACCAAGAACCCAGCAGGAAAAGCAAAGACTAAGGAGAAGGAGGAGGAGGGTCGATTCCCGCTGCTAGTACCTAGCATTTAAAAAACAAACAAAAAAAAGCAGTATCGAACCGCTACTTGTGTGAGTTGCTGCTTTTTCTTTTTATTTTATTACTTCCTTATGAGCTACATTGTAATATACTGCAACCTAGTGAAGCTCATTATAAGTATCGTGCCAATAAACTAGCATGCTTGTAGTTCGATTCTATGAAAAGAAGACTAGACAGAGTAGACGAAAAGAGAGAGGGACAGACGAGAAGATTTGTTCAATTGATAGAGATAGAGAGAGAGAGACAGAGACGAGACAGAAGAGATGAGCAAAAGACAGAAGATAAACAGACAGACAGAGACACGGAGAGAGATAGGAGAGCAAAGACTGGCAACGACTTACCAGACAGACAGACAGACAGACAGAAAGACACAGAGAGAGAGGGAGGAGGGAGGGATGGAGAGAGAGAGAGAGAGAGAGAGATGAGAGAAGAGAGAGAGAGAGAGAGAGAGAGAGAGAAGAGAGAGAGACAGAAACAGAGAGAGAGACTCGCGACAGCTTACCAGCTGAGTTCCCGATGGCTCACAGGTATCTGATGTCTCGGCTTCAAGCTCTCCTTTCATATCTTTCTTTTGTCTTTTTTCTTTTCATTTTTTTGTTTCTCTCCCGCCTCTCCTTCTCATCCCCCCTTCTTCTTCTTCTTCTCCTCCTCCTTCTTCTTCTTCTTTGCATTCTTCTTTGCATTCGTCCTTTTTATTCTTCTTTGCATTCTGTTTCTTCTTCTTTGCATTCTTCTTTTTCTTTGCATTCTTCTTCCTCTTCTTCTTCTTTGCATTCTTCTTCTTTGCATTTTCTTTTTCTTCTTCTTCGCATTGTTCTTCTTCGCATTGTTTTTCTTCGCATTGTTCTTCTTTGCATTCTTCTTCTTCGCATTCTTCTTCTTCTTCGCAGTCTTCTTCTTTGCATTCTTCTTCTTCTTCTTTGCATTCTTCTTCTTCTTAGCATTCTTCTTCTTTGCATTTTTCGCATTCTTCTTAGCATTCTTTTTCGCATTTTCGCATTCTTCTTCGCATTCTTCGCATTCTCTTCTTCTTTGCACTCTTCTTCTTCTTCTTCTTCTTCTTCTCTTTGCATTCTTCTTCTTCTTCTTCTTCACATTCGCCTTCACGTTCCTCTTCTTCGTCTTCTTTTTTTTTTGGCATTCTTCTTCTTTGCATTCTTCTTCTTCTTCGAATTCGTATTCTTCCTATTCTTCACAATCGCATTCTTCGCATTCCCATTATTTGCATTTTTTTATGAGCAGACAAAACAACTACACAACAGTCAAGTGTTTGGCAGAGCAAATTTTCGGTTTATTTAAAAACCTTCTCCTGGCTCAAAGGTTGGCCAGCTGACAGTTAAAACCAAACACGAACCTACATAGGCATAAAAGTGAGTACATTTTAAAACAATTCTGTGTAAACACTGACAATTACTCATGCAAAAAAAGCCACACACCCATGCAACATGCGCTGACATGGTTGAGCATGAGCACACTCTCTCTCTCTCTCTCTCTCTCTCTCTCTCTCTCTCTCTCTCTTCTTGTCACTTATTTTTTGAGGGCTGGATTTTAAAAGCATGTGATGCTTAATCTATTACCCTCTGAAAAATAAAAATTGTTCAAATTGTTCAAATTGTTCTCTCTCTCTCTCTCTCTCTCTCTCTCTCTCTCTCTCTCTCTCTCTCTCTCTCTCTCTCTCTTCTTCTCTCTCTCTCTCTTCTCTCTCTCTCTCTCCCCTACCTATCCCCCTCCTTAACCCTACAACAACCACCCTCCATCTTCCTATTTCTATTCTCTCACACGTACACACTCACAGACACTCACACACACACACATTCACACACACACACACACACACACACACACAGAGGTATGCACGCACGAACACACATGCACCCTCTGTTGTCTTCGTCTCTATATTTCTTCCTCTTCTTTTATGCAGCTTTTAAAACACCACACACACACACACACACACACACACACACACACACACACACCTCTGTTAAATATCGCTTTTGAGTGGATAGACGTTAAAACGAACAAACACACACACACACACACACACACACACACACAACACACACACACACACTAAAATAAAGAAGAAACAAACAAACTACAAGTCTATATCAGGTTACATACATTAATCAATAAAAAGTATACATACGGGGCATACATTGCCGTTAGCAACAATAATAATACTGTCAGTAATGATGATATCCTTCTTCTCTCTTCTCTCGCACGTGTACTCACGTGTGCCTGTGCTCCAGTGTTTGTGCTGGGGGTTTTTTAAACTTAAAAAAAAATTATAACGTAAAGCCATCCAGTCAGTAAACTATAACGGCAAAAGTAAAGGTGTCCCATAACCTATGTAGTCGTAGGAGAGCGAGAGGCATCAGAGACCTTAGAAAAGAGGAGAGAATTGACTTTTATTTTCAAGTTACAAAATCAATTATGCCACAAATAAACTCTAAAGAAAAGATAGAGCAAAAAAAGCAAATAGATACAGAAATAACTAAATAGATATGACCAAAAACAAAACAAAAAAATATATAAAAAAAACAAAAACTCTGATATTTTTCTACTGCTTTCATTTTTTAAATTTTTTTCAGGGTTTTTTTTCTTGTTCTTAAGAATTCTATCTGTGGATTTCTATCAAAGTTCCCCATGCTTTCAGTCTTGCTGACATTGATACTATCTTTCGGTATTTTTGTTTCTTTTTTTTTCTTCTTTTTCTTCTGCTTCTTTTTCTTCTTCTGCTTCTTCTTCTTCTTCTTCTTCTTCTTCTGCTTCTGCTTCTTCTTCTACTGCTTCTTCATCTTCTATCTTCTTTCTAATCAGCATTCCCCTTTCTTTCATTCTTACT
>CM054144.1:50331476-50333976 GCA_028751875.1 Rapana venosa
ATGCCCGTGTTTTCAATGTAGTAAAATTTGATATTCATCGTATTTTTATATTGACATGAGCAAATTATTATCTTATTATTTTCTGTTCCTGTCCTCGTTTCTTACTATCTGCTTATTTTGTTCTTTCTTTCTTTTCTTGCCGTTCTTTCTTTATTAACAATGTTTCTTTCTTTCTTGCTTGTTTTCTTTTCTTTGTTTCTTTCTTTTTTTCTTTTCTTTTTTTCTTTCTTTTCTTCAGTTCTTTGTTTTCTTGTTTTCTTTTCTGTCTTTTCTTTTCTTCCTTATTTTCTTCTTTTTTTCTTTTCTTTCAGCGTTTTCTCTCTTTCTTTCTTACCTTTTCTTTCTGGGTTTTTTGTTCTTTTGTCTTTTTCCTTCCTTCCTTTTCCTTTTTCTTCCTTTTTCTTACACTTATCCTTTACTTTCAGTTTGTGCAATTGCTCAATCGTTCTGTCCTCTTTCCTTCATTTTTGTCCTATTTATTTCCTTTTTCAAGCTTTGATATTTTTCTACTTTCGTTTGCTTCCTCGGAGTCTATATTTTGTGTAATTTCTAATTTGCTTTGCGAGGATTTCTAAGAAACTGTTTATTCAATCATTGTATATGTTCAATTGGGAGGTAGCGGGATTGTATTGTAAGTCACGGCAGATTTCACCGCGTGAAATTCGGGATGCTCTCTCTCCCCGGGGAGAGCGTGGTCGCCACAAGAGCAGCGCCACCCATTTTTTTCATTTTCTTTTTCCTGTCTGCAACTGTATTTGTTTCCCTATCAGAGTGGGGGGTTTTCTAAAGAATTTTACCAGGGACAACACTTTTGTTGCCATGGGTTCTTATACGTGCACTAAATAATTCTGTGTAACACACGGGACCTCGATTTATCGTCTCATCCGAAAAGACTAGCACCCAGACCACCAACCATGGTCTATAGGACGGTGGAAAAGGGTTCGGGCCTAAACGGGGATGGAACCACCGCACACTTCCGACCCGGACTTTTCGCTTCCTAGGCAGGCGCGTTAACTCTAGACCACCGACCTATGTGGATGGCCTAGTGGTTTTTCTTTTATTTATTCTTTTATATCAAGGATAATGGAATAAGCACGTATGTGCTTTTTTTTTACATCCAATCCCCGTGTGTATGCCGTTTTGTAAATTTTGTCATCCGTTCCCACCAGCACACAATGGCCTACTCTTACGAAAAGCGCTTTAATGTGCGTTAAAGCTTTGTGCACACGATGTGAAGGCCCGGGATTGAACCCAGGCTCCAGCCACTACCGAGACACGCGTTCAAGCGGATTTTCAACAACCCCTGGAGTTAACATCAGTGCTGACTCCACTCTCCCCAAAAGTCCTTCGGATGAGACTATAAACCGAGGCCCCGTGTGCGAACGCATGCAGAACATCTTGCGCACGCGTTAAATCCTGTTCCGCTTTTCGAAAGAGTAGGCCATTGTGTGCCGGTGGGAACGGATGACAAAATTTACAAAACCGCATACACACGGGGATTGGATGTTTAAAAAAAAAAAAGCACATAAGTGCTTATTCCATTATCCTCGATATAAAAGAATAAATAAAAATAAATAAATACATAAAATAAAACTATAAACCGAGGCTCCGTGTGCGAACGTGCGCAGAACATCTTGCCCACATGTTGAAAACCTGTTCTGTCTTTTGGAAGAGTAGGCCATTCGTGCAGGTAGGAACGGATGACACTCCCCAAAAAATAATGTTTATAATAATTTTTTTTTTAAAAAGCTTCCACACTGGCCTGTGTCGTGTTTAGACATCATCTCTGAAGTCGGAATACAGGTGCCTCAACGGTGGGGCAAAAACCGGTCACATAGGCAAAACAATCTCACCAGTGGTACCTACATCTTGGAGTTGTTGCCGAGGAACAAAAAAGTATGTTCATTTATCTTATAAACCTTCTCGAACGCATACAGAACATCTTGCGCACACGTTAAATCGCTTTTCCGAAGAGTAGGCAATTGGGTGCCGGTGGAAACAGATGACAAAATTTACAAAACCGCATCACACGGGGACTAGATGTTAAAAAAGCACATGAGTGCTTATTCCATTATCCTCGATATAAAAGAATAGAATAAAAAAGATAAATGATAAATAAATCTCTTCTCTCTGTCTCTGTTTTTTTTTGTTGTTGTTGTTGTTTGTTTTTTATTTCATTCTTTTATTTCGACGTTAATGGAATAAGCCTTGGTGTGTGTGGTAGTTTTTTTACATTCAGTCATCGTGTGTATGCAGTTTTGTCAATTTTTTCATCCGTTCTTGTGTGTGTGTGTGTGTGTATGTGTGTGTGTGTGTGTGTGTGTGTGTGTGTTGTGTGTGTGTGTGTGTGTGTGTGTGTGTGTGTGTGTGTGTGTGTGTGTGTGTGTATGTGTGTGTGTGGGTTGTGTGTTGAGTGTTGTGTGTATAGTGTGTGTGTGTTGTGTGTTGTGTTATGTGGTGTGTGTGTGTAGTGTGTGTGTTTGTGTGTATGTGTGTAAGT
>CM054144.1:50351476-50353976 GCA_028751875.1 Rapana venosa
GAATAAGCACTCCTGTGCTTTTTTTTTTACATCCACTCCCCGCCTTTAGGGATACATCATGTTAACGAAATAAGCCAATGCCCAATTATTCAACCAGAAAAAAAACTGACAAAGAGACAGACAGACAGACAAACAAACACACACACACACACACACACACACCACACACACATACACACACACAGACAAATGCACGCAATCAGACGAATTCGTGCAGACTGCCAGCTTTTCTTGGATATTTCGTTTCGTGTTTATGGCAGATTTTCAAGTGAAAGACGCGGATAAGAAAGAACAAGGAAAGAAATATGGAGGAAATTCATAGCAAAACTTCTTCTTCTCCTTCGTCAAACGCTCCGACAACAGCCACTAATGCTGTCTTGGTATATGAGCGAAAATGCGCCACGCTGCAGTTAAGCGCCTGACAAATTTTTTTTAGGAAATAAAGACCATTCACTGCGTTTCTTCTCCAGGAAATATAGCACAGTCTTAAAAACAAAAAACAAAAAAAGAAGAAACTTTCTTTTCGCCAAGGGCCGGATTTTGTTTTAAATTTTGTATCCCGAGTTGGCGCACATTAATTTTCATCCTTGTTTCCTAGAAATTTATGAAGAGCACAAACAAAAACAAATCAACGAGGTCTAGATATAGGTTCATCGTATATAACTACCTTTTGAGCCCCAACTGTGCCCTCCTCCCCTACCCCCCCCCCCCCCCCTTTTCCTCTCCACTAATAATAATAATAATAATGTATGGAATTTATATAGCGCTGAATCTTGTAAAGCAACAAATCAAAGCGCTCAGATTTTATTTCATACCACTTTAAGTCACGGCAGATTTCTCCGTGAAATTCGGGCTGCTCTCCCCGGGGAGAGCGGGAGAACGCGTCGCCACTTAGCACTGCGCCACCCTTTCACCCTTTTTTTTTTTTTTCTGCAGCTGTATTTGTTTCCCTATCAGAGTGGCTTTTTTCTAGAATTTTGCCAGGGACAACTCTCTTGTTGCCGTGGGTTTTTTTACGTGCGCTAAATAATTACGTGTAACACACGGGACCTCGGTTTATCGTCTCATCCGAAAGACTAGCGCCCAGACCACCACTCATGGTCTAATGGATGGGGGGAAAATTTCCGGTCCAAACGGGGTACGAACCGCCGCACACTTCAGACCCGGACTTTTCGCTTTCTAGACAGGCGCGTTACCTCTAGACCACCGATCCACCAGACTTTTGAGTGGTGGTGGTGGTGGTCTGGGCGCTAGCCTTGCGGTTGAGAGGATAAACCGAAGTCTCTTTTTGTGCAATATAAATTTTAGGGTAAATGAAAGAAGCCACGGTAACAAGAGAGTTTGTTCCTGGCAAAATTCTGTCCAAAAAAAAATTAACTCCATACTCCATAGGGTTGATTCAGTCATTAGACTGAATCAACCCTATTTCAACCTAAATTCTGTTGGCATGTTTTGGTTGGGAAGGGGGGGGGGTTGTGGGGGGTTGAGGGGTGAAGGAAGGTGGCAGGATGGTTAAGACGTTTGCCTGCCAACAAGTAAACCGTGAGGTTCTGGGTTCAATTCCCAGCCTCGCCCTTTCTTCCTAGTTTGACCACAAAAAAATCGAACTGAATGTCAAAGTCCTTCAGATGAGACTATAAACCGAGGCCCCGTGTGCAAACGCATGCAGAACATCTTGCGCACACGTTAAATCCTGTTCCGCTGTTCGAAAGAGTAGGCCATTGTGTGCTGGTGGGAACAGATGACAAAAAACTGCATACACACGCATAAATATTTTTTAAAAATTTAAAAGTTATCTGAGCGCTTTGATGTGTTGCTTTACAAGATTCAGCGCTATATAAATTCCATATATTATTATTATTATTATTATTACTATTATTATTATTATTATTATTATTATTATTATTATTATTATTATTATTATATTTTCGTTAGTCAACTAGAGCCCCGAGGTTGACGAAATGTGAGATTTATGCGTATGCGACTGGCTTCCCCACCACCACCACCACCACCACCATCACAACCACCACCATTTCATTTTTCATTTTTCATTTTACCACTTCAAGTCACGAGATTTCTCTGCGTGAAATTCGGGCTGCTCTCCCCGGGAAGAGCGCGTCGCCACAAGAGCAGCGCCACCTTGTTTTGTTTTTTTTGGGTCGGCAACTGTATTTGTTTCCCTATCAGAGGGGCTTTTTTCTTTAAAATAAATTTGCCAGGGACAACTCTCTTGTTGCCGTGGGTTCTTTTATATGTCGCTGAATATTTTTGTGTAACACACGGGACCTCGGTTTATCGTCTCATCCGAAAGACTAGCGCCCAGACCACCACTCACGGTCTAATGGATGGGGGGGGGAGGGGAAGTTTCGGGCCCAAACGGGATTCGAACCACCGCACACTTCCGACTCGGACTTTTCGCATTCTAGACAGGCGCGTTACCTCTAGACCACCGATCCATCACTAAGGTAGCCGCATTCCGACTTCTCGAGCACCTGTCCAT
>CM054144.1:50358976-50361476 GCA_028751875.1 Rapana venosa
GGGGGGAGAAGAGAGATAGAGAGAGAGGGGGGTGGTGAGGGGGGGAGAGAGGGGGGAGGGAAACTGACACACAATAATTATGAAAGATAGAATGGAAGAAAGACATAAAGAGAGAGAGAAAGAAAGAGAGAGAGAGAGAGACAGACAGACAGACAGACAGACAGACAGACAGAGCGAGACGCAAAGGCAGACGAACTGACAGACAATAATTATGAGAGAGAAGGGGGGGGAGGGGGAGAGAGAGAGGGGGGGAGGGGAACTGACACACAATAAAGAAAGAAAGAAAGAAAGAGAGAGAGAGAGAGAGACAGACAGACAGACAGACAGAGATAGAGACAGAGACAGACAGACAGACAGAGAGACACAGAGACAGAGAGACACAGAGAGAGAGACAGAGAGAGAGACATAGACAGACAGACACACAGAGACAGACAGACAGACAGACACGAGAGACAGACAGACAGACACAGAGAGACAGACAGACAGACAGACACAGAGAGACAGACAGACAGACACAGAGAGAAGACAGATAGACACAGACAGACAGACAAACACAGACAGACAGACAGACAGACACAGAGATAGACAGACAGACAGACAGACACAGAAAGAGATATAGGAAAAGGCCAAAAGATGCGATTCAAAAATGAGTATCAGAAAAAAGAAAAGACAACAACAAGAAGAAAAAGAACTTTATAGGCCTAAAAAAAAAAACAAGAAAAAGTTTGCACCCACGCGCCAAAAGTTGACACCGGGAGAGAGGACAAAACATACCCCCCAAAAATATTGCAGCTAGAAAGAAAAATTAACGTTCATTTTTAAAAGAAACACACAAGAAAGAAAGAAAGAAAGAAAGAAAGAAAGAAAGAAAGAAAGAAAGAAAGAAAAGAAAGAAAGAAAGAAAGAAAAGAAAGAAAAAAGAAAGAAAGAAAAAAGAAAAGAAAGAAAGAAAGAAAGAAAGAAAGAAAGAAAGAAAGAAAAGAAAGAAAGAAAGAAAGAAAGAAAAGTGGGGGAACAAAAAAGCGAGAAAAAATATATTTAAAAATAAAAAACAAATGAGGGAAAGATGGGGGGGGGGGGGGAGAGAGAGAGAGAGAGAGAGAGAGGAGAGAGAGAGAGAGAGAGAGAGAGAGAGAGAAGAGAGAAAAGAGAGAAGAAGAGAGAGAGAGAGAGAGAGAGAGAGAGAGAAAAGACAGAAAAGAAGAAAGAAATATAATTTCAAAAAAGGATGAAAGAAAACCGAAAAAGAAAATGAAGAAGAAGAGAAAAAAAAAAAGGATTGAAAGGACGAAGGAGAAGGAGAGACACAGAAGGAAAGAAAACAGATTGTGAGACAGGCAGAAAAAGGGAATATGATGAAAAGCATCGAAAAACTACCTCTGTGTGTGTGTGTGTGTGTGTGTGTGTGTGTGTGTGTGTGTGTGGTGTTGTGTGTGTGTGTGTGTGTTGTGTGTGTGTGTGTGTGTGTGTGTGTATGTGTGTGTACATATTGCATATAGTATATAATTTTAAGAGAGTAGTGTAGTGTAGTCTACTTGTCTATAGTGTAGTGTACTTGTCTATAGTGTAGTGTACTTGTCTATAGTGTACTGTGGTGTACTTGTAGTGTAGTGTAGTGTAGTGTGCTTGTCTATAGTGTAGTGTGCTTGTCTATAGTGTAGTGTACTGTAGTGTACGTGTCTATAGTGTGGTGTACTTTTCTATAGTGTAGTGTGGTGTAGTGCACTTGTCTATAGTGTAGTGTACTTGTCTATGGTGTGGTGTACTTGTCTATAGTGTAGTGTAGTGTACTTGTCTATAGTGTAGTGTAGTGTACTTGTCTCTAGTGTAGTGTACTTGTCTATAGTGTAGTGTACTTGTCTATAGTGTGATGTACTTGTCTATAGTGTGGTGTACATGACTATTGTGTAGTGTACTTGTCTATAGTGTAGTGTACTTGTCTATAGTGTGGTGTACTTGACTATTGTGTATTGTACTTTTCTATAGTGTAGTGTACTTTTCTATAGTGTAGTGTACTTGTCTATAGTGTAGTGTGGTGTACTTGTCTATAGTCAAGTCAAGTCAAGTCAAAAACACTTTAATCATCCCATGAAGGGTACTTGTCTATAGTGTAGTGTACTTTTCTATAGTGTAGTGTACTTGTCTATAGTGTAGTGTGGTGTACTTTACTGTTGTGTAGTGTACGTGTCTATAGTGTAGTGTACTTGTCTATAGTGTGATGTACTTGTCTAAAGTGTAGTGTGGTGTACTTGACTATTGTGTAGTGTACTTGTCTATAGTATAGTGTACTTGTCTCTAGTGTAGTGTACTTGTCTAAAGTGTAGTGTGGTGTACTTGACTATTGTGTAGTATACGTGTCTATAGTGTAGTGTACTTGTCTATAGTGTGGTGTACTTGTCTCTAGTGTTGTGTACTTGTCTATAGTGTAGTGTACTTGTCTCTAGTGTGGTGTACTTGACTATTGTGTAGTGTACTTGTCTATAGTGTAGTGTACTTTTCT
>CM054144.1:50368976-50381476 GCA_028751875.1 Rapana venosa
CAGTTTTTTTCAATTTTGTGTGTGAGTGTTTTATTCATTTATTTATTTTATTTTATTTATTTTATTCTTTTATTTCGAGGATAATGGAATAAGCACTCGTGTCCTTTTTTACATCCGGTCTCCGTGTGCAGGCAGTTTTTTTTTCAATTTTGTGTGTGTTGTATTTATCTATTTATTTATTTTATTTTATTCTTTTATTTCGGGGATAATGGAATAAGCACTCGTGTGCTTTTTTTACATGTGGTCCCCGTGTATATGCAGGGATATGTTTTACAATTTTGTGTGCGAGTGTTTTATTTATTTTTTTTTTTTTTTTTTATTCTTTTATTTCGAGGACAATGGAATAAGCACTCGTGTGCTTTTTTAATCCAATCCCCATGTGTATGCGGTTTTGTCAATTTTGTCATCGTTCCCACCGGCACACAGTGGCCTACTTTTCAACAACAAAAAAGCGGAATGGATTTTAACGTGTGCGCAAGATGTTCTGCGTGCGTTCGCACACGGGACCGCGGTTTATAGTCTCATCCGAAGGACTTAAGGGGAGAGTGGAGTCAGCACTGATGTGAACTCCAGAGGAAAAACCCTCTTGAACGAGATTCGAACCCGGGTCAGCAGATCACGAGCGCATCACTCTAACCACCAGGCTATCCCGTCCCGTGTAGTGTAGTGTAGTGTAGTGTAGTGTAGCGTAGTGTGGTGTAGTGTAGCGTAGTGTGGTGTGTTGTGGTGCGGTGCGGTGCGGTGCGGTGTGGTGTGGTGTGGTGTGGTGTGGTGTGGTGTGGTGTGGCGTGGTGGGGTGTAGTGTAGTGTGTGTGTTTGTCAGTGTGTTTGTCAGTGTGTGTGTATGTGCGTGTAAGTGTGTATGTGTGTGCAAGTGTGTATGTGTGTGTAAGTGTGTGTGTGTAGGGGTATTTTTGTTTGTTTGTTGTGTAGGGTAGTGAAGTTGTTGTTGTTGTTGTTTTGTTGTGTTGTTGTTGTTGGGGTTTGTTTTGGGGTTGTTGTTGTGGGTTGTTTGTTTTTTTTGGGGGGGGGGTTCTCTAGGGAACAAAAAAAAAAGACTAAAGTGGTTAGAACATCCAAGTCCTATTCTGACAGGAACAGAGGATGCCGATTCGAATCTCTGCTAACTTGCGTGTTTGATGAGATTTTTCTTCCTGGAACTAACAACGGTACTGACTCCATTGCCCTGGTGGTTACAGCGTTACACTCGTAATCTGACGGCCCGGGTTCCAGCCACCACAGAGACACCCGTTCAAGGGGATGTTTCACCCGGAGTCAGCATCAGTACTGTCTCCACTTGCCTCGAAAGTCCTAGGACTGAGAGTATGTACGAAGATTCCCGTTTGTGAACGCACGCAGAACACCTTGCGCACAGGTTAAAAAACCTGTACCGCCAATCGTGTGAGAAGGCCATTGTGTGCCAGTGGGAACGGGTGAAAATATTTAGAAAACTGTATGCACACATGGGCTGGAAGTAGGAAAACGCATGAGCGTTTATTCCATTATCTTCGAAATAAAAGATTTTTTTTTAAAGTTCTCTAGGTGAAACTATGGTCCATAACAGCAGACAGTGAAAGAAGAATACAGGCAATGGAGATGAGGTGCTTTCGCAAACTTCTTGGTATCTCATACAGAGCTGAGATCACATCACTAATGAGGAAGTGAAGGCCAAAATTTAAAAACGTCGTCGGATCATATGAAGAACTTCTGACTTCAGTAAACTCACACACACACATACACACACACACACACACATACACACACACACACACACTAAAGCGGTACGGGCACGTCACACTAACATCTGGATTGGTCCAAGATTGCCCTGCATGGAACAGCACAAAGAGGCAGACAAAAGTAAAACAATGGGAGGACACCATCAGGGGGTGGTTTGGTCTTGAGTGGAACTACTTGCTACGGAGAGGCGAACACCCCGAGGAGTGGAGGAAGCTGGTTGCAAGATCTTCAGTAGAGCCCCCAACAGCCTACTAAGACTAAGGGATTAGGATGAAGGTGAAGATGGAAGTTAAAACTACAATTACAGGTTTCGTGTGTGAGAACCCACGCAGAAATTCCTGCACACGCGGTTTAAACCCTATGCACTTGATAATAATAATGATGATAATGATAAGAAGAAGAAGAAAAGAAGAAGAAGAAGAAGAAGAAGAAGAAGAAGAAGAAGAAGAAGAATGATGATGATGATGATGATGATGATGATGATGACGACGACGACGACGACGACGACGACGACGACGACGATGATGACGACGACGACGACGATGGTGGTGGTGATGATGGTGATGATGGTGATGATGATGATGATGATGATGATGATGATGATGATGATGATGATGATGATGATGATGATAAAGTATGAAATTTAAAAATTTATATATACTTCCACAGACATGTGTGCCAACAACGGCTGGTGGTCGGGGTAAGATGCACACATAATACTGCACATTCACCTTTCACACTGCGAGAGGGAAAGACCCCCACCAGGTTTAACTTACCCAGCCCACACATATACTGCCTGAAAAAATTCATTGCAGTTCAGCCAGGAGATTAGAAGACGGAGATGGAACTGTGATCGGACATGTCCTAAGAAAGGATAGGAGTGACGACTGTGCTGTTGCCCTCGGATGGACATCTGAGGGGAGAAGGAAAAGGGGACGCCCAAAAACAACATGGCGACGAATGGTAGAGGAAGAGCGGAACGGCGCAGGCTGGAGCACGTGGAAGGCTGCACGACGCACAGCTGCAGACCGGAACCAGTGGAGGAACGATGTTCAAGCCTTGTGTGCCTCCTGGCACAGAGAGAATTAAGGTTAAGGTAAGGTCAGTGTAGTGCAGTGCAGTGCAGTGCAGCGCGGTGTCTACAGAGGCTCTGTGAGGAGTGGTTGAATGAAGTCAGCGTGTAGAAGTACACAAAATCAATCAGTTGTCTATTTAAAGTTTGCAGTCACTTTTGTCGATTCGTTTTAAAAGTTATGATTATCTTCGTAACAGATCTGCGCGTGTTCGATGACAGCGTCCAATGTTGCAGACTGGTTATTATTTTTTTTGTTTGTTGTTTTTTTCTCTGAATTAACATGTTTCCTCCTACTCCTACTACTCCTCGCCCTCTTCCTCCTCCTCTTTCTTCCTCCTCCTTCTCCTCTCCTTTTCGTACATTTCCTCCTCCTCCTCCTCCTCTTCTGATTTGGTCTTCTCTTTTTTCTTCATGTTTACTCTTTTTTTCTTCTCCTCCTTCTTCTTCCTCTCTTCATTTTATTTTATTTTTTCCCCTCAACCCCCCCCCCCCCTCCTCCCTCCTTCTCCTCATCATCCTTTTTCTTCTCGTCCTCCTTCTTCCTTATCTTCTTCTTCATCTCTTTTTCTTCCTCTTCTTTTTCTTCTCTCCCCTCTCTTCCTCTTGTCTTTTTCCTTTTTGTTCTTCTTCTTCTCCGCCTCCTTCTTCTTCTTCTTCTTCTTCTTCTTCTTCTTCTTCTTTTCTGTTTTCGCAAACTTTTAAAAATATCATACAGAACAAACCTAGACATCCACACACAGATGAAGGTTTGTTGCCAGAACAAACTGAATAAATATACAAGCCGGGTAAGACACTATGTACGTGAGGTCTCTGGCAGCAGTAAATCTTGGCTGTTAGTATTCCAAATGGTCTCTCACCTCCGCAGCACTAACACCATTTTGAAACTATGACTGTCGCGGTGTAGATAGCTTACCATTTGGCAGGTGTGGTTGGATAGTTAGTGGACTGGTGTTTTGGGGGGAACAGAGGTGATGCGAGGGAGGAGACGATAACTAGAGAAAGAGCTCAGGAGCAGGAAAGAAAGAAAGAAAGAAAAAAAGAAAGATAGATAGATAGATAGATAGATAGATAGATAGATAGATAGATAGATAGATAGATAGATAGATAGATAGATAGATAGATAGATAGATAGATAGATAGATAGATAGATAGATAGATAATAGATAGATAGATAGATAGATAGATAGATAGATAGATAGATAGATAGATAGATAGATAGATAGATAGATAGATAGATAGATAGATAGTAGAAAGGATGGAAGGAAGAAAGAAAGGAAGGAAGGAAGAAAGGAAGAAAGAAAGAAAGAAATATAGGAAGGAAGGGAGGAAGGAAGGAAAAAAAGAAAAAAAGAGAGAGAGACAGAGACAGAGACAGAGAGGGTGAAAGAAAGAAAGAAAGAAAGAAAGAAAGATAGATAGATAGATAGATAGATAGATAGATAGATAGATAGATAGATAGATAGATAGAGATAGATAGATAGATAGATAGATAGATAGATAGATAGATAGATAGATAGATAGATAGATAGATAGATAGAAGAAAGAAAGGATGGAAGGAAGAAAGAAAGGAAGGAAGGAAGGAAGGAAGAAAGAAAGAAAGAAAGAAAGAAAAGAAAGAAAAAAAGAAAGAAAGAAAGAAAGAAAGAAAGAAAGAAATATAGGAAGGAAAGAAGGAAGGAAAAAAGAAAGAAAGAGAGAGAGACACAGAGAGACACAGAGAGGGTGAAAGAAAGAAAGAAAGAAAGAAAGACAGACAGACAGACAGACAGACAGACAGACAGATAGACAAAAGAAAGAAAGAAAGAAAAGAAAGAAAAGAAAGAAAAAGAAAGAAAGAAAAGAAAGAAAGAAAGAAAAAGAAAGGAATGAAGGAAGGAAAGAAGCAAGCAAGCAAGAAAGGAAGAAAGGAAGCAAGAAAGCAAAAAAGAAAGGAAGAAAGAAAGAAAAAGGAGGAAGAATGTGTTATGTGTTGAACGAATTTTTTATGGAGGGTTAAGGTTTTTATGAAAACAAGTGTATGAACTGTTAAGTATAACAATTTGTCTTTTAAACACGTAATACTAGTTATATACGAATGATATATTGATGATAATTATAATAATTGTTATCATCATCATCATCACCATAATCATCATCATCATAATGACAGCAAATATGATGATGATCATGATGATTATCTCCATTAACATCATCACTATCATCATCATCATCCTACTACTACTACTACTACTACTACTACTACTACTACTCATCGTCATCGTCATCATCATCATCATCATAAAGAAGAAGAAGAGAAGAAGAAGAAGAAGAAGAAGAAGAAGAAGAAGAAGAAGAAGAAGAAGAAGAAGAAGAAGAAGAAGAAGAAGAAGAAGAAGAAGAGAGAGAAGAAGAAGAGGAAGAGGAAGAAGAAGAAGAGAGAAGAAGAAGAAGAAGAAGAAGAAGAAGAAGAAGAAGAAGAAGAAGAAGAGAGAAGAAGAAGAAGAAGAGAGAAGAGAAGAAGAAGAAGAAGAAGAAGAAGAAGAAGAAGAGAAGAGGAAGAAGAAGAGAAGAAGAAGAAGAAGAAGAAGAAGAAGAAGAAGAAGAAGAAGAAGAAGAAGAAGAAGAAGAAGAAGAAGAAGAAGAAGAAGAAGAAGAAGAAGAAGAGGAGGAGGAAGAGGAAGAGGAAGAAGAAGAAGAAGACATATTTTATATGCATCATCTCTAACTGGAATTCTCCCCTTCTCCTTTCTTTTCCATTTTCTTTTCTCCTTTTTTTCGTGTTTTCTCTCTCTTTTTTTCTTCTTTTGCCTCCTCATCATTCTCATCTTCTACTGTTGCTGCTGCTGCTGCTGTTGCTGCTGCTGCTGCTGATGATGATGATGATGCTGCTGCTGCTTTTACCACTACTTCTACTTCTGCTCTTCTTCTTCTTCTTCTTCTTCTTTCTTCTTCTTCTTCTTCTTCTTCTTCTTTCTTCTTCTATCTTCTTCTTCTTCTTCTTCTTTATCTTCTTCTTTCATTCGCATCTTCTTCTTCATTCTTCGCAGCTTTTTCTTCGCATTCTTCTTCTTTGTCATTCTTTCACATTCTTCTTCGCATTCTTCTTCTTTGTCATTCTTGTTCACATTCTTCTTTGCATTCTTCTTCGCATTCTTCTTCTATGTCATTCTTCTCCACATTCTTCTTCGCATTCTTCTTCTATGTCATTCTTCTCCACATTCTTCTTCGCATTCTTGTTCTTTGTCATTCTTCTCCACATTCTTCTTTGCATTCTTCTTCGCATTCTTCTTCATTGTCATACTTCTCCACAATCTTCTTTGCGTTCTTGTCCTTCGCATTTTTCTTCTTTTTTTGTATTCTTCTTTGCATTCTCTTTTCCTTCTTTTTCTTCTTCTCTCTCCAGCTGTCAAGTTCTTGAAACATTTCTTTTTCTAACTGATAGACTGTCCTCAAAAACAAGAGACAGTCCACGTCTATGGCATAGAACCACCCACACACACATACACACACACACACACACACACACACACACACACACACACACCAAAAACAAGAAAGAATGGAGGATGAAAACACTTGACATTTCAATCCTTGTCCACCTTCCTCCTCATCCTCCCCCCCCCCCCCTCCCCCCCCCCCCCCCCCCCCCCCCTCTCTGTCTCCCTCCTACCCGCCCCCCCTCCTCCCCCTCGCCTTGTTTCCCCAACCCCTACCCCCTAATTGAAAATGTTGCCCAGAACTAGGCCAGACACTCAGACAAATACTTCATGTTGCAACACACAAAAAAGACACAAGATGACATCTTTTCGCACCACATCGCTTGTATGTAAGGTGTTGCCGTTTTGTTGTGGCTACTTAGTATTCCTCAAAGCAGTTTACATCTGTTACACGCTCACTTTGTCACCAAATAAGTGGTGCACCTTTTCAGTTGTGACACAAGTTTGTTTATTTGTTTGTTTGTTTGTTTGTTGTTGCTGATGTTTTGCTTAGTTTTTTGATTTGGTGGGAGGTTTGTTTTGTTTTGATTTTGGTGTTTATTGGTGGGTTGTTGTTGTTGTTGTTTTTATCCCTTTTGTGTTTTAGCAAAGAAGGAGGAGGGTGCAGCAAATTGAAACAGAAGTCAAGAGAAAAGAGGGGAAAATAGAACTGGTTCCACATAAATTAAGTGACACTCCACCACACAATGAGTCGCATTGCAGCGGATCGATTTTTAATTGTTAAAATGGTATTACTCTGCATTTTTTTAAAGCCTATTGTATATTTTAAAAAAACGACGCTGAAAACTGGACAATTCTATGAAAAATTACTACAAATTAAAATGCTAGACTCCAAAAAGTGATCAAAATAAAAAGTTGACAAATTTTTCATCGTAGCTGGGACATCCGGGTAAGGGAATGGGTGTTTTTTAAACGATTTTTTTTAGAAGCAAACAGAGACAAAATTACGGATTGGGATTTAAGTACAAGGTGAAAGAAAGCTTCTAGTTTGGGAATCATTCAAAACCTCAAAATCGACAACCTGACCGCCCCACTTGCTCCCAGCAAAAAAGTGGGTCAGGTGCTATGTGATTCATTTTGTTGCGGAGGGTCTCAAACACCAATGTGTCTTGGGGACATTAGGAGACACAGCTGTGTACTATAAAAGTCATTGTGATTCAGATTGCTAAAGACACTTTAAGGAGTGTAGGTGTCAGCCTTTAGTCATCTTTTTTTTTCTTTCTTGGGCCGTGGAGACATAAGGGTCTTTGAAAGTGTCTTTTAGAGACTATCTCCTTTTTCAGGGATGATGGTTGGTGCTTATACAAAATGGTTTTCACATGTAACGTGAACGATTGTCTTGTGAGTGAAACCTGTAAAACTGTTGAATATACGTCTATATTCTGGTCCAGTGATCTGGAATGACCTACCTCTCTCTCCCTTCGCCAAAAGCCTACTTATGATACTTTTAAATCCAGCCTCAAGACATTTATTCCAAATCTGATCCCCCCGCCCACCCCCTTCTTGTTTCATCTCAAATATTTCCCTGCCTAAAACAGCCAAAATCGTGTGTGTGTGTGCGTGTGTGTGTGTGTGTGTGTGTACATTTGAATTTGTTATTGGTTGTATGTATGGGTGTGTTGAATGCAAGCGCTTTGATTTCTTTTTGCAAGATATAGCCCTATATAGATTCCATTTATAAGTAGTAGTAGTAGTATTAAGGTGGTAATAAATAAAGCTGAAAAGGAATGTTTATTGCAGGGAAGAAGTTAGATGGGGGGGAGGGGGGTACAATGGCCTCAAAGTTGGCTTGGCTGTAAGCACTATGAATGATTAACTCATTGGAGTCGCAATGAAATGGACCCCCCATTTAATGTGGACGCGTGATTTTGGCTATATTTGAAAAATTCAGCAGACTTACCCAACATAATAATGACATACACATTATACATCATTGAAAAGTTTATAATGTCTACTTTTGAGATTGTTTCACAGTTTTGTAATAGATGACTATATTATTTTTTACAAATTTTCAAAAGATGTCACTGAATGCTGAAAAATTAAAATTTCGAAAATTAGGGCTGGTATCTTACATGGCTTGAACTGTTCATCAACTAGTCCCCTTGAAGCAATGTGATAATTTTTCACCAAAGTAAAGTTCCCTGAAGCTGGCTGAATCCATTTGATGTCAATTTCATTTGTACAACAGTTGTTGTTTTTTTAAAGAATCATAAGACTGGAGAGCCTGAAATCCCAAAGATATCACTTGTTGACATGTCAAACAAAATTAGCCAACAGACAAAAACCAGGCAAGTTTATGGTCAAGGAAAGCAACTGTGTATAGAAAAACGATTGTCCTACAGGCCAGAGCACTTTCCCTTGAGTTAAACATCACTTTGTGGGGTTTTTTTAATTCGTAAGTCTGGCGATTCTTAAGCTTCGGCACGTCACAGTAAAGGAATGAGTCCTCAATGAGTTAATTGAATATATCTTTAAGGAAATCCACGTCCTACCATGAAAAGCACAAAAATAAGAGGAGGAGAGAGCAGACGGGAGGGTTTAACATATTGTCCCTAGTCCTTCTTTCCTTCTGCAATCCAAAGAAAATGCTGCACAAAACTGGGACAGGCAATCAGAAAAATAATCTGTTACAAAAACAAAGCACAATGTATTCATTGGCGTGGCAGAGTAAGTAAAACCTAGCTGTTCAAACTGACCAATTTTTTTATAATAAATAATGATGATAATAATAGTAATAATAATAATAATAATGATGATGATGATGATGATGATGATGATAATAATAATGATGATGATGATGATGATGATAATGATGGTGATGATGATGATGATGATGATGATGATGATGATGATCTTGTTAACGCTAAATCTTGTTAAAACAAAACAAAGAAAATTTTGTATTCCCCAAAGCAGTTCACATCTGTTACACAATCCACTTAGTCACAGTGAAGTGGTGCGTCTTGTTAGTGTGTCACAAATTTGGGGTTATAAGTAATAAAAAACATTCTTCTCCATTGTCGAACACTCAAACAGCAAAACTATTGTTGTCAGTGATATGAGCAAAAAATACGTTGCGCTGCCGTTAAGCACCTAGCCAGTTAGGCCCAGTGCATCCGACTTCTGCGTGGGGAAGAACTGTTCTCTTTTAAGTCTTTCTAAGGGATGCAGGACAATGGTCCGGGACGGCAGAAAATAGACGCAAAGGTGGCGACAGGAAGACCCCCCAAAAAAAAAATCTTTAAAAATTAAAAAAAAATTGAATAAACAAATAAAAGGTGACAGTAAGTCAAAGGAGCAAGGCAGAATTAAAGAGAGGGATAGAAAAGAGGCCAT
Organism: Rapana venosa; assembly: GCA_028751875.1. Classification (NCBI taxonomy): domain Eukaryota; kingdom Metazoa; phylum Mollusca; class Gastropoda; order Neogastropoda; family Muricidae; genus Rapana; species Rapana venosa. The sequence goes on from CM054144.1 coordinate 50,378,598, forward strand.
TCCTTATACAGAGTCTCCAGAAAGTGGGGGGTGCTATTTATACTGAAAAGCCCTCCAGCCCCCACCCCCCCACCCCCACCACACCCCCTAATTCCCACAAAGGAGTAAAGAAACATGAGAGTGGTAACAAACTGAAACAGAAGTTAGGACAAAAGAAGTGTGGTGGAGGGGGGGAAAAAACCCAAAATGATATGACTGTATACTAATTCGTCTTGAAGACACTGAAGAAAGCAGACGTGGAACTATGAAAGTCATCGTAATTCTGTTGGTGGGAGACATTTCAGTGTCAGCCTTCTGTAATAACTCCCCCCCAGTTATTACAGAAGGCTGACACTGAAATGTCTCCCATCTCTTCCATCACCTTCAGCCGTGGATACAATCGGGCCTTTGAAAATTCTTTTTAGAGTGTACACCCATTTGTCATTGTTTTCTCTTTTCTTTTCTTTTTTTGGAAAACAGTTTTTCTGCTTTATACAAAATGGTTTTTGTTTGTGACATCGTGAAAGATTGTGTGGTCACTGTAACGTGCGGTACTTCTGGAACGAAGTAGACATTTAATGTTTGGGGTTTTTTTTTAAATATATAAAAATGAGGGAGAGGTGCGTTCTTCTGTGTGCCAACGGAAGGAGGAGGGAGGAGAGGAGAGAGAGGGGGGGGGGGGGGGGGGGTGTAACAAGTCACCGACCTAATACAGCCTTCAAGGTTGTCTCTCTTGCAAGCTTCATGGATGACTAAGTAAATGTGTGTGTGACGAAATCCATGTCAACCCGTGAAGAGCAAAACCAAAACAGAAAAGGACAGAGGGATGGTTTTTAATCTTGCCCTTAATCCCCCTCCCCCAATTCCTTCTGCCCCACACTATATCCAAATGCTGCCAAGATCTGGGCCAGACACGCAGCGCAGAGAGATGGGGGAAGGGGGGGGGGGGGGGGGGGGTAACCAACAACAAAATACGTGTTGTTGCTAAAGAAACAAGCCTTGTCCATTCCCGCAACACTGCTTGTACGTCAGGTGTTGCTGTTAATCTCCCGCCATTTCTTCACCTTCACCTTCACCTAGCTCGTAGTCCCATGGACCACTAAAGATTTTGCAGCCAGCTTCCTTTATTAATTTGGGGGTCATGTAGTATCTACTATAGAGTGCGAGTGGGAAAAAAATGTCGGTGATCTTCACAGATTTTTCTAAGCATGAAAAAATGGACTGTGCACTTGTTTTTGGCATTGAGAACATACAACAATACCAGGTAGTCACGAGAAAGTTGGAAATAACCATCGAATGAGGTTTGCCTGTATTCCTACAGCGTTGACCCCGCGTATGCATATTCTGGTAAGGAAGCTAGCAGACGACAAAGAACTGAGGGGGTACAGTAATTGATGAAAAAATTTTAAAATTTCAAACCTACCAAATTTGTTCAAAACTACATGAGTTTTGAGTCAGAGGCTAGTCTTTCACAAAAAGTGGTTTTTATTTCTGTGGATGCCTTAGTACGTGCGGTATGAATACATGAGTCACATAGAAAAACAGAAGGAAAAGAGTGGTTTTTTAATACGGTGTGCAGCCTTTGTTCTTGCGCCTTCCGTAGCAATTCGTTCCACTCAAGGCCAGTCCACTCTCTGATGATGTCTTCCCATCGTTTTCTCAATCTGCCTCCTTGTACTGTTCCCTTTATGGTAGTCTTGGCCTGTCCAGATGTTGGTGTGACGTGCCTGTACAACTTTAGTTTGTGTGTTGTTGTTTTTCCATTGAAGTCAGGAGCTCTTCATATGGTCCGATGTCGTTTTAAATGCTCGTTTTCACTCCCTCATTAGTGATGTGATCTCTGCATGAAATAACAAGGTCCAGCCATTTACTATTTCACAAAAGCAGTTCTGTTTTGTCACAGGTTTACTTTGTTACAGTTAAGTGGTGCAGATTTTTTAACTTGTTTAACGCGGAGAGGGTGAAGGGCGCTGGAAGAACTGTTGTTTTTAAAACCAAATGTATTTTTTAAAATGCAGCAAAATGAAATAGAGGTGAGATGAAGGGTAAGAGAAAATAATGAAAGGTATAACTGGTTTCGTGTATTCCAATTTGTCTGATGAACTTTGAGATCGCAGCTGTGTGTTTTTATAAAGGTCATGATGTCTGTTCATTGCAGAGACTATAATGATAAATACAGATGTCAGCTTTCTGTAATCAAAGATGTTCTTTGTAGACCAAGGGCGGTAATGAACCTTTAAAAGTTTGTTGTTGTTTTTTTTATCATATAGACTTATTTATCGTACTTTTCTTTTTTTTCTTTTTTTAAAAAAAAAACTTTTTTTGCTGCTTTTACAGAAGCTCTTTGTGTACAGCTGTGGAAGACCTTTCTTGCAACTGAAACGTGCAGTTCTGTTGGAAAACGGTATACATTTTTACAGGAAAATATATCAAAAATAAGGAAGACTATGTATCTGTGTGGGTATGCGCAGGGGTGGTGGGGGGGTGGAAGTAACAAGTGTAACAGTCCTTGTACGACCTTCACGGTTGGCTGGGATGTAAGTATCATAGTTGATTAGCCAAATGTATGTGTCTTTCCCCCAGCCAAGTTAAGCAGCGTCGAGCGTGGTTACCAGTTGGATGGGTGACCGTTTGCGCGCCTTGGCTTCAGTACAGTTCCCCCAGTTCACCCAGCTGTAAACAGGTAACTGCCCTTCTTTAGGGTCAGGGAAGGTAAAGCAGCGAGGGAGAGGAGATGGGCGCCGCCCTCAATATGCTGGCCCCTAGAGAAGTGAGGTCTCTGACGCCTCGCTCCCCTACGATCATATAGGTTATGGGACTCCTTTACCTTTACCTTTATGTGTATCCCCGAAAACAGAAAGCAGCGACGTTAATGCTGGGCAAAAAAAACTGTCACATAC
>CM054144.1:50386476-50433976 GCA_028751875.1 Rapana venosa
CTCTCTCTCCTCCACACACCACACACACACCACACAACACACACACACAGTCCAGACATCCAGACAAATAAGTTTAAGATTTCAGCACAAGATCCATTTCTTCCCTCCAGACGCTAATCTCCGACACTTTGAATCTCAAAACACTCGAGTAGCGAATCTTCAATGGGAACGGATGACAAACTTTACAAAACTGCGTACACACGGGGACTCGATGTAAAAAAAAAAAAAGCACATGAGTCCTGATTCCTATGGGGGACGGGATAGCCTAGTGATTAGAACATTGCGCTTGCAGTCTGACGACCCGGGTTCGATTCCCGTTCAAGGGGATACTTTCCCCTGGAGTTAACATCAGTGCTGACTCCACTCTCCCCAAAAGTCCTTCGGATGAGACTACAAACCGAGGCCCCGTGTGTGCGAACGCACGCAGAACATCTTGCGCACACGTTAAAATCCTGTTCCGCTTTTCGTAAGAGTGTGCCGTGGGAACGGATGACAGAATTTACAAAATCCGCATACACACGGGGACTAGATGTAAAAAAAAAGCACATAAGTGCTTGTTCCATTATCCTCGATATAAAAGAATAAAATAAGAGTAGATTTTAAAATTCCATTATCCTCGAAATAAAAAGATAAATAAATAAATAAATAAATAAATAAATAAATTCTCAAGTAAAACCATTAGTATCCAAAGTAAGCGCGTGATCGTGACAACATTATAACGGCTGTATGTATATGTGTGTGCCTTCTCACTGCCTTACCGCAATGTTTTACTCGCGTATGTTTAAATTTAAAATTCAAAGGAGGCGAGGATAAAAGACGAGCCAAACGCGAGTTATGACAAGGGAAAGACAGGAGTTTTTTTTGCATTTATGTGCAAAGTCATTTGTCTTGGCACAGAAAGAAATGTGTTCACTGTCAACTGAAATGAATCGGGTATGGCAGAGACACTTAATTTTTTTTTTGTCTGGGGTTGTTGTTTTTTGGACAGGGTTCTTTTTTCTTTGGCAGAATATTTCGGTCTGTGTTCCATTCTCAGGAAAAGGGCTACATTTTTTTTGGTTGGGTTTTTTTTGGGGGGGTTCTCCTTGTCATGTGGAGGCACCGTGGTCGAGTGGTTTAGGCGGTCAACTCGGGATCCAGAGGTCGCGGGTTCGATCCCCGCTCGGCTCGGTGTTGTGTCCTTGGGAAAGACACTTTACTCCTATTTTCCTCACTCCACCCAGGTGTACAAGTGGGTACCAGCTCTGCTGGGGAAGTATCTGGCGACAGACTAGCGTCCTGTCACAGGGGTGGTGAAAAACCAGCAGTTCGCTTAACGCTACAGAAACCGGGATAAGCTCCGGCTCTATGGGCCTTCTGGCTCGAAAGAACATACTTTTCCTTGTCAAGAGTTCTGAGATTCACCAATGGTGAGATTTTGCGGGTTTTTGAGACGGGTTTGGGTTGGGTTTTTTTACCCACCTTTAAGGTAGCTGCATTACAACTTTGGAATTGGTTTCTAAAGATGACACGTGGGGGGTTTCTTTATTATTATTATTATTATTATTATTATTATTATTATTGTTGTTGTTGTTGTTGTTGTTATTATTATTATTATCATTATTATTATTATTATCATTATCATTATTGTTACTATTATTATTGTTCTACCATCCCTTCCTATCAGCACGAAATGGCCTTCTTTTCCGAAAGGTGGAACGGGGTTTTTAACGTGTGCGCAAGATGTTCTGAGTGCGTTCACACACGGGGTCTCGGTTTATAGTCTCATCCGAAGGACATTTGGGGGGGATTGGAGTCAGCACTGATGTTAACTCCAGGGCAAAAATTCCCCTTAAAACGGGAGCCTCCGTGGTGGCTCGATCCCGGGCCGTCAGATCACGAGCGCAACGCTCTAACCACTAGGCTATCCTGCCCCTAGGATATATTTAATTTCCATCATAATTATTTATTATCATTATTCATGTTGTTATGGGTGGGTGTTTCTTTGCTTTGTTTTTATTGTTGGGTTGGGTTTGTTTGTTTTTTTTAACTTTTTATCATATGTTAATAGTTGGGTGTTTTTTTACTTTTTATCATATGTTTATAGTTGGTTTATCCAACTAGAATAGTATAAACCGAGGCCCCGTGTGCGAACGCACGCAGAACATCTTGCGCACACGTTAAATCCTGTTCCGCTCTTCGTAAGAGTAGGCCATTGTGTGCCGGTGGAAACAGATGAAAGAATTCACAAAACCGCATACACACGGGGACTGGATGTCAAAAAAAAGCAAATAAGTGCTTATATTCCATTGTCCTCGATATAATTATTATAAGAATAAAATAAAATAGATAAATAAAAAATAAATCCCTCAGAATCATTCTCACCTGTCTCACACCTGTCGGCATCACCGAGTTCGTTGTTAAGTCTCTGCATCCAATGACACCGACGACATGCTCCTCCTTCCTTCCTTCTCCATGTGCTCCTCCTCCGGTCTTGGCTGTACTGCCCTGATGCTGACTGCATGGATTCTCATGCTGTCACAGGATTCGGTGATGCTGCCAATGAGAGAAGCTGGCAGTCTGCCTTTGATTGTTGTTGTTTGTTTGGGGTGGGCTGTTGTTGTGTTGGTTTGTTTGGTTTGGTGTTTGTTTGTTGTTGTTGTTGTTGTTTTGGGAGGTATTTTTGTCTTTTTTCCCTCTGTCTTGCCTTGAAAGACAGTTTTGGTGATGGTGTTTGTATCTTGATATCTAAGATACCCTTTGTTTAAAAAATAATAATAATAAAATGTCAATTCTTTCTGAACAAAAGTTGATTTCTGTTGGTATCACCGATCATCATGATGACTGTGACGGTAATGACGACGATGACGACAATGATAAAGATGAGGAGAAGAGGGAGGAGGAGGAGGAGGAGGAGAGGGAGGAGGAGGAGGAAAGGGAGGAGGTGGAAGAGGACACATATTCATGCTGTTCTTTGGGATGGTCGTGGTTGTGGTGTGGGGGGTTGCGTGCGTGAGTGCGTGTGTGTGTGTGTGTGGTTGTGGTGTGAGTGTGTGTGTGAGTGAGTGGTGTGTGTGTGTGTGTGCGTGTGTGTGCGTGGTGGTGTGGTGTTGGTGTGTGTGTGTGTGTGGTGTGTGTGTTGTTGTGTTTGTTTCTTCAATAAGTTTCTTGTGTTGACGAATGTGTGTGTGTTGTGTGTGTGTGTGTGGTGTGTGTGTGTGAGTGGTGTGTGTGTGTGTGTGTGGTGTGTGTGTGTGGTGTTGTCTTCAATTAACGGTTTTCCATTCTAAGTGATATTAGACGAATGTGTGTGTGTGTGTGTGGTGTGTGTGTGTGCGTGTGTGTGTGTGTGTGTGTGTGTGTGTGTGTGCATGTGTGTGTGGTGTGTGTGTGTGTGTGTGCGTGTGTGTGTGTGTGTGTGTGGTGTGTGTGTGTGTGTGTGTGTGTGTGTGTGTGTGTGTGTGTGTGTGTGTGTGTGTGTGTGTGTGTGTGTATGGTTGTATGTGTGTGTGTGTGTGTCTTCATTTAACGGTTTCCTTATAGTGATGTAGACGAATGGTGTGTGTGTGTGTGTGTGTGTGTGTGTGGTGTGTGTGTGTGTGTGTGTTGTGTGTGTGTGTTTCAATTAACGGCTTTCCATTATAAGTGATATTAGACGAATGTGGTGTGTGTGTGTGTGTGTGTGTGTGTGTGTGTGTGTGTGTGTGTGTGTGTGTGTTCTTCAATTTAACGGCTTTCCATTATAAGTGATATTAGACGAATGTGTGTGGTGTGTGTGTGCGTGTGGTGTGTGGTGGTGCGTGTGTGTGTGTGTGTGTGTGTGTGTGTGTGTGTGTGTGTGTGCGTGTGTGTGTGTGTGTGCGTGTGTGTGTGTGTTTGGGAGGGAACAAAGGAAATCATTCTCGGAAAGTTCTTTGTCTGTTGTCCTTTGTTTCTCGTCCTCTATTCCTTGTTTCCGCTCTCTTCCTCTTCCTCTCCGTTGGGTTAGTTTCTTCTTCTTCTTTTCTTCTTCTCTTTCCTTTCTTGTTTTCATTCCTTCCCTTCCTCCGGCTAGCTTCTACTTTCCTCCTTTCTCTTCTTCTCTCATTCTCATCCTTCGTATTCTTCTTATGTTTTTATTTGCATCTTTCTGCTGCCGCTACTACTGCCTTGTCTTCTTTTTTTCTTCTTCTTCTTGCATTCTTTTCTTTATTGCATTCTTTGTCTTCTTTTTATTTTTCTTCTTTGCATCCTTCTTCTTTTTCTTTGCATGTTCTTCTTCTTTGCATTGTTTTTTGCATTCTCCTTCTCCACCTTTGCATTCTTCTTTGCATTCTACTTCTTTTTTTTTCCCTTCCCCTTCTCTTCTTCCTTCTTTTTCTTCTTCTTTACATTCTTCTTCTTTGCATACTTCTTTGCACTTTTCTTCTTTGCATTTCTATTTTTACATTTTTCTTCGTGTTTACATTCTTCTACTTCTTCTTTGCATTCTTCTTCGTCTTTGTTTTTATGTCTTCCCTGCATTTTCTTCTTCTTCTTCGTATTGAATGCTCAGACAGAAATTATCGGGGGACGGGATAGCCTAGTGGTCAGAACATTGCGCTTGCAATCTGACGACCCGGGTTCGATTCCCGTTCAAGGGGGATATTTTCCCCTGGAGTTAACATCAGTGCAGACTCCACTCTCCCCAAAAGTCCTTCGGATGAGACTATAAACCGAGGCCCCGTGTGTGCGAACGCACGCAGAACACCTTGCGCACACGTTAAATCCTGTTCCGCTTTTCGTAAGAGTAGGCCAATGTGTGCCGGTGGGAACGGATGACAGAATTTACAAAACCGCATACACACGGGGACTAGATGTTAAAAAAAGCACATAAGTGCTTATTCCATTATACTCGATATAAAAGAATAAAATAAGATAGATAAATAATTAACTTATCGTTTTCTCTCATATGAGCGAAAATGCGTCGTACTGCCGTTAGGCGCCTGGCAAGTCAGGCCCAGCGCATCCGACTTCGGCATGAGAGAGAACTATCATCTTTTAAGTCGTTCTGGGAAAAGGGCAGGAAAGAGGAACTAGAGAGCAGAAAATAGACAAGAGGGAGGTGACAGAGGGAAAAAAAGGAACAAGGCAGAAACAAAGAGAGGGATAGAAAAGGGGGAATTCTTAGCACAAAATTTACCAAAGGTGGAGATGCTATTGATACTGACAGACCCCCTGGCATCCCCACAGGGAAGGTGAGGTGAATCAGCCCCACTTGCCAATCATTATAATCGTCATGGTATAGGTAAAGTAAAGTAAAGGAGTCCCATAACCTATAAGGTCGTAGGGGAGCGAGGCGTCAAAGACCTCACTTCTCTAGGGCCAGCATATTGAGGGCGGCGCCCATCTCCTCTCCCTCGCTGCTTTACCTTCCCTGACCCTAAAGAGGGCAGGTACCCATTTACAGCTGGGTGAACTGGTGGAACTGTACTGAAGCCAAGGCGTGCAAACGGTCACCCATCCATCTGGTAACCACGCTCGACGCTGCTTAACTTGGCTGGGGGAAAGCGAGTGCTCCGACCACTGAGCTATCCCGTCCCCTTTGTCATGGTATAATGGAAGCTAAAGACAGTCAGAGTTGTATTTGTTTCCCTTACCATCCAGTATAATCAAGCTAAAAAGACACAAACTATCCTAACTATGCAGCGCACAACAACAGACATTCACGATTCAGATGGACCGGCACTTGCAAGTAAGAAGCAATCCCAATCCACTGATATAAAACAAAAAATCCTGTACATCAACAGATCCACTGATTTAAAACAAAAAATCCTGTACATCAACAGATCCACTGATTTAAAACAAAAAAAATCCTGTATGTAAACAGATCCACTGATTTAAAACCAAAAAAATCCTGTATATAAACAGATCGACTGATTTAAAACCAAAAATCCTGTACATCAACAGATCCTCGATTTAAAACCAAAAGAATATCCTATACATCAATCAACAGATTCACTGATTTAAAACAAAAAATCCTGTACATCAACAGATCCACTGATTTTAAAACAAAAAATCCTGTACATCAACAGATCCACTGATTTAAAACAAAAAATCCTGTACATCAACAGATCACTGATTTAAAACAACAAAACCTTGTACATCAACAGATCCACTGATTTAAAACCAAAAAATCCTGTACATCAACAGATCCACTGATTTAAAACAAAAAATCCTGTATATAAACAGATCCACTGATTTAAAACAAAAAATCCTGTACATCAACAGATCCACTGATTTAAAACCCAAAAAATCCTGTATGTAAACAGATCCACTGATTTAAAACAAAAAAATCCTGTATATAAACAGATCCACTGATTTAAAACCAAAAATCCTGTACATCAACAGATCCTCGATTTAAAACCAAATGAATATCCTATACATCAATCAACAGATTCACTGATTTAAAACAAAAAATCCTGTACATCAACAGATCCACTGATTCTAAAACAAAAAATCCTGTACATCAACAGATCCACTGATTTAAAACGAAAAAATCCTGTACTCGACAGATCCTTGATTTAAAACCAAAAGAAAATCCTGTACATCAATCAACAGATCCACTGAGTTAAGACCAAAAATATCCTATACATCAGCAGATCCACTGGTTAAAAACAAAAAATCCTGTATATAAACAGATCCACTGATTTAAAACTAAAAATTTTTTATATATAAACAGATCCACTGATTTTTTTTAAAATCCTGTACATCAACAGATCCACTGATTTTAAACCAAAAAAATCCTGTACATCGACAGATCCACTGATTTAAAACAAAAATTCCTGTAATCAACAGATCCAATGATTTAAAACAAAAAGAAAATCCTGTACATCAATCAACAGATCCACTGAGTTAAATTCAAAAATATCCTATACATCAGCAGATCCACTGGTTAAAAACAAAAAATCCTGTATATAAACAGATCCACTGATTTAAAACTAAAAAAAAAATTATATATAAACAGATCCACTGATTTTTTTTTAAAATCCTGTACATCAACAGATCCACTGATTTTAAACAAAAAAATCCTGTACATCGACAGATCCACTGATTTAAAACAAAAAATCCTGTAATCAACAGATCCAATGATTTAAAACAAAAAGAAAATCCTGTATATCAACAGATCCACCTATTTAAAACAAAAAATCCTGTACATCAACAGATCCAATGATTTAAAACAAAAAATCCAGTACATCAACAGATCCACTGATTTAAAACAAAAATCATCTACGTCAACAGATCACTGATTTAAAACAAAAAATCCTGTACATAGACAGATTCACTGATTTAAAACGAAAAATCCTGTACATCGACAGATCCACTGATTTAAAACAAAAAATCATGTACATCAACAGTCTACAAGCATTTTTCCCCTCTGCTTAATTAAATGCTTTGCAAAGCCAGACCAGACGTCCAGACAAATCAATTCTAAATCCCAGCACAATCCACAAGTTATTTGCGGTAGAGTTTTGGTTGTTGTTGTTTGGTGGGGGGGGGGGGGGGGGGGTTGTTTTCTGGGTTGGTTTGTTGGTGGTTTTTTTAGAGGTAGGGGGGGTGGGGTGTTGTTTGTTTGAGGTTTGTTTGTTGTTGGGTTTGGGGTTGTTGTTTTTTTTGGGGGGTTGTTGTTGTGGTTGTTTTGTTTGTTTTGTTTTGTAGGGGGCTTGTATTTGTCTATGTTTTGTTGTTTGGTTTTTTGGTTGGTTGGTTTGTTGTTGGTTTTTTGTTGTTGGTTTGTTTGTTTGGGGTTGGGTTTTGTTGTGTTGTTGCTGTTTATGGGGGGGAGTCTTTGGTTTTTCTTGTGCACGTTTTTAGCCTAAACCTCTGTATGCCTTAAAATCCATGCATCCTTTTGAGTGAGACACTCAAACGCCCCTTCTTGAGACAAACCTCTTGGCCATCAAAATTCCAAGCCTCTTTGGCATATGTTGCACTTCGCATAGACACGTCACAGTATTTTTTTTTAAACATGGCTGTGTGCGTTGTCACTAGGTCACAATGTGATTCATAGGATTAATTTGTGGAAATGAAAAATTCATCAGAGATGAAGATGAAAGAAGAGGGTAACTGGGAATTGTGACAAGGAACGGACGTAGATGTGTGTATCTGTGGAAACTCATTTGTCTTGAGCATGTAGAAATGTGTGAGCCGTCAGGGATTATGAATACGGTGCAGCAAAGACGCTTTTTTTTTGGGGGGGGGGGGGAGAGAGAGGTTTTTGTTGTTTTTTTATACAGTATATTTCTATGCGTGTTCCATTTTCGTGAACTGCCCTGCAAAGTTCGTACTGATGTTGCTGGTGGTGGTGGCTTTTTGTTTTCTTTTTTATTTTATTTTTCCTTTCCTTCCTTTCTTTCTTTTTTTTCCTTGATTACACCTTTGTTCATATTAGTGACCTTATCATAAGATCATGCAAAAGTTTTGTGGGTGGTTTGTTTTTTTTAAACAGTATAGTATAAGAGAAAGGAACGTTGGAGTTAAACGCAATTGTTGTTGTTGCGCGTTCCCCAGCTTAACACTCTGGGGGATCACCCAGAATGTGCAGCACTCTGACTCATTCATCCATCCCACCTGGGAATCACTGTGAGATTGAAACAGCACACTGAATGAGAAGTTCGCGTGTATGACTGTTTCGAGTACCTTGCCCATATAGGCAGCCATACTCCGACTTCAGATGGGTTTTTTTGTCCTTTAAAGGAGAGTGCGTGTTGTTAATGTTAAGAGCTTTTGTCATGGCAATCTCAACACAACATGTTACAACATAACAACATTTTAGTGTAGGTCATGCTAATTAGCCGACATCAATAACTGAAACAGGTTTTGGCCTGGACCAGAAACACAGTTAGTGGTCGTTTTCCCAAAAATTGTCCTCCCGTGTCAGTGTTGGCATGTGGCCCTTTCAGAAAGAATAACGGAAGCAAACTTAGCATATTTCTGTTAAATGTCTGACATCTAGAATAATCACTCCAAGTGTCAAAAAAAAATACCCAACGAGGACATGTATTTCCAACCAACCCCGCCATTTGGAGGCCATGGTTTCAGCTGAATCCCTTTTTTTTTCTTCTTTTTTTTGCCATGCTCTTCTTGCCTGAAGTTCTACTGTATATCTCCCCCCAAAAAATCCATGGCTTTGTGCGGTGTCCACTCCGACATTATATTCTTCTCAAAACAGACCCCTCAGGCAATTAGTATTCTAACGGCGCGTGTTTCGCGTACGTTGCACTTAGCGTGAACACGTGACAGCAGTAGGACAATGGCCGCGTGCTTTTTCACTCCGTCACATGGTGATTGATGTATAACTTTTTTTTAATTAAACATTCATACCAGGTGAAGGTAGAACGAGGAGGTATATATGTAGATCATTAGCCCGTGTAAAGAAAAGGAGATTTGTAACGTCTGTGCAAAATGATTTGTTCTAAGCGCGTGAAAAGGTGTTGGCTGTCAAGCTTAATGAATATGACCCAGAATATACCTTTTTTTTTAAAAATTCTTTTACATAATGTCTTTTCTTTTTTCTTCCACTTTATGTGGAAGGACATATTATAGCTTTATTTACTGGTTTTTCTTTGTTGTTGTTTTTTTGGTTTCGGTTTGTAAAGATATAGTTTTGCAGTTTTTGATCATGTTTTGCGTTGCAGTGGCAGTTTGTTTCCTATAAATAAATAAAAATTAAGCTCTGTTGACAGCTAAACTAATGACAGGTGTCGTTGTTGTCGATGCTGCTGGTAAAGGTGTTGGCGATGGTGATGATGATGATGATGATAATGATGATGATGACGACGACGACGACGATGATTATGACGACGATGATGATGATTATGACGACGACGACGATGATGATGATGATGATGACGACGACTACGATGATGACGATGACGATGACGATGATGATGATGATGATGATGATGATGATAGTGTGTGAGTGTATCTGCTGTCTGTCTTGTATATGAATATGTATGCATGTTCCCTAGGCAGAAACAAAGAAAAACATTCAGGGGGAAAAGTAGTTTCTCTTTTATCCATTGTTCCTCTTCCGGTATGCATTTTTTTCGTCTTTCTCGCCCTCCTCCTTTCTTTTTTTTTTCCTCCCCCCCTTCTCCCCCCCCCCCCCCCCCCCCCCCCCCCCCCCCCCCCCCCCCCCCAACCCCATACCCCATGCCCCTTGTCCTTTTTTCGTGTTGTGTTTTTTAATGCATTTTTTCTCTCTTCCTGTTCGTAATTACTCTGTTCCTCCTCTTACTGATTCCTCCTCCTCTTACCCTTTTGTTCTTCTCCTCCTTCTTATTCCTCTTCATACCCTTACTCTTCCTTCTCCTTCTCTTCCTATTACCCTTACTCCTCCTCTTTTACTCCTCTTCTTACCCTTACTCCTCTTTTACTCCTCCTCTTACCTTTACTCCTCATCTTACCCTTAATCCTCTTTCACTCCTCCTCTTACCATTAATCCTCTTTACTACTCCTCTTACCCTTACTTCTCCTCCTTCTCTTCCTCTTACCCTTAATCCTCTTTTACTCCTCTTGCCCTTACTCCTATTACCCTTACTCCTATTACCCTTACTCCTTCTCCTCCTCCTCTTACCCTTACTCCTCTTTCACTCCTCATCTTACCCTTACTCCTCTTTCACTCCTCCTCTTACCCTTACTCTTCTTTCACTCCTCATACCCTTGCTCCTCCTCTTTTACTCCTCCTCTTTCCCTTGCTCCTCTTTTACTCCTCCTCTTTCCATTGCTCCTCTTTTACTCCTCATCTTACCCTTACTCCTCCTCTTACCCTTACTCCTCTTGTATTCCTCCTCTTACCCTTATTCCTCCTCTTTTACTCCTCCTCTTACACTTACCCCTTCTCCTCTTACCTACTCCTCTTCTTCTTCGTCCTCGTCGAACGCTCAGACAGCAACTATTGTCTGTCGTACGAGCGAAAATGCGTTACGCTGCCGTTAAGCGCCTGGTAAGTCTGGCCCAGCACGTCCGACTCCTCCTCTTACCCTCACTCTTCCTCCTCTGTCACTCCTCCGTTTTTACTCTTGCTCCTTCTCTTCCTTCTCTTACTCCTTCTCCTCTTCCTCCTGCTTTTTCTCCTCTTTCTTTCTTCCTCCATCACATTTCTGCCTATTCTTTTCCTTCTCCTTGAAAGTTTTTTTTTTTTATCTTTCTCATTTTCTCTCTTCTAACAGTCAGTATACACACATACACACACACATTGTTCCCTAGTGTCGGTCGGGTAAACTTTTACAGACACTTTTATCATAAACGATCGGCCATAGGTTGATTTTTTTTCTTTCAGGAAATGAAGGATAACCGTTGGCCGTCGCGCTCTTTCTGTTTCTGGTCCATCGATCTGGAATGACCTCTCTCTCTCTCTCTCTCTCTCTCTCTCTCTCTCTCTCTCTCTCTCTCTCTCTCTCTCTCTCTCTCTCTCTCTCTCTCTCTCTTCGCCAAGAGCCTACTTATGATGCTTTTAAATCCAGCCTCAAGACACATTTATTTCAACCCTAAGATTCTCTCCTCCTGTTTCATCTCATTTCTGTCCCTGCCCTCAACAACCAAACCCCCCCATCACCCTGCCAGAGTGTACAACCTTTATGTGTGTGTGTGTGTGTGTGTGTGTGTGTGTGTGTGTGTGTGTGTGTGTGTGTGTGTGTGTGTGTGTGTGTGTGTGTGTGTGTTTGTGTGCGTGCGCGTGCGTGCGTGCGTGTATACATTTGAATTTGTAAAAACTATGAATTGTAACTGGCTGCATGTGAAAGACTAGGATGAATGAAAGCGCTTTTAAAATTTTTGTGTTTTTTTGCAAGATATAGCGCTGTATAAATTCCGTGTACTATTATTATTATTTATTATTATTATTATTATTATTATTATCATTATTATTATTACTACTATTACTATTATTATCATTATTATTATTATCCTTATTATTATCGTTTTTCTCAACATTATTATAACGAAAATTGCTCTTCCTCGGCAAAGGCTAGGAAGTTTATCAATGGTAGGATTTTGTGTATGATGCGACCTTTTTTCTTTTTTTTTTTTTTTTGGGGGGGGGGGGGCCTATCATGAAGGTAGCTGCATTCCGACTTGTTCCGACCAACAACAACAACAACAACAAAACAACCGACACCAGAGTGCATACTGGTACATTTGTCGTCCGTCATTAGCAGCACGAATGGAAAGGTCAAACTGGTTAGAACATGTGCACGAAATAGTTGCCTTCGTTCAACGTACAGAAGACTTCGGTTTATATATATTATAGTCTCAACCGAAGGACTTTCAATGAAGCGAAGTCACTACTGATTTTAACTCCTAAAGAAACAACCCCCACCCACCCACCCACCACCCACCCACCACGCCCCTTCATCCTCCCCCCCCCCCCTTCCCTGAACGGGTATCTCGTCGGGTGGGTTTAAACTAGGGGTTCGAACCCAGCCCCGTCAGATTGCAAGCATGAAGCTCTAACCACTAGGCTACCCTCTTCCTTCCCCCCCCCCCCCCCCCCCCCCCCCCCCCCCCCCCACCCAAGGAAAAAAATTGTTATGGTTTCATACTCATTGTACAAGATACAATGCTCGTTGATGGGATGATTTATAAATAATAAATATTTGCTGTGAAAACGCACAACAGACAAACTGAAGTTATCGTGAGTGTTGTTGGGAGGATGCAGAGCTGATAAATATAAGCCAAAGGGACTGATATGAGGGGAACGGATGACAACATTTTAAAAAATGCATACACGCGGGGACTGGGTGTAAAATAAAGCGCGTGAGTGCTTATTCCATTATCCTTGAAATAAAAGAATTTTTTAAAAATTAAAAGTAAAAAAATAAACACCCCCACAAGCAAGCGAGCAAGCAAGCAAGCGCGCACACACACGCGCGCGCGCGCACACACACACATACATACACGCACACACACACACACACCACACACACACACACACACACACACACACACACCACACACACATCTAAGAACAGATAAGGGAGTAGGAGGAGAAAACATCTAATTACATATACTTCTCCCTCTTCCTCCTTCTATATAAAATATTACAAACCTCTCCCCCACCCCGCTACCACCACCACCACCAGCCCTCCCACCACCCACCACCCACCCCCGCCCAAGAAAAGAAACCAAACCCCTAAAAAGAGATATTAAAAATAAGAAAAGAAAATGCAAACAAAAAAACGGCAGAAAACAACCAAAAAAAAACCATAGTTGAAACCTTACACGAGAACCAGAGGGTTTCATTTTTTTTTTAAAACGTATGCAAGATTTGTCTTCGGCCTTGTCTGCATTTAGAAACAAGGTATGCATTTTG
Source organism: Rapana venosa (assembly GCA_028751875.1). Classification (NCBI taxonomy): domain Eukaryota; kingdom Metazoa; phylum Mollusca; class Gastropoda; order Neogastropoda; family Muricidae; genus Rapana; species Rapana venosa. The sequence goes on from CM054144.1 coordinate 50,399,789, forward strand.
CATGTTCCGGAAATACATCTGTCCATGATTTTAACAGACGGCTGATTTACTGGCAAGGACTGGGCCCTGTCTAGTGTATGTCAATCGTTCCTTCTCGCTTTCCTCTGCAAGCTTCTTGTCTTATTTTTTTGGGGGGGACGGGATAGCATAGTGGTCAGAACATTGCGCTGGCTGGCAATCTGACGACCCGGGTTCGATTCCCGTGCAAGGGGATATTTTCCCCTGGACCTAACGTCAGTGCAGACTCCACTCTTCCCCAAAAGTCCTTTCGGATGAGACTATAAACCGAGGCCCCGTGTACGAACGCACGCAGCACGCAGAACATCTGGCGCACACGTTAAATCCTGTTCCGCTTTTCGTAAGAGTAGGCCATTGTGCGCCGGTGGGAACAGATGACAGAATTGACAAAAACCGCATACACACGGGGACTAGATGTAAAAAAAGCACATAAGTGTTTATTCCAATATCCTCGATATAAAAGAATTTTTAAAAATAAAATCACACTTTTTCAGTCACGACAGAAGACTTCGCTGCGTGAAGTTCAGGCCGCCCTCTTCAGGGAGAGCACGTCGCCACAAGAGCAGCGCCACCCATCTTTTTTTTTTCTTGTCTTGTCTTTAACTGTATTTATTTTGTTACCCTGTCAAAGCGACTTTTTTTCTGCAGAATTTTGCCAGGAACAGCTCTCTTGTTGCTGTGGGTTTGTTTTGTTGTTGTTGTTTTTGGGAGGGGGGGGGGGGGGGGGGTGCGTGCGCTAAATATGTGTAACACACGGTTTATCGTCTCACCCGAAAGACTAGCACCCAGACCACCACTCATGGTCTAATGGATAGGCGGGGGGGGGGGGGAGGGGGCAAGTTTCGGGCCTATACGGGGATCGAACCACCGCACACTTCGAACCCGGACTTTTCGTTTTCTAGGCAAGTGCGTTACTACCTTTAAACCACCGATCCACATGTGCTCTGCCCGTTTCATGTTTCGGTACACCATTAATTTTTCAGTCGTGCAGCAGACTTCTCTGCGTGATATTCCAGCTGTTATCTCCCCTTGAGAAAAGCACCCGTCGCCACAAGAGCAGCGCCACCCTTTTACTCATTGGAAGGGGATTTTATGTATGTCAGACAGGCATTCTCGTTTTCTTCTACTAAGTTTCTTTCTGTGCTCTGTAAGTTTTGTGGGGTTTTTTATATATCCCTTTCAGGTGATCAGTAGATTTCTCTGTGTGATATTCGAGCTGTTATCCCCTTGGGAAAAGCAGTCGTCGCCACAAGAGCAGCGCCACCCTTTGACTCATTACGGTTGGATGTATGTCAGTGTCATGCTACCTACCAGACGTAGGCAGTTATACAAAAAATACACTCGCAGCAACCTCCGCCAGACTCGCGCTCTCTAACTGGAAAAACAGGATGGCCTAGTGGTTAGAACATTGCGCTGACAATCTGACGACCCGGGTTCGATTCCCGTTCAAGGGGGATATTTTCCCCTGGAGTTGACATCAGTGCAGACTCCACTCTCCCCAAAAGTCCTTCGGATGATAAGACTATAAACCGAGGTCCCGTATGCGAACGCACGCAGAACATCTTGCGCACACGTTAAATCCTGTTACGCTTTTCGTAAGAGTAGGCACTTGTGTGCCGGTGGGAACAGTCCCTATCTCTACCAGAGCGGCTTTTTTCCTACAGAATTGGAGGATGAGGGTGGGTGGGGGGTTATTCTTTATATATTTTTATTTTATTCTTTTATATCGAGGATAATGGAATAAGCACTTATGCGCTTTTTTTACATCCAGTCCCCGTGTGTATGCGGTTTTTGTCAATTCTGTCATCTGTTCCCAGCGGCACGTAACTGGCCAACTCTTACGAAAAGCGGAACAGGATTTTAACGTGTGCGCAAGATGTTCTGCGTGCGTTCGCACACGGGGGCCTCAGTTTCTAGTCTCATCCGAAGGACTTTTGGGGAGAGTGAAGTCTGCACTGATGTTAACTCCAGGGGAAAATATCCCCTTGAACGGGATCGAACCCGGGTCGTCAGATTGCCAGCGCGATTTTTCTCACCACTAGGCTATCCCGACCCCTATCTCTACCAGAGTGGCTTTTTTTCCCAACAGAATTGGGGGGGGGGGGGGGGGGGGGGGGGGTTGTCAAGTCAAGTCAAGTCAAAAACACTTTAATCATCCAATGTAGGGGAGGGGGGGGGGAAGGTTAAGAGTACTAAATATCTGTTGCACAGGGAACCTAGGTTTATGATCCCATCCAAAAGGTGACACCCAGATCCCCACTCAAGGTCTAGTGTTTGGGGGTTAGGTTTGGGTGTAAGGGTAGACACGGGTCTAAAAAGTGGCCGAAATCATGTGTGTGGGTTTGTTTTTTGAGCCATAAAATCTTGCTAGATGCAAATGTGAAGATTTCCCTTGAAAGATCGAAAGACTTTTAAGTTGCAGAGCGTGTCTGTAAAAACCAGGTTTCTTGTACTTGCTACAGATAAAAAAAGGTACCCAAGTCTGAAATATCCCTTATGAATTGCTGGATTGAACCCAAAATGGGTTGTCTCCATGGTAACAGTGCAGAAAACTGAGTAATGTTATAGTTTTTTAGGCTTTACAAGTGATGCTCTTTCAATGTCTGGTACGACCTTCTAACATGAGCATTTAACAAAATGTATCAGTTCGAACCCATGTCCTTCCTTAACAGGAATCCGTCACACTCTCCACCCATTAAAACAAAAGAAACGGTGCGATTCGAAAGCATAACATTAACAAAACACAGATTTGAGTTTTTGTTCATTTTCTTATCTCAAAACGATCAAATATTTATCTAGTTACGTTTCTTTTCCATACATGCGTGTAACCCACATGACTTTCTTGTATTGTTCAAATCACCAAGATTATCCCCGTTGCATGAAAATTCTGTGCCAGGAATTCCCTCTTTTCTATCCCTCTCTTTGTTTCTGCCTTGCTCCATTTCTTCCTGTCAGCCCTTTCTTGTCTATTTTCTGCCTTCTTGGTCCATTCTCCTGCCTTTCTCCAGGAAGACTTGAGAGATAACAATTCTCTCCCACACGGAAGTCGGATAATAATAATAATAATAATAATAATAATAATAATAATAATAATAATAATAATAATAATAATAATAATAATAATAATAATAATAATAATGTATGGAATTTATATAGCGCTGCGCTGGGCCTGACTTGTCAGGCGCTCGACGGCAGCGCAAAGCATTTTCGCTCATACGATAGACAACAGTACTTGCTGTCTGAGCTTTCGACAAAGACAGAAAAAAGAGAGAATTTAATATTGGTAGTTATACACGTATAAAAATTGAAGATCCTCTCCTTCGCTCGCGAAAATGTGGAGTTCATGCCCTTGCTTTTTTCCGCTTTTGTCTTAATCATCCTTATGTCTCCTTTTTGAGGGGAAAAGCAAGTCAGATATGGAAGGAGATAGAACAAATCTTTATTGATTCCTCCTCAAGATGTTTTTCTAGGGAGATATAGGCACAGATTTCTATGTGAAGCCAGGAAGGAGAGAGAGCAGTTGGAATCTAATCCGATTCCACGCATGTGATTCCGCTGTAACAAAAGAAAGAAAAACATATTGCAGGCGAACAAGCGAGTAAGCAAGGGTGTGTGTGTGTGTATTTTGTGTGTGTATGTGTGCGATTCTTTGTGTGTGTGTGTTTTGCGTGTGTGTGTGTGTGTGTGTGTGTGTGTGTGTGTGTGTGTGTGTTGTGGCGTGCGTGCGTGTGTGTGTGTGTTTGCGTTGTGTGTGTGTGTGTGTGTGTTGTGTGCGTACGTGCGTGCGCGCGCGCGGTGTGTGTGTGTTTTTTTATGTTATGTTGTATCATTCTTTTATATCGAGGATAATGGAACAAGCATTTATATGCTTTTTTTACATCCAGTCCCCCTGTGTATGCGGTTTTGTAAATTTTGTCATCTGTTCCCACCGGCACACAATGGCCTACTCTTACGAAAAGCGGAAACAGGATTTAACATGTGCGCAAGATGTTCTGCGTGCGTTCGCACACGGGGCCTCGGTTTATAGTCTCATCCGAAGGACTTTTGGGGAGAGTGGAGTCGGCACTGATGTTAACTCTCTAAGGGGAAATATCCCCTTGAACGGGAATCGAACCCGGGACGTCAGATTGCGAGTGCAATGTTCTAACCACTAGGCTATCCGTGTATGTGTGTGTGTGTGTGTGTGTGTGTGTGTGTGTGTGTGTTGTGTGTGTGTGTGTGTGTGTGTGTGTGTGTGTGTGTGTGTGTGTGCGTGCGCGCGCGCGCATCTGTGCGTGTGTGTGAGAGAGAGAGAGATGTTAGTGTCCGTGCGTGCGTGCGTGCGCGCGCGCGCGTGTGTGTGTGTTTGTGTGTGTTTGTGAGAGAGAGAGAGACAGAGACAGAGGACTGTGTGTGAGAGAGAGACAGAGACTGTGTGTGTGCGTGTGTATGTGCGTGCGTGTGTGTGTGTGTGCGTGCGTGTGTGTGTGTGTGCGTGTGGTGCGTGTGGGTGTGGGTGTCTGTGTGTGTGTAGTGCGCGCGCGCGCGCGCGCCTGTGCGTGTGTGTGAGAGAGAGAGAGAGAGACTGTGCGTATGAGACTGTGTCCGTGCGTGCGTGCGTGCGCGGTGTGTGTGTGTGTGTGTGTGTGTGTGTGTGTTTGTGATGAGAGAGAGACAGACAGACAGACAGAGACAGAGACTGTGAGAGAGAGAGAGACAGAGACTGTGTGTGTGCGTGTGTATGTGCGTGCGAGTGTGTGTGTGTGCGTGTGTGCGTGTGGGTGTGTGTGTGTTTAGCGTTGCAATTTATAAGGAGCTTGAAAGTACATTGCTATGCAGAGAGCGATACAGACAATAAATTACCACACAATTGATTTCAATACAGTCTCCTTCGAAAGTGCATTCTCCCTCTCTCTCTCTCTCTCTCTCTCTCTCTCTCTCTCTCTCTCTCTCTCTCTCTCTCTCTCTCTCTCTTTCTCTTTCTGTCTCTCTCTCTCTCTCTCTCTCTCTCTCTCTCTCTCTCACTGTCTCTCTCTGTCTGTCTCTCTCTATCTGTCTCTCTCTCTCTCCCTCTCTCTCTCTCTCCCTCTCTCTCTTTCTCTCTCTCTCCCTCTCCGCGCACACGTTAAATCCTTTTCCGCTTTTCGTAAGAGTAGGCTATTGTGTGCCGGTGGGAACAGATGACAATTTACAAAACCGCATACACATGGGGACTGGATGTAAAAAAGCACATAAGTGTTTATTCCATTATCCTCAATATAAAAGAATCAAATCGAACCCAAAAACCCTCCCTCTCTGTCTCTCTGCCCTCTGTCTCTCCCCCTTTTGTCTCTTTTTCTCTCCTCCCTCCCCTCTTTTCTGTCTCTCTCCCCCTCTTCTCTCTGTCCTCTGTCCTCCCCTCCCTCTCTTCCCCTTTTCTCCTCTCTCTTCTCTCTCTCTCTCTCCCCCCCCTCTCTCTCCTCTCTCTCTCTCCTTTTCCCTCCCCGTCTTTTCTTCTTTTCCCCTCCCCTCCCTCCTCTCTCTCTGTCTCTTTCTCTTTTCCTCCCCTCTCTTCTCCCCTCTCTCATCTCTTTTTCTCCCCTCTTCTCTCTCTCTCCCCTCCCCCGCTCTCCCTTTGTTGTTGTTGTCGGGGGTGGTTGTGTGTTTTTAAATTTTTTTCAAATCGACGTCTTTTCACTCTAAGTTATATTGCCCAAAGGGGAGCCCAAAGGGGACGATGTGTGAAAGGGATATGTTTACGTTGTTGGTTTTGAAATTTTGTTATTCATTTGGGTCTTTGGTGGGGGTTGTTTGCGATTTGTGTTGTATGTTGTTAGGGAATTGTGGCGCGAAACGGGGCGGCCTTGTGGTGTACGATGTAACTTTACGCGCATAACATATTAACTGAAAAATTTTTTTTTTAATATCAAAGTTGCCCTCTTGGTGTGGTGTGTGTGTGGGGGTGTTTTTGGTGGTTTTTGTGTGTGTCGGGGTGTGTGTGTGTTTGTGATTAAATTCAGTTTTCAGATTCAGATTCAGAAAATTTTTTGCCTTTTAAATCAATTTGACTTATTTGAAAACAACAAAAACATAAAACTAAAAATTTTTTAAATTCTTTTTTGGGCAAAAAGTGATTCCCACTAAAAAATTTTGTTTTTTAAATTTTCTTTTTTTCCCCTTTTCTTTTCAAAACACTCTTACACATATCTGATGTTTATCTGCTTGTTATATATAAAGGGGGTGATTATGTCACTTAATTTATGTACACAGTTTTTGGTTTTTTGGTCTTTCTTTTTGTTTTTTTAAATAACAAATTTTTCTGAGTTCACATTAAATTGCATTCATCAAGAAAAAATGAAATTTCTCTTCAATTTTGTTAAAAGGGGCCCAAAATTTTCGCCCTCTCGGGGATATTTTTTGGTGTCTCCCTTTTCTATCTTTAAAATTTTGTGACAGCTTTAAAAATTTTTACAAATGTCTTTTTTATGAGTTTTTTTTTAATTTTAGTTTAAAAAGGGAGGTTTCCAAATTCTGTATTTTTGGGGGAGAAAAATTTCAAAAAATTTTATTTTGCAAACCTTTCTTTTGGTAATCCAAAATTTTTTTTTAAAAATTCCTCAAGTTTTTTCTAACAGCAAAAAATCAAACCGATGAACTTTAAAGAGTGCTTTGGTTCTTCCAGACTTTGTTTAAAACCCCAATTGTTCCCAGAATATTTTTAAACTGTGTTTATCCTTTTAAACGTATGTTTTATTTTAAATACAAAATGTATACTTTTCCCTAATATAAGGCCCGGGTTTTGTTCTTTTCAATGAACCAAAAGGATATTTTTTGGCATATGTTTTTTGGGGGGCGGGGAAAACTTCCAAATTCACCCAAAGTGGGTAGAAATTTAAGTTTTTTTTTTTTTATGAACCCCTATCATTTGTTTAAAAAATTTTTACATGGAAACTTCATACAAAAAGTTTGGGGTAAGCACCCCCTTGAACATTTTTATAAATTATGAAACCTGTCTCCCCATTAAAAACAAAAAGGAAAACCAAACTTTGCTCCATGGGTTTTAAAAAGGGGGTTTTTCAGTGATTTCAAATTAAACGCATTATTATATAGTTTTTTAAATTTTTGGGTCCATGAATTGCTTTTTTAAAAGGCCCTTTATATTGCTTTGTTGCTTTTTTTTTTACTAAATGTTCTTGTTTTTGCTTAAAATTTTCCCTTTTCCGATAAAAAACGACACCTAATATTTAAAAAGTTTCTCTGTTTTTTAATTTTTTTTACATGCTCTCCACTTTTAAAAATAAATTGGAATTTTTGGAAAGGTTTGTCCGAAAAAGACTATTACCTTTTTTTTTGTTTTTTTATTTTTAAAACCCCCAATTTAGAACAGTTTTCCCTTGCAGTTGTTCATTTAGTTTGAAAAACCTTTTTTGGGTTTTGTTGTTAGCAATCCCAAAGGGCATCGCATAGAGTAAAAAAGGGGAATTCTGTCTTTTGCGGTTTTATATGGCGAATCTTTTCATCAGTTTATTAATTTAAAATCATTGACATATACATTAAATTATGTAAAAAACTTAATGTTTTTTCCCTAAATGTACCCCTTTTCTGACTATGTTTTCATCTGTGTTTTTCCCTTTCGTATTTTTGTAAATTTTGTTGAATTGGAATACTTGTTTTAAGGGACTTTTAAAAGTTTTATGTTTTTCCTATTTGTTTAAAATTTTAAAAAAAGCCCCCTGGGGCCAAAACATTTTTCAAACGCTTTCTGAAAATCTACAAAGAAGCAATAAAGTCCTTTTAGTTTTTATTTTCAAAACACAACAAATTAAATTTGAAAAAGTAGGAAGATATGGCCCGGGGTTTGCTTGCTTTTTTTAAACCAAAGCTTGTTCCTAAACAATACTATTGTTTTTTTTCAAAAATTTTTTCAAAAATTTCCCAGGGGTTCAGAATTTTGACAAAAAAGTTTTTCCAAAAGGGGTTTGTCAACGTTATTCCTCTGTAGTTTTTTTGGGTTGTTTAGGGCTTTCCGTTTTTTTTAGATTGGGACATTCACTCCTATTTTCCCCTCCATGGAAATTTTAATGCCCGTTTCTAATACAAATTTTTGAAAATATTCCGCATTATCTTTTAAAAATTTTGATAAAAACTGATTTGATCATTTCGTTTTTTTTTTTCCCAATTTTCCGGGGCGATTTGTTTTTTTTCAGTTTTTTTTGATTGTTTTTTAAATTTCCCTGTTTAATTTCTTTCTAGCAGGGGGTTTTTATTAGAAAATTTTTAATTCATTAAAACTGATTTGAAATTGCTTTTTGTGGTCGGATTTTATTTGGGGTTTTTTTCCCAATAATTTTTTTTTTTAAAGGGGTTCGTCCATTTACTGCTACTAATATAAATTTGTTTTTTTAAACCCAAACATCTTCGTTTTTTTTTTAATTTTTTGTTTTTTTTTCCCCACAATATACTCGGTTCTTGGCAATGGCATCATGTAGCTGTGTTACTGTAAATTTTTTAAAGATTTTCTTTTTCTTTTTTTTTTTAAAGTATTATATTTTTTTCCCCTTTTCATAAAATTTTTTTTCTGAAGTTCAGGTTTATACGGGGGTTTCTTTTTATTGCATTTAGTGAGATTTTTTCCCTTTTTTTTCTTTGTACTTTTTCATTCCGAATAAAAACCATTTTTTATTGGGGTTTTTTTCTTTTTACGGGTTTTTTGATTTTCCGGTCTTAAAGCTTAATTGGCCACTTTGAGAAAGATATCAAAACAGCTGTCGGGGAATTTATTCTTTTAAACGACTTTTGAGGAATCGGGTTGCTTTGTATTTTGGTTTTAAATTACGGTTTTTGTTTCAGTTTTTATTTGTTTTTATGTGGGATTGTATTGTGGTAGTAAAAAGGGGCCTTTTAAAAATTGTCCTTTGGAATTTGTATCCCAACAAAAGTTTTTTGTTGTGGTAAATCTTAGTAATTACTCTCCCTGGGGTGTCTCTTACTTTTTTGTTTAGACCTCTGAAAAGGGGTTTTTGTCTATTTTGGTATATTTTATATTTTAAAACTAAACTTAAATCAGGTATTCCATTAAAATCCTAATTTTCAAAAAAGTTTTTCCCCCTCTTTCAAAATTTGTTTTTGGGAACAAATGAAAAAACCACAACACTAAAACCCCTTTTGGAGGTTGAAAGCATGTAAATCTACCCTGTAAATCTCCCAAAATGTTCGGCCTTTTATAATTTTTTATAAATTGATTGTGGGGTACTTTTATTAGCTAAAAGTCTCCCATTTTTGTGAAAAATTTCAATCCTTTGAGAAAACCTTTGATACCCGGGTCATTTTCATTTTCTTTCAGGAAAATTTTTTAGTAATTTGGATTTTGGATCTATTTCTTTAAATCATTTTAGTCTTCCTGATCGCGCATTTAATCTCCGCACGTTTTACTGACCTCTTTCCCGACAAACTTTTTTGTTTGTTTTAAATTTTCCCTATTTTCTGTGTATGAACTTTTCCAAAAGAAAAAAATTTCGGGTGGAATTTTATGCCCCCATCCAAAAATAATTTTCTTGTTTGATTTATTTTTAAAAGAGTTTTCCTGTATCTTTTTCAAACCACCCAATATCGAACTATTTTTTCGGTAACCCAATTTTTTTTTCCCTTTTTTGTTTTAATCTTCCTTAATGGGAAAAATGAAATAAAAAAAAACCCCCTGAACACTGACGGGTCTATTTTTTTTGGTCTGCAGTAGTGCACTGCATTATCCTGGTTTTTGGGTTTTCTCTTTTAAAAGATTTTTTATTTAAAAAGTGTTTCTTTAAAATTTTTTTACATCGTTTAATATCAACATGTCTTTTATGTGGACGTCATGTTTGTTTTTTTAATTAAAAAACCCTCAACCCTTTTCCCTAATTCTTCTAATATTCCATGTTAAAATTTTTTCAAAGTTTTTTCTCATTTGGGTTTTTAAAAATCATTTGAACACAGAGATCTTTTTAAAAGTGGTAAACCAAACCCCTGTGCATTTTATTTTAATTTAAAATTTTAGTTGTTTCTTTTTTCCCTTATAATATCTCTAAATATAAAATGTTTTCCCTTTTTTAACCCTTGTTTAACTGTCTACAAAAACCAAAACAACAACAAAAATTTAAAAAAATCATTAAAATTTAATTTAAACAAGAGATTTAAATTTTTCGTTTTAAAAGTATAAATTTATTTTTTTAAAATATTAATTTAAAAAACTTGGGCAAATTTTTCCATTGTATCCGAAAAAAAACAAAATTTGTTTTTTTTAAAAGATAACGTTTCAAGACTTTAACTGGGACCGACTTTCTTTGGGTTTTAAAATCATTGTACCAACTGGTGTGTTTTGGGTGGTGTGTGTGTGGGGTTTTTGGGGTGTTGTGTGTGTGTGTGTGTGTTTTTGCGTTTCGTGGTGTGTGTGTGTGTGTGTGTGTGGGTGTGTGTTTGGTGTGTTGTTGTTTGTGGGGTGGTGTGTAACCTACATACTTTCTATTTTCCCCCTTTCTTGGACTTGTTTTTTCTATACAAGTAATAGATCTTTTTTTACGCCAATTTGAAAGTGTAAAGGGCTAAGACCTTTGACAACAATTTAAAACAAAGATTTTTTTTTTTTTTTTAAAAGACGTTGTGTCATCTGGGCATCACTTGTTTTTATTGTATCTGGTACTCAAGTAGGGGTGTGTGTGTGTGTGTGTGTGTGTGTGTTTTGTGTGTGTGTTTTGTGTTTTGGTTGTGTGTGTGGTGTGTGGTTTGAAAGGTGGGCGTGTTTTTGCGTTTGGGGTTTGTGTATGGGAGTGCGCTTGGGCGTTGTATATATTGTGTACTGTTTTTTTGTGGGTAAAATTTTTTATGTTTGTGTAAGTGTGTGTAAACATAAGGGAAAAGGGGCAAGTATGTGTATTGGGAAAGGGGGGAAAAGGGGGGGGGGGGGGTTTTCCTCTATCCGCATGTTTTTATTATTTGTATATATGTACGTGATTGATGTTTTTTGTTATCTTTAAAAACTGTATGTGCCCTCTTTTGGGTTTCACATTTCATTTTTAATTTCTCCAGCCATGGGTTGATATGGGCTCCAGTTTTTTTTCCCGTCTAGGGAGATGGGAGTAAACCTTGGGGTCTCCCCCGCATTCCCCTTCCTCCTTTTTGTCGTATGTCGTACTTCCCGGTTTTTTGTTGTTTTGTGGGCCCTCTGTTTCTCGTCCAGTCCCCCTTTACCCACCTTTCCCCTGTCCCCCCCTCCATCCTTGTTGGGTTTTTTTCTTTTTGACGTTTTTCTGTCCACTGTTTTCCCATCTGTCCCCCCCTCCACCCCCCCCCCCCCCCCATTTGGTTTAAATTTCCCAAAATTTTTCCCCTCCATTTGTCCCCTCCCTTTTGGGGCCGTTTCCCCCCCCCTCCCAACAGGTATTCCCCTTGATTGGGATTTCTTGTCCCGTTCTTGAAAAGGGCCCCATCCCCCCCCCCTTCACTTTTCTTGAAATTCTGTATTTTTTCCCTTGTATTGGTCTATTCCCAAATTTTTTTTGTCATTTGCTGATTGTTGTTTTGGGCCAGTATCCCGTCGATTGTTCGAATGCATTATTTGAAAAGTCATTTGGTGTTTTTTTTTTTAAGGTTTTTGGGCTCCCTTTTTCTTTCAGTCTGCATCCAATTTCTCTTTTCTGTATTTCAAATTTCTTGGCCGAATTTTTGGTCGTGGGTTTAAAGTTTTTTGACTGTCCGCAAAAGTCTTTTAGGTTTTCGCCTATGCTGCCTGCCAGTTTTTCCCAAAAGCCCCGTGCTTTGGGATGGGGGGGTGTCCCCGGGAACCCGGGCCTTTTTTGGGGGCAGGGTGTGGTCGATGAAAGAGATATTGTCCCAAGGGGGGAACAATTTTAACCTTTTCACAAAGGGGTTGAATATTTTTCTTTTTGCTTCAAGTTCTTTTTCGGTTTTAGAAAAGGTTTTGGTGATAACTATTTGGTGGGCTTTTTAATTCCCCATTTTTTTTTTTGACCACCTGTGTCATTTTTTGACCCCTTTTGTTTTTGCTGGTTTTTGTTCTTCAAAATTGTTCAAAACCCCAGTGAATTTTTTTTTTTCTGTCAGGGTGACTTGATTTTTTTTTTTTTTCTTTTTGACGTCATTTTTTTTTTGTATAAATTTTTCCCTTTTTGATGGGAAGTCCGTATGAGCTTCCTAATCGCCCCAGCGAATTCCATCCAATACAGAGTCCTGTAACAAACAGAACATATGGAAGACTGTGCCTTTAAGTCAAAGTTTTTATTGACATTTTTATCTCGAAAATTTTTCTTTTTAAATACTTGAGCTCAGAATACCATCGAATTTTGTGACAAATTCCCTTTTTTTGTTTGGTTTTTTGTCATCGCATATATCTAGTAGAGGGAGGCGTTTTCTGGAAAATGTCATCGGGGATACTTTCCGACAAGGTGTTTGGGGGTTTTCGTTGTTCGCAATCTTTTTCCCCTTTCTGGGCTTGTTTTGATTTTTGTTTGAAAAGTTTTTCCCTTTTAAGTTCTTTGTTTTCTTTTTTGATGTCATTACTTTTCGGCGTTTTTTTTTTGCTGAGATTTTTTAAATTTTTTTTCCCCAGACTGCCGCATTGAAAAGTTTTGAGGTTCTAGTAGTCCCCTGGGGTTTTAAAATTTTTTCTTTCAATTCATTGGGAAAGATGAAATTTTTTGTTCTCTGTTGTGTTCCCTGCCTTTTTTTAGGTTAAAGACCATTGCCTTAATTTTTGTGAATTTTTGGGTTCTAAAAATGATTTGTCACCCTTTGCGCATGACCTTTTTTTTTGATGGTGACGTCATTTCTTTATTTGCGTCAATTTTTTAGGGGCCCGCCTGTCTATCGATTTCCCCCCAGATTTGTTCAGACCCAAATTTTGCTTTGGCCAGATCTGGCTGTGTTTTATTCCCTTTTAGATCTGGCAAAAATTTTTAAAAACTGGTATTTTGGGATGGAGGTTTAAGGCCCAAGGGGTTTTTCCCTTTTTACACTCACTGCACTTTTTAAAGGGTTTTTTCCCTTTAAATTGGGCGCTACAAAATGCATGTCTGGGTTTATTTGGGAGTCGTTTCGTTTTTTTGGTTTTTTTTTGTCCGTTTCTTTTGTGCTGTCGCATTCTTCTCAGTTGCATTTTTATCTCATCTTTTCTTTGTTTTTTTTCATTTTAAACTCTACTATAACCAAAAATTGGGGGACATCTAATCCCTGTTTTCTTTATTGTTCAACTGCTTTTTTTAAGCTGGGTTTAAATTTTGTTGGGGTGCTCCCCGGGAGCCCAAAACTGATGTACTGCCTCATTCCCAAATCGTGAAGATTTTTCCAAAAACCCTTTCCCTTTAGTCACAGCGTAAAAAATTTTGGGGGTTTACATTCCCTTTTTTTTTTCGTGACATTTTATGCCAATCACCCCTTTTCCCCCGATCCCTGTGTTCACTAGAAAAACGCTAAAAGTCTGGTTGTCGCCCCTCTTGACCCGGGAAATGTGTGTGTGTGTGTGTTTTGTGTGTGGGGTTTTTTCTGTTTTGTGGTGTCGGTTTTGTGTCGTGTGTTGTCGTGTGGTTGGGGGTGTGTCTGTCCCGTCTGTCGGGGTGTGCTGTGTTGGGCTGTGTCTTGTTTTGTCTGTGTCTTTTGTGCTGGGTGTTTTGTGTGTTTCTTTTCTCTGCGTCTTGTCTCCCACGTCTGGGAAAACTGTCTTTTTGGGCATGTGCCTATATGCCCCCCACACACACACACACGCACGCACGGCCCCGCACGCGGGGCACGCACCCCACAAAAACGACAAGGACATTTAAAAAACTTTCAATCACACTTTTAAAAATTTCCCTTTTTCCTACATTTGTCTTTTTTTCTTTTCCTTTTTTTTTTCATTTCCCTTTTAAATGTAAAGATATCAATCAAAAAAAGTCGAAGCTAACCCCGAACTTAACGCAAACCGGGGGTGCGTGCGGCCCACGTGGGAAAATTTAAAGCACATGTAAACGCCCTGCTCGGGTTTTTTTCATGTTATGGTTTATAAGAGGCGTCGGTTTTATAACTTGGGTGGATAAAAAGGGAGGAGGGGGTGGGAAAAATAAAAATTTTTGAGGAAAAGTTTAAAAAACTGATAGAGGGAAAAAAATATTTTTAAAAAAATATATATATCTTTCTTTTTGCTGGGTTAGCTTTTTTCAGGAATTCCCAAAGGGGGAAAAAAATCGCTTTGGGCCCAAAGTTCTTGGGGGGTAAAAAAAAAAACCAAATTGATTGGATTCAAAATTTTTTCTAAAGCTTGTTATGGTTTGCGTTGTTCAGATATATTTTTATGGAGATTGGGGGAAAAAGTCGATTTGTTTTTCTATTTGGATTATTGATTTTTTTTTTTTTTTTTTGGAACTTTTCTCTCCATATAGAATTTTTTGTTGTTTTTGTGTTTTTGGGCTTGTTTTTTGTGTGTGGTTTTTCTTTTTCCCTTTTTCCTTTTTTGCATTCTTGTTCTTCTTTGCATTCTTTTTCTTCTTTTCATTCTTCTTTGCATTCTTTTTTTTCTTCTTAAAATTTTAGGGGAAAGAGGGATTGGGGGATGGAAAAAAGGGAGGGAGGAAGGAAGGAAAAAGGAAGGAGGGGGGAAGGAAGGAAAAGGAAAGGGGAAAAAGGGGGAAGGGGGAAAGGGGAGAGGGAAACGGGACAGGGGGAAAAGGGGAAAAAAAAATTAAATTTAAAAACTTTCTCGGGGTGGTTTTTAAATGTCGGACGGGTTTTCAAAGGAGCTCGACATTGTTAGCCGGGGTTACCAACACTTTTATCCCCACCTCACTCTCCGTTTTTCCCAAAAAGAACTGTGTCTTCAACGCCTCGAATCACCGTTTTGGGGGTTTGGGGGGGGGGGGGGGGCCCCCTTTTTTTTTTTTTTTTTTTTTGGGGGGGGGGGGAAAAAAAAAAAAAAAAAAAAAAAAAAAAAAAAAAAAAAAGGGAAAAAAAAAAGGGGGGGGAAAAAAAAGGGGGGGGGGGGGGGGGGGGGTGGGGGGGGGGGGGGGGGGGGGGGGGGGGGGGGAAAAAAAACCCCAAAAAAAGGGGGGGAAAGGGGGGGGGGGGGTTTTAAAAGGGGGAAAAAAAAAGGGGGGGAAAAAAAAGGGGGGGGGGAAAAGGAAAAAGGGAAAGGGGGGGGGAAAAAGGGAAGGGGGGAAAAAAGGGAAAGGGGGGGAAAAAAAGGGGGGAAAAAACCAAAAAAAAAAAAAATTTTTTTTTTTGGGGGTTTTTGGGGGGGGAAATTTTTGGGGGGCCCGGGTTTTCCCCTTTACCCCACCCCCCCCTTTTTTCCCCCCTTTTTTTTCCCGGTTTTAAACCCCTTCCCCTTTTTTTTTGGGTTTTTTGGGCCCGGTTCCCGCCCTTGGCCTTTTTTCCGGGGGGGGGGGGAAATTTTTTTTAAATTTAAAGGTTGGGGTTTTTCCCTTTTTTTTTTCCCCCCTTTTCTTTTTTTTTTTCCCCCCCCCTTTTCCCCCCTTTTTTAAAAAGGGGTTTCCCCCCTTTTTTCCCGGGGAAAAAAATTTTTTGGGGGGGGGGAAAAAAGGGGGAAAAAAATTTTAACCCCCCCCTTTTTGGGGGGGGTTTTTTTTTTTTTTTTTTTTTTTTTTTTTTGGGAAAAGGGAATTAAGCACTCATGGCTTTTTTTTTACATCCGGGCCCCGGGGGTGTGTTTAATATTTTGTTAAAATTTTTTTCATTTGTTTTCACCGCACACAATTCCTACTCTTACCAAAAAAAAAACGGAACGGATTTTTTAAAGTTTTGCGCGAAGAGGTCTGCGCGGTTTTGGGGAAGGGCCTCGATTTATAGTCTCATTCCCAAGGACCCTTTGGGGGAGGGAGTCCCGCACTCATTTTAAAATCCCGGGGAAAATATCCCCCAAAACGGGATTTCGAACCCGGGTGTCAGATTGCGAGCGGGAAAAGTTCTAACCCCTAGGCTATCCCGTCCCCCCCCTTTTCCCCAGTCCCCATCAACCCAAAAAACACCCCCCTTAACGTTTTCGGAAGATTTCGACTTCCCGGTTTTATCCACCCCGATCCAAAAAAGTGGGAAAACTTGGGGGGAGTAAAAATTGAAGAGGGGAAAAAAAAAAAATCGAAATTTTTATGAGAAACTAACCCGTAGAGGCGAGATGACGCAAGGGGAAGCATCTTAGCTTTGCCTGACTCCTGTCACTAAAGCCCCCCCGGTCCCCCCCTTGCCCCCCCCCTCCCCACCCCCCCTTTTTTCCCCCCCCCCCCCCCCCCCCCCACCCAAAAAAACCCCCACCCCCCCCCCCCGGGGTTTTTTTTCCCCCCCCCCCCCCCCCCAAAACCCCCCGCCTTTTAATTTTCCAAAACCCTTTTTCCCCCCTTTTCCCCCCCCCCCCCCCCCAAACCCCCCTCCCCCCCCCCTTCCCCCAAAAGGGGGCCCCGCCCTTCCCCTTGCCGCTTTCCCCCCCCTTTTCCCGTCCCCCCCCCCCCCCCCCCCCCCCCGCCAACCCCCCCCCCCCCCGCATCCCCACACCAAAAAAAAATTTAAAAAAAAAGAAAAAAAAAAAAGGGGGGGAAAAATTTTAAGGGAGAGAGAAAAAAGCATTTAGACCTATCCTTCACAAGCCCCCTGGACCATTTGCAAGGGGCTCGGGGATGGGTTTTTTGGGTCAAGGCTCTTGAGCTCCTGGGTAACCCGTTTGGGGGCCTTTACCGGGCCCCCCTTTTTTCATTGTGGCCCCCAAACCAATTTTGGGAAAAAAAAACGAAGGGAAGTACAAAAAATGGGGAAAATAGGGGGGGTTGCTTTCCCAAAAGGCAAAGGGAAAAATTAAAGCAAACCGGGAAAAAAACCAAAACCAAGAACAAACAAATAACAAGCAAAAACCCAAAAAATTGAACAAACAAAACAAAACGCATGATAGTTTAACCTTTTCCCCGCGGGTAACCCGCCTAGGGGGAAACCCAAACCTCCAGCCCTTCCTTCGATACCCCTACTGGGGTTTGGAGCATACGAAATTCCCCGTCACAGTTGGGGAAAAAGGGGTTTTTTTCCCTTAAACGTAGAATAGTTTAAATATAGAAAATTAAAATTTTTTTCATTATTTTGTTCTACAAGTTTTGGGCCTTCACACTTTTCCAATACTGTTATTACAATAATTTAAAAAATAATGAAAAAAACAAAATAAAAAAAAACTCATAGATGGATTCTTTTTGAACTTAAGGGGAAAACAAAAATATTTTTTCAAGGGGAAATAGGCTACCCAAGCTTCACACTTCAACAATCTCCGATACTTTGTATTTATTTTTGAAACCTAACAATCTCTCCAAAACTTTATATTTGTTTCGAAAACCCCACAAACTCTCCAAAAGCTTTTAAAACTTTTTTCGAAACCAAAAATCTCTCAATACTTTATATCTTATTTTCGAAACCTACCAACTCTTCAATACTTTATATTTATTTTCGAAACCAAACCAATCTCTCCAATACTTTATATCTTATTCGAAACCTAACAATTTTCCAATACTTTAATCTTTTTTTCAAAACCTAACAATCTCCCCAAATTTACTTTATATCGAAATTCGAAACCTACCAACTCTCCAATACTTTATATCACATTTCGAAACCTGACAATCTCTCCAATACTTTATATCTTATTTTTCGAAACCTAACAATCTCTCCAATACTTTATATCTTATTTCAAAACCCTCCCAAATTTCTCTCCGATACTTTATATCACATTTCAAAACCTAAACCCAAAATCTCTCCAATACTCCATATCTTATTTTCGAAACCTATGAATATCGAGAATTTTTTATTTGCCTCTGTTCTTTTTTGGGGTTGATTTATCAATATTTTTGTCTAGGTTGTTTGTTTTTTTTAGGTGGTCTCTATCGTGAGAATAGGTTGACTGGTTCAAAACTTCTTTTCTGTGTATCTGTTGCCTTGGCAGTTTTTAGAAATATGTCCCTTCAGTTCTATTGGACATTATGATAATTATATTTCAATATCTGAAGGACAACATGTGTCGATAAATAGCAAAAAATACGATGTTGTTGTCTGGGGGTGGATGATGCAATGATTGAGTTGATGTTTTTTGATGGCTATGATGAGATGATGATGATGCAGACCTTCGGATCGATTGCCTTGCGACGTTTGACGAGAATGCTCGTCATGGACATGATGATGATTATTGATGATGTGAGGATAACTGTCATGAAATGCAATAGTGATGGCGAGGTGGTGGTGGATTTGGTGGATGGTGTGAGGATGTGTGGTGGATGGATGGGTGATGGAGGAGGGATGGGGGTGGTTGTGGTGGAGTGAGGAGGAGGAGAGGGACGGACGACGACGGCAACGACACACAAAATGTTAAGAGTTTGGTTTGGTTGAGGTGTTGATGTTTGTTGTTGTTAACTTTGTTATCGATTGGTTTGGTAAGGGGGGTCGGTTTGGGTTTTTTCGTTTTTTTTGGGGGTGTTGGTGTTTTTGTAGTTGTTTTGTTTTGGTTTTGTTTGTGGGGAGGGGGTTCTTTTGTTTTGGTTTGGTTTGGTTCGTGGGGTTTTGTTTTTGTTTTTGGGGGTTGTTTTTGTTTTTTTTTTTGGTTGGGGGTTTTTTTTGGGGGTGTTTACTTGTTTTGAGTGTGTGTGTGGGGGTGGGGGGTGTATGTGTGTATGTGTGATATTGTTTATATGCTTGTTGTTGCTTTTTTTTATTGGGGGGGGGGGGTAGTTGTTGCTCTCAACTATCACCAGCAGCATGAGAATCCTCTCTCTCTCTCTCTCTCTCTCTTCCTCTCTCTCTCTCTCTCTCTCTCTCTCTCTCTCGTCTCTATTCTTCTGATTTGTTTCTTCCTTTCTCTCAGTGTATCTGTCTGTCTGTCTGTCTGTCTCTGTGTGTCTGATTGTACCTGTCTGTCTGTGTCTATGTCTCTGCGTGTGTCTGTGTCTGTCTGTCTGTGAGTGGGTTGGCGTGTTGTGCGGGGGGGAGACAGACAGACAGACACACTGACAGACAGATACAGACAGACAAAGACAGAGACAGAGACAGACAGAAAAAAACGGGTCAACAAAAGAAATAGGCTAATGACCAGGAGGTCCACACAAAACCTGATCTCCTTAATCCATCAGCCCGTTATAAGCTTAATCTTGCAGACACTTTCTTTCGGTCTTTTCTTGGCTGGGGGGTGAGGGGTGGGAGAGGGGTGGGAGGAGGACGGAGGGGGAGGGGAGGGAGAAGGAAGATACCCAGGGTGGGGAAGGAGGGGAAATACAAGTGGGAGATGGGGGAGGGTGGTGGGAGGGAGGGGGGGGGCCTAAGGTGTGTATGTCTTCGCATTCTTTAAAAGACTCTTTGTCTTTTTGTTTTTTAAAGAATGTGTGGAGGTAGGGTTTAGTTTGGGATCGGGGGGTTTTAGTTGGTTGGTTGGTTGGTTGGTTGGTTGGTTGGCTTTTTTGTTTGCTTGTTTCTTTGGGGGGAGGGGTTTTTTTGTTTTTAACAAGATTATCTCTAGCGACTGGTTTTTAAATTTTATTCGGGAGTATCGTGTGGACAAGCCTTTGTTGTCTTTGCGTGGCTGTAGTTAAATTGGCAAAAAGAGAGAAACTTTCTCAGAAAAATTATATGAAAACAGCAAATGATCGCTCCTTAACTAAAAAAATAAGCAAACCCTAGCTCTCTGTCGCGCTCTCTCTCTCTCTCTCTCTCTCTTTTCCTCTCTCTCTCTTCTTCCCTTCTCTCTCTCCCTCATCTTCCTCTCTCTCTCTGATGTGTGCGTGTATGTGTGTGTGTCTTAATTTCGGGGATAATGGAATAAAACCTCATGTACTTTTTCACATCCAGTCCTCGTGTGTATGCAGTTTTGTAAATTTTGTTATCCGTTTCCCGCCGGTGTGTGTGTGTGTTGCGTGTGAGTGTGTGTGCGCGCGGGCGCGTCTGTGTGTCGGTGTTTATGTATGTGTGCTTTATTTTTTTCTTTTTGCGACAGCTTGCAACTGTGCATTGAACGCTTTATTTCCAAGAGTTTTTACAATAATTATTTGTTTTTGTTTTTAAAATAATAAAATAGGTATTGCCCGATATTAAATCTTGTCTGGCCTCTTTAACAACCCACTCAAAATTTCTTACTTTCTTCCACCCCTACCTCCCCCAAACACCCCACACACACCACACACCACACACACACACACACCACACACACGCACGCAACGCACACACCCCACACACACACCACACACACACACACACACACGCACCACTACACAGCCTCCTTAAGCAAACAATAGAAAACAATAACAAACATACATTGGAACGAACTGTTGCTTATATTTGGGAATTGTGTTTGCTGTTGGGGAATGATTTATATGTCAGCTGTACAGAAATTCATGCTATGAGGGCGTCCATTAATAAAGACTGGGCCGGGGATGGAAAGAGGAAAACAATCAATCAATTAATAAATTAATCAAATCAATGAGACTATAAACCGGGGCCCCCGTGTTCGAACGCATGCAACCATCTTGCGCAGACTTTAAAATCCTGTTCCACTTTTGGGAAAAAGTGGGCCATTGTGTGCCGGTGGAAACAGATGACAAGTTTACAAAATCGCATACAAAACGGGGACTGGATGTAAAAAAAAAAGCATATGAGTGCTTATTCCATTATCCTCGATATGAAATAAAAAAATTAAAATAAAAAATTTTATAAAAAAATTTAATGCTTATGAAGTGCAGAAATGTCCACCAACCCCATTGACGGTTGCAGCGGGAAAGGGGAACAAAGGTCGTAACTCATTTCATCGAGTCAACATGGGGGTTATCTTTTTCTGCCAACACTTACATGTTAGGCTACACACCAGCGTTACCTATTGCCACTTTTCCTTCTCCTCTCTTTTTCTATAGTATTATTATTATTATTATTATTATTATTATTATTATTATTATTATTATTATTATTGCATTCATACCGCACGTACTAAGGCATCCACAGATATGAAAAACTAGCTTTATTGGTAAAAGATAAAGTCCCTGACTGTAAACCGTGTGATTTTTGCACAAATTTGGTAAGTTTTTCATTGCTTTCAGCAAACACTGTACTCCCTCAGTACTTTAAACGTCTGCTAGCTTCTTAACCACAGAATCCAGCGCGGGGTCAACACTGTAGTTAACACAAAAAATCCCGATTAATTGATGATCATTCCCAACTTTTTTTATGCCTACCTGGTATTTGCTGTATGCCTAAAAGAAAAAAAATTCATTTAAATCCACAGTGCGATTTTTCATACTTAGAAGATTCTGTGAATCCGCAAATTTAATTCGACTACCACTTGATCCGGGAAGCTAAAGGTGAAACCTACCCTAAACTAATCCTTCTTTTTCTTTTTCTTTGTCTCAAACACTCAGACCCGCACTAAGGTCATAGAGCGAAAAAGCGTTGCGCTTGCCATTAAGCGCCTGGCAAGTGAGGCCCACGCATAATCGTTCTAGGAGGTCACTGTGAAAGTTTT
This sequence comes from Rapana venosa, assembly GCA_028751875.1. Lineage (NCBI taxonomy): Eukaryota > Metazoa > Mollusca > Gastropoda > Neogastropoda > Muricidae > Rapana > Rapana venosa. Next base: position 50,421,261 of record CM054144.1, read on the forward strand.
ATCACTGCCCTTCACAAACTGAAAATAAAATAATAGGCTAAATAAAAACAGAAAAAGCTAAAATCTTTCAGAATTCAAACTGTTCCAATTTTAAAAAACCTTCATACACAATGATTCCACTTTCTTCTTCTTCTACTACTACTATTTCTTCTTCTTTCTTCTTCTTCTTCTTCCTCTTCGACAAATAACTCAGAAGAAAAAAATCTGTCCACACTACTCCTCTCTTGCGATCTCTCCACTGGCTGCCTGTGCCACAAGAGAGTAAACTATAAGATCTGTACCCACTGTTACAAATGTCCCACAAAACAGCACCTTCCTAAACCCCTGTGAATGTCTTCACTTGTACACTCCTTCTCGTTCCTCCGCTCTGCTGCAGATACCTTGTGCTTAAGAATACCTAGATTCAAAACCCGTCCACTGTTGACAGTCGCTCTTTTTCTGTTTCTGGTCCAGTGATCTGGAATGACCTCCCTCTCTCCCTTCGTCAAAAGCCTATTTAGATGCTTTCAAATCCACCCTAAAGACGCATTTATTTCAAACCTAAGATTCTCCCCTCTTTTTTTCATCTCATTTCTGTCCCTGCCCTCAACAACCAGCTCCCCCCCCCCCCCCCCCATCACCCTGCCCGAGTGTACAACCTTTGTGTGTGGAGGGGGGGGGGGGGCCTGTGTGTGTGTGTGTGTTTACATTTGAATTTGTAAAAAAAAAACTATTAATTGTGCGCGTGTGTGTGTTTTCATTTGAATTTATAAAAATCTATAATTGTAACTGGCTGCATGTGAAAGACATGGATGAATGAAAGCGCTTTGATTTGGGTTTTTTTGCAAGATATAGCCCTGTAAAATTCCATGTATTATTATTATTACTTCTTATCTACTGCTTCTTCTTCTTCTTCTTTTCCGTTAACGCTCAGAACAAGAAACTACTGTTGTCTGTCACATCAGCGAAAATGATTGCGCTACCGTTAAAAGATAAAGGTGTCCCGTAACCTATAAGGTCGTAGGGGAGCGAGGCGTCAGAGACCTCACTCTCTAGGGCCAGCATATTGAGGGCGGCGCCCATCTCCTCTCCCTCGCTGCTTTACCTTCCCGGACCCTATGAGGGCAGGTACCCATTTACAGCTGGGTGAACTGGGGAACTGTACTGAAGCCAAGGCGCGCAAACGGTCACCCATCCTACTGGTAACCACGCTCGACGCAGCTTAACTTGGCTGGGTAAAGAAAGCGAGTGCCTCCGACCACTAAGCTATCCTGTACCCGGCGCTGCCGTTAAGCGCCTGACAAGTCAGGGCCAGCGCATCTGACTTAGGCGTGGGAGAAAATTGTATTTTATAGTCTCCTCTGGTAAAGAAAAAGGAGTGGTATGGACCAAGAAGGCAAAAATTTATATACAGTGAAGCAGTGACAAGAAAAAAAAGCACAAGGCAGAAAACTAAGAGAGAGGATAAAAAGATGAATTATCCGTCGCACAATCTTTTCCAGAAGGCGAAGATGCTATTTATACTCGGGGCATCCACACAAGATGTTTCAAGTGTCCTAAAAAAACGGTGTCATGCCAAACCAGGAGAATAATAAGGCAGGGGAGGGAAACGTGGGCCGCTTAAGAAAAATACTTATCAACGTCTCAAGAAATATCATCTAGAGCAAAGACATGAACTGAGAGAGACGAGCGAAAAGAAACATTCGCAGAAATGAACTTCGATTACTGCTTTACAATTCGTCGTCAAGGACGACATTTCTATTTTTATGCCTTATGCTTTCTTGACAAAGTTTAGTGTCTCGTGTCTTTGTTTTAAGGAGGAGAACCTGTTGGGATTTGATGTGTCGTGGACGTTACGTGTAGTGTGTGTGTGTGTGTGTGCTTAGTATCGTGTGTGTGTAGTGTTTAAAACGTCTATACACTAAAAAGGATTTTAGACCAGGACAGGGGGAGAGAAGAACAGAAGTGAATACAAGTGTGTTGTGTGGTCTGTGCAGTTGACTATGAAATGATTCATCAGAAAAAGCGGATCTAACTATGACAAATTCATTTATTTATACTATCAAAAAATAACCAGGGAAAAAACAGATCTAACTATGACATACACATTGAATTATACATACAAAATAAAAACAAGGGAAAAAACATATCTAACTATGACAAACTCATTGAATTAGACTACATAAATAAAACAATAAGGGAAAAACGGATCTAACAACTGAACAAACTCATTGAATTATACATACAAAATAAAACTAAGGAAAAAGGAGAGGAGCAAACCTTGAATAAGCACAGCGTGCGAGCACGGCTGTGTGTTGTTGTTGTTGTTGTCGATTTTACGTCTGTTCACATCAAAGTGATATTAGACTGAAGGACGGGGAGCGGGGAGGACTTAAATTTTGATGGAGTGTGCATAAAATGGATATCCTAAATAACCTCAAACAGTACATAGAAAAGTACTAACACAATGATAACACCAATCAGAATACATGAGAAATGCTAATGTAGCTTATAATATAACCTATAACAAATGTGTTGTATGCGTGCTCCACCGTGTAATGTGTGTGTGGTGCGCCGCGCGCGAGCCCAGCGGTCTTTCGTGCGTTGATTGTTTGTGTGGTGTGTGTGTGAAGCTAAGGTGATTGTTTGATTTAAAGATTTACCAGAGTATTCAGTTAGAAACCCCTACCAAACCAACAAAAGCAATGCGTTTGTTTTCTTCGTAGAACTGATACTCTGGAAAGTCTTAATTGTACGTTGTCATACTTAAACAAACGCATTCTCTCTCTCTCTCTCGGATCGCTCTCAACTCTCATCGAGACTCTCAATCTCTCAGATCTCTCTCTCTCGTTGCTACTCATCTCTCTCTCTCTCTCTCTCTCTCTCCTCCTAGGCCATAATACATGTTGGCGTAGAAGAAATTGGACAATGGCCCACAGAGTGGCACTAAACGGATAACATACACAATACCAAGCCACTTTCATGAAAGAAATAATAGAAGACAATGACAATGTACTTAAAAATAACATTTGTATCAAACACAAATCCACTATTTTGATCTAAGTTTCTGAGTTCTCTCTCCTCTCTCTCTCACTGCCTCTCTCTCTCCAATCCTCTCTCTCTCTCAATCTCTCTCTCAATCCTCTACACTCTCATCCCACTCTCTCTTCTCTTTTCTTTCTTTCTTTCTTTCTTTTCTCTCAGTTCATTTAGTTTCTCGTGTATAGAAAATTTCAAAATTCACAGAGAAATGTTCTGGGGATGGATGGAAGGGAGGATATTTTTCTTTCTTTACATTTTTTTTTGGGGGGCGGGAGGGGTGTGAGAGAAATATGAAGGAACGGATTTACGTTGGGGAGGGAGTGTGTGATAGTTGAAGGAGTGGGCTGGGTTTTGTTTTTTCATATGTTTGCTTCTTTGGCGGGCTTTTCGTTCTAAAAAAAAAGAAAATTGGTGGGGGGTGTGCAGTGGGGGGATTTCATCTCTTTTCAACTCGTAACGCATCGGTCATGTTGGGAGAAATTCATCACGTCAGTAGCAGTCTCTCAATAACAAACCTTGTGGCGAAGATAACCGCTTATATCATCAGCTCAAACAAACAATAGCGTCAATCTGCCCATTCCTTGTTCTCCAGGCGAGGAGGGGGGGGTCGGGGGAAAACGTAACGAGATTTCGCACAGTGACAGCCATGGGACATGAGAGAACTGTTCAAAACCTAACGTGATCCTATGCTCATTGATGTGAAGGAAGGATGTCGCACTAATCTGTTAACTTTCAATGTTTGACCCCAGCAAGGATGGTCTGAGCTTCTTAATTAAAAACGTCAAGCCGTGATTGTGATCACCGAAGACAAATGCAACGAACAGTCTCTGTAGACAAATCAGCAAACCTCTGCAATCTGCGACTTTGTCAGAACTGGAAGACAGACATCTGACTACGACTGGCAACTACTGTCAATTCAAGGAATCTTAATTTGGATGATGAAATCTTAAAACCAGCACTCCCTGAAAAAGGTCACCTAGTGTTCTACAAATCCCATGTAAAGGGCTATCAGCACAATCTTTTGTAATAGATGGTACATTTCTGTTTGAACTTACTACAGAATATGTAAAGGGCATTGAAGGATAGAAAAAGGTAAGGTATGGTTTTTTTTCCACTTATACAAGAAATTCGAACGCCAGTACCACTTGGAAATGGTAACTAATTTGGCTCAAAACTAGATTTGGTAAAGATTGTAACAACTAACCATTTTTGTGATGTCAAAGATAAATATTTCAATAGTCTCATCACCCTGTGTTTTCCGACATGGAATGATACACTCTAGGTCTCTGAAACCTTAACAAAGTTGATAACAGACACCTTATCGATTTTTAATCAAGCATGCCGACTGAAAATTCAAGAAAGATTTGTGTTAAAGCCTTAAACCATTTCCATTTGACTCTTTTCATTTCCGTCCTCATTTTCCATTGGACACTCATTTCCATGTCGTCCCATTTCCATTTGGCCCATTTCCAATATTTCGTCACCAAGTTCCATTTGGCCCCATCTTCCATTTGGTCCCATTTCCTGCACAAATTATGGAAGACTTTTGGCTATCATTCCGTAATCCAAAAAATTGGAAAGCTAATAAAAATGTGAACTGATGAACTGACCAAAAATTATAGCTAAAGAACCATTCCATCCTCTGAACCCAGAAGACCTAGGCCATGAGTTTTCTGCACAGAGCTTGTCATTTTCTTTTCCTCCATTGAATGAACCAGCCTGTGGTCATTTTGAAGAAAAAAAATTTTTTATTTCTGTAGAGAATGCATAATTCGAACATCCAAAACCCCAAGAGTTTCTATCGGATCTAAGAAAACTACTCTCAAAAAAATCTAGTCAGCTTTACAAATACTGTTAAAGTAGTCATATATTTGAGCAGGCTGTAGGCCTAAGGTAAAAAGGATAACGGTGTACTCTCCCCCCCCTGACTCTCTGCAGTCGCTGGGGAGAGAAGGTTCACAAACTCAGCAGCTCCTCCAAGGGGCCAACACATATATAATTTTTGATTGGCGGCGTCCACTCTCCTCTCCATCGCTGCTTTGTTCACCTCCTGGTTCACCCCATTTACAGCAGCTGAAACTGGGGAGGGGGGGACTAGTGTTGAACCAGAGGTGCACGAGATGGTCCACCCATCCCAAGAGGGTACCATAACTCAAATACTGCTTCACCTTACTTTGGGAGAGCGAGTGCTCTGACCACGGAGCTACCCCAGTCCCCTTGGACTTAGGAAGCACCAAAAAAGCTGTCCGGCGAAGTAACGCAGCCTCTAAAACACCAGCAAGAATGTGACAGGTCCATCCCCGTTTGAACTGATCCCCCCCCCCCCCCGCCCCACCCCCAGCCCCCACCCTCTCGCCCTAATCCGCTAGACCTGAAGCACGCAGTGTGGTGGGTAGTTTTTGCACGTAGAAACGATAAACCTGGATACCCGTCAGAACACGTTATAATCGTTTTAGCATAAAAGAGATTTCAAATCTTGATGTGATGGAAACTTATATTTGAGCCCCCCCCCCCCCCACCCCCCCCCCACCAGGTAGAATAAGATGCTGGAGTAAGGTGTGAATAGGTAACCATTCTTATAAGAAGTTGTAGGCAAACCGGGTGTCGAAGTGTTTAGGCGGTCAACTCGTGATCCAGAGGTCGCGTTCGATCCCCGCTCGCCGGGTGTTGTGCCCTTGGGAAATACGACATTTTACTCCTAATTTCCCTCACTCCACCCAGTTGTACAAGTGGGTAATCACTCTGCTGCGGGGAAGTAACTGGGCGACAGACTAGCGTCCTGTCACAGGAATGGTGAAAAACCATCAGTTCGCTTAACACTACAGAAACCGGATAGCTCCGGCTCTATGGGCCTCCTGCTCGAAAGAACATAAAATGACCCAACGCAACACGAGTTTTTAGCCCTGCCCCCCCCCAAAAAAGCTCTCTCATAAAGAACAGAATCTACACTTGCAGTCCACAACATTGACTCCACACTCTGCCGCAAACACTACCAAACTCTGCGTCATCTGATCGGCGCTCCATCCGCAGAGATATATGCGCTACATTATACACTTTCCTTATCTATCCTTTTTCTATTATTATCTATCTTCTTCTTACAATTAATTTCTCACACACACACTGGGCTGCGCGCCCGACTGCTCTTGTGACTACCCATACATCTCCCTCATTCTCACTCTTCTCTCCTCTCGAGCTCTCACTCACACTCTCCCTTCTTACTGCGGAAGGGAATGCACAGAGTCTCGAAACACACACACGAGCTGCTGCGAGCTACAGGAAATACGTCCTACCTCGCGAGGACGTATATGTACAGTGCGCACTGCACTAGGCAAACCAATCTCACCTATATCTCACATCAATATAACCCTAGCGCAAATTCTAGCAACAACAACAATACAAAGACGATACTCGAAGCTACATCATGCAACACCAACCACAAGTTTAACCACAAGTAGCGCACACACACTGCCGATATCTTTACCTTTTTCGTTCGACTATGATATTCTGAAACATGCGTCTGACATATTCATAATTCAATAGCCAACAATTCCACTTCGCTTAGTGCTCATATTCGTTTGCCTAATTGACACCAATCGAATTCTAGATAACGCTAAAATTAATAGCACTCCCACATCAACACACATTGTCTGTCATCGAGATATGTGACCGCAGTCTCTACATAGTCATTCTTGTATAAGAATACTACACATATACATTCATTAGGTGGGAACATCCATTTCAACGAGGATTAAACACACTACTCACTTCACCGAGACTACTTGAGAGTATGAAATAGATTTGTGATTAGGCAGTAGTCAACGCGACAATAGATATACAGTCTCCTCAATTTATATGAACACGTAGTGTAAGGGGGTTTGAGTGTATTATGAAACATAGTGGTTGAGGCTACATACACACACACACACACACCACACACACAGGTGGAACACTAGCAGAGTATTTGGTGAGACATATCTAAGTGTATGATGTCATTTAGGTCAGGCACATGGATTGTGATAGGGAGGTATGGTGCTATAGAAGGGAGTATATTTATATTCAAGACTAGTGATAGACATGGAGTGTGTTGGAGATTCTCATTTTTGAGAGGCTTTGTGTGTGAGAGTCTGTGCGCGTGTTAGAGTGTTAGTCAGCAATTGAACTATTGTGGGATTGATACGTCTATAGTATTGTATTTTGTTATTTGTGGTGGTTTAGTTGTTGTTTTTGGTTATATACACATTAATAATACATAGTTTATACATAAAGGAGTGTACATCTCATACGATTTCTCAATTTTTTAACACTCATGTTTTGTCATTCATACTACTATACTTTGCATTAAGGTGTATACTTATATATGAGTGGAGACAGAGAGTAGTAATGATTAACTTGACTTATCGAGGGGGTTTTTGGTGGTATGTTAGGGTAGGGTAGTGTGTTTGTTTTGGTGGTGGGGGGGATGGTAGGATTGGTGTTATAGAGGTGATGGGTTGTGGTTAGGGTGAGTGTCGTATGAGAAAGTGGTGTAACAGAATATTGAGTAACTGTAATATTATGATTGGAAACACACAGAAATCAGTGTACAAATATCACAGAGAATATGTTGATGGGGAGTTATGGGGAGTTTAATGTTTTTTTTCGGTGTTACTGATTGTGGTCATTAGGTGGTGGGAGTGTGAGAGGTATGTATGGATGAGGACTGTAGATGTATGTGTGTATTATGGATATTCTTTTTGTTTTTTAGACTATCAGGATTACAGTAGTGTGATGATAGGTGAGGTGGAGTACTATAGTAGTGTTTAGAGGTAATGAGATTAATGTGGGATATAGTGGTGAGAGATTGCATATGTAGTGATGGTTATGTATGGTTTGTGGTTGGTTTGGATAGTTGTGCATTGTTTATTGTGAGATTGGAGAGATTAGTATAGTTGAGGGTAGGTATTTGGTTATGCTTGAGGATGTTGATGGGGATCATATGTTAGGATGGTTGGGATTTTGGTGTTATATGTGGAGGGTATCTAGTGGGTACTGTTGTTTATTGTGTAGGGGTAGAGAGGAATTGTGGTAGGTGGATTTAGTAGATGAGGGGGGTGATGTATATCATTAGAGGTGATATGGTTGTGTTGTGGTTGTTGGGTTGTTGGGTAGTTTCGGGAGAGTAGTTTTTAGGTGGGTTGCTATCTATATGATTTATTGTGTGATATAGTATGTGCAGAATTATGTGATGAGCAATGGAGAATATTGTATCAGTTTGAGAATATCATGGATATAGTGATGTCTGATATACAGAGTTGTTATGGAGTGATTGAGTAGTAAATTACATATATAGGTATATTTTGATGATTATAGAGAGCTTGAACAGGTATTTGGTGAGAGTGGTGTATTACATACACTGTAACGAGTGTAGATGTGATAGTATCATAGAGTCAGATATAATTATATTACACATTAGAGAGATACTAGAGATCAGAGTGTATAGTTATTATTGTTATATTTTTTGATGTATATGTATATGTTTGGGGGAGGAATATTTGATAGTGTGAGTGTGTTGGTATATGTCTAGCTGTTTGGTTTTTTGTGAGTAGGTGTGTTGTACAGTATTGGGTGTGTTTTTTTTTATGTTTAGAGGATGATTGGTTTTTGTTTTTTGTATTCTGTTCTATTTGTTGAGTTTATATATTCATATTTTTTATGTTATTTATAGACAGACAGCGAGATCAGAGTTTTGAATGAGTACGTGACACAGTGTGAGAGTAGATACTATGTGAGTAGAGTATAGTGGAATTATATATATGTCTATTGTTATTTGGTATGGGTATAGTGGTTGATGTAAAGATGGTATCTCTATATCTCTTGTATATCTATAATATTATGAGAGAGACAGGGAGGTGAGTGTTTAAATATAGTGTGACAGATGAGTCTACTATAGCTCTAGATATACTTAGGGAGTACGAGTGTTGGTTATATCTATATGTTTGGGTATCTATATCTTTTAGTGTTGTGAGTTGATATTTTTTGGTGAGTTATATGGGTTTATTGTTATGAGTTATGGTATTTATTAGTACATCTATTTTAATTTGTTGAGGTGGTAGTATTGTTTTTGTATATGGTTCTGTGAGTAATTAGGATGGGGGGTTTGTGGAGTGATGGAGTTTTGTTCTATTATTAGATATATATCTTTATACATATACTATATTATGTGTCTGGACAGATATCACTGTGATATATGTGAGGGGGTATTACTTACTAAGGGGTTTTTTTGATGGTACAGATGTCTGTGTGATGGGAGTTTGTGGGGGTTGTGTGGTTGTGTATTGTGAAGAGTGAGGTATTGTTGTTTGTGGTTTGGTGTGTTTCTTTACTGTGAGAGTAGGGGGTGTTGATAGTGATGTGGAGAGTGTTACTTGTGTGATCTAGTTTGGGTGAAGTTGGATATAGTTGACGAAAGGAGTGGATATTGATATGTTTTTGGTATGAGGGTTTTTTTGGGGGGGGGTGGGTAGATTTTGTTTGATGTTTTTTTTGGGAGTAGTAGATTGTTATTTTTGTGTGTAGTTATTTCTACTGAGAGAGTGTGTGTAGATTCTTTTTATACTAGTGTGAGAGAGAGAGAATGTTTTTTTTTTTAGATTACATAGAGAAGATAGTAGATCACATCAGAGTATACATACTATATCTTGTCTAGTTATAGGATTTTTATGTCGAAGAGTATAAGTCTGTAGTGTATATGTAGAGAGAGTGGATAATTTTATATCTGTGGTTTTTATGTGTGGGGTATTGAGAAGGGTGGGTGGATTTCGTGTGAGTGGTGGTGTGTGAGAGGTGATAGATTTATATTTGTTTGGTGTTTATAATTTGGGGGAAGGGGGGATAGGGTTTTTTGGGTTAGATGAGTAGTTTTGGTTATGTGGGGGGATCAATTATATGTATTTGGTTTTCTAGTGTAGTGAGATATATATCTATATTGTGAGGTGAATATATATGAGAGTGTGTGAGTGTAGTTAATTGTGTTGGTGTGATATTATATTTAGTGTGTTTTTTTGAGTGAGGTGTGTGTGGGCTATATTTTAGATCTTGTGTGAGTGTGTGAGTTGTTGTTGGGTTTTGTGGGAGTTTATTTGAATTATGAAATTTTTTTTTTTGTTAGTGGTTTGGGTAATATTGAATAATAGAGTATGTGGGGTGTTTATGGTTGTGTTTTTAAGGATTGAAAATAGAATAATTAGTTGTATAAGTTTATTATTTTGTTTAAAAAAAAAAAAAAACAGCACCTAGCGTCTCCGGTCCTTTATCCCCACTCTTCTTACCACCAACCTACCGCCCTTCTCCACTCCCCCCCTCCTCCTAAAATATCTATCATCATCTCTCTCTCTCCACTCATCACTAAGATCTCGTCCTCATCACTCGCTCTCTCCGATCTCATCGTCTCCTCTCTCGCTCTCTGATCTGTTAACCACGTATCTAACCTCCTTTATCAACCCTTATTTAAATGTGTTGGGGAAAACCAGAAACAGTATTAAAAGTTTTTGTATCATAAAACATCTTGGAGTTTGGGAAAAGATACCAGAGTTCTAAAAAACCTGAATTATACAGATAAACAAGGCAAAAATTGTAAGATGCAGAAAGTATTATACAGCCGATGTAGACAGTGCCTTGGATATTTTTTGTGCGTGTTTGATAACTGCTAGTAGTTGTATGCCGAAGCAAGTTGATCGTAATACGCCAAACAAAAAAATATAAACGTGCTTTGATTACATGCCGACAAGCAAAAATAGACAAAGTCGACAAAAAACATGAAGGTTTTTTTTCAGTAAGTTTAGAAAAACTGAAGATGGTGATGCATCTATAAATAAAAAGGAGTTACAATATAAATATTAAAGCCAAGAAAAGAATATTCAGGCTTGAACAAGTAGTGATGTTTAACATCAACTATTTCTGATTCTTCCGGATTTTGAAACAATTGACTGAAATGGTAGGGAGGCAGAGATCACTTAATACTAGTGATTTTCTATAAACGATGGTATCATTTAGAAAGGTGTTTTCTACAGTGCAAGCAATTAAGAAATGACTAAATTGATGGGAATGACTTGACAGAGCAAGAAGATCGTATATCAAATTCTGAAATAACTGAATGATAAGTAGCTTATGCAATAACAAATAAAAGCGGGGCAGCTTATGAATGATGGCACACTCACAAAATGTTGAAGGCTGGTAGTGAAACTACAGTTCCTTTTTTTTTTTTAAACAAAGATGTTCTATGTTGTCCATAACCTACTGGTCGTTGTTTGAGCGAGGTCACAGCTATCAGTTTTCCCAACGTTGAGCTGGCTCTACAGAGCTAATCCGTCCTATCCAGCCCACCCAGTGGTGCAAATTTAGTAAGAATTGAACCGCACTTGGACTTGTTAAAACTAAAAGGAAGGAGTGCACACGCTAATTTTAGCTCTGGCCCGAGGCCCTTGACGTAAGTTATGCTGGATTCGCATACTGTGAGGCGTCAGGGGACCTCAGCTTCACCAGGTCCAGTATATTGAAAGCGGCGCCCATCTCCTCTCCCTCGCTGCTTTACCTTCCCTGACCCTAAAAGGGCAGGTACCCATTTACAGCTGGGTGAACTGGGGTGTGTACTGAAGCCAAGGCGCACAAACGGTCACCCATCCACTTGGTAACCACGCTGAATGCTGCTTAACCTTAGCTTGGGGAAAGCGAGTGCTCTGACCATTAAGCTATCCCATCCCCTGTTCTATGTACTATTTTTCAAAAGGTGTTTACTCCCAAACAATGGGCCAAAGTTGTTGCTAATACCACTCTATAAGAAAGGCGACATTGAAATTGGTGACAACTATAGAGGAATTTCTCTACTGGACACAATTTCAAAATGCTAAAGCACAACATTACTACACAAGCGGCTTTATACATGGTTAGAAGATAATGATATAATCTCCAAGGGTCAGGCTGGTTTTCGCAAGGTTTATTCTACAGCTAGTCATACTTTTGTCTCACACCGAAGTCGGATACGCTGGGCCTGATTTGCCAGGCGCTTAACGGCTGCGCAACGCATTTTTTGCTCATGTGACAGACAACAGTAGTTGCTGTCTTGGCGTTCGACAACGAAGACGAAGAAGGTATTTGTGTCTGTATTCCTTTATTCAAAAATGCTTTTCTCGGCGGAATTTTTATTTTTTTTAAATCCAGTATGTTGCTTTTGTTGATTTCAAAAAAGCTTTCGATTTAGTAAGACATGACAAGTTACTACAGTTGATTAGAAACCAAAGTATTACAAGAAAATTTTTCTGTTTCCTCTGTGCAATGAGTAATAGTTTGTTCTCACGTGTTAGATCAAATCATGAATATGCAAAGAGTTGGGGTTGGTTGGTTTGCTGTTATTTTATTTTATTGTTGACTGGTTTGTTTTGGGTTTTTACTGCCCTTTAGGTGTTCGTCAAGGGTGTTTTTTGAGTTCTGCTTGTTGTGATGTTTATTGATCAACCAGCAGTCTAATGCCTGAGATTGAAGACATGGTGCATCTCTCTCTCTCCCTCTCTCTCTCTCTCTCTCTCTCTCTCTCTCTCTCTCATCTCTCTCTCCTCTCTCTCTCTCTTCTTCCACGGATGAGACTATAAACGGAGGCCCCGTGTGCAAAAACGCACGCAAAAATCTTGCGCACAACGTTAAATCCTGATTCCGCTTTTCGT
>CM054144.1:50441476-50443976 GCA_028751875.1 Rapana venosa
CAGAAAAAAGACAAATGTACTCTACCGCACGAAAAGAATACATCAGTCTAAGAAAAACAAAAGAAAAAGACTTTGACGAAAAGAGATTAGAGAAACTTAAAGATTCGTCTAAGGACTCCAAAACGTTCTGGTCCGTCATCAGATCCGTTAGTCGTAAGTCACTAGTTTATAATAACATCACTATTCAACAATGGTATGATCATTTTTTTAAGGTTTTTAATGACTTTAATTGTGCAGAAACACAAGATAATGTGGAAGTACTACAAGAAGATGAAAATATGTTTGAACCATTGTTAACAATCTATAACTCAGAATGAGATTATTGAAGCAATAAACATTTAAAAACAGAAAAAGTGCTGGTCCTGATAAAATAATTGGAGAAATGCTGAAATATGCAAACTCAGCTGTAATTACTTTTCTTGTTCAGTTATTTAACCTTCTGTTTGAAAAGAATGATTTCCCTTTGCAGTGGGCCAAATCAGTAATAAATACGATACATAAAAAAGGAGATGTTAACAATGCTGATAGCTATCGCGGAGTAGCTTTCACCAGTGTATTAAGTAAACTTTATACTTTCATTTTGAATAAGAGATTAACTCAGTGGGCAGATAACGAAGAAAAATTAATTGAAGAGCAAGCAGGATTTAGAGCGAAGTACAGCACTGTAGATCATATATTTACTCTTTACTCTCTCGTTCAAAAACATTTGCTGTCCAGTAAAAAGTTATATGTTGCTTTTGTTGATTTTAGAAAGGCCTTCGATTCTGTGAATAGAAATATATTGTGGAATGTACTACGAAAAAACGGTGTAAATGGTAAATTGTATATGGCCCTCAGAGCTATTTATAATTCAGTACTAGCGTATGTGCGTGCAAGAAATGAATATTCAGATTTCTTTGAATGCCCCAAGGGAGTGAAGCAGGGTTGTATTTTGAGCCCACAGATGTTTTCGTTCTTTATAAATGAGCTAGCTATTGAGTTATCAAGAAAAGGAAAACATGGCATTCAAATAATTCCTGGTGCAATCGAGGTTGTTCTTATTAACTTTTTGCTGACGATATTATTCTTTTGTCTGAACTGTTATCGTTTGCAACATCAGTTAAATATCTTAAAAGAGGAGGCAGATAATTTTGATTTGTCAGTAAATATGGAAAAACAAACATATATGTTTTTAGAATGGGTATCATTTATCAGTTCATGAAAATGGTTTTATGGAAATGCTGAAGTAAAAATAATTAATACGTATAAATATTAGGGATGATGTTTTCAACAAAGCTAAGTCTAAATTTTGCATGACAAGAATCTTGTAGGAAGGGGGAAAAAGGTGTAATAGAAATCCTAAAAACATTACGAAAGCTGAACTCAATAGACTGTTCCCTATTCTGGAAATTAGTTGACACACAGATAGAACCGATGCGTACCTACGCTTCAGAAATATGGGGATTATATGTAAATACGCACATGGAAAAAGTTCACACATTTGCAATGAAACGTTTTTTAAATGTGCCAATACATTCATCTAATACTATACTATATGGAGAGACAGAAAGATATCCTTTATATATAAGAACCTTTGTGAAATGCATTAGATATTGGTTAAAACTATTGAAACTTCCACAAACACGTTTATATAGACAGTCTTACGATATGTTAATTATACAGATGGAATTGGGTAAAGAGAACTGGGTATATCAAGTTAAAGGAGTTTTGTCAGAGCATGGCTTTGGGATTGTATGGATGTCTCAGGAGGTAGGTAATGAGCGCCAGTTTCTTTCGGAATTTAAAGATAGGCTTATTTGCTCCTTTAAACAAAACTGGCACTCAGATTTGGAAAGTAAAAATAAATATAGCTGGTTCTTTTCGTTCAAATCTGTATTCCAGACAGAAAAATATCTATCCCCCCTTGTTACTGACAAATGGCACAGACTTAATTATGCTCGATTCAGGTTAAGAACACTGGGTTTTAATGCAAACAAAAGATGGTTCCAGACTGAGACAGCCATGCAATTACCATGTCCATTATGTGGTCATACTGTTGACGATGAAATTCATTTTTTGTTTCAAAGTAAAGCATATGAAACTATACGAAAGAAACATAATTTCCTAAGTCTACAAGAAACAGAAAGTCCAGATATTATTTCTATTTTGTCGTCTGAAAACGAACATGTAATTAAATCTGTAGCTAAGTTTATTGCAGAAGCACAAAAATTAAGACAAAGTTATGTCAGCACCAACTATATAAACATGTAATGATATAGTCACCTTAAAGAGCAATGTATTCTCAAGTAAGCAGAGTTAAAAAGGCTGACATATATCACTTGTAATTTAAATGGATGGTCGATTCGATTGTTGTTTTTGCATTGCAGTTTGATTTTCCTTTTTCTTTTCTTTGTATTACTAGGTAATTTGTAAATGTATATACGCCAATGTTATCATTATAATTAGTTCGCTATACGTGGATGGACCCGTTCTTTTTGCCAAACTTAATTGTACTGATCCG
>CM054144.1:50448976-50456476 GCA_028751875.1 Rapana venosa
ATGTGTGTGTGTGTAAATGTGTGTGTGTGTGTAAATGTTGTGTGTAAGTGTGTGTGTGTAATGTGTCTGTGTGTGTAAATGTGTGTGTGTGTGTGTGCGTAAATGTGTGTGTGTGTAAATGTGTGTGTGTGTGTGTGTGTTCTGCTCTACTGTTCGTTTTTGTTTGGGGGTTTTTTGTTGTTTTTTTTTTTGGGGGGGGGAAGGGGACACTTTTTTTTTTTTTTTTCGCTTTTTTCTAAAGCCTGGTTTTTTGACACGAAAGCTAGACCATCCATTTTAGGGACACCATTTTTTTTTGGGGGGGGGGGGGAGTGACCGGGGGGGGGGGGGGGGGGGGGGGGGGGGGGGGGGGGAGGGAGGCTGAGTGTGTCAGGGTAGAAAAGTGAAACAGGTGATTAGGGAGGGGAGGCACTTGACACGCTGAATCATCGCTAAGGGAGAGAAAATGTTTGTCACGATTAGGGAAAAAACATTCACTGGGTTGGGGTTTTGCATTTGTGATGGTGTGGTGTACATGTGTGGTGTGGTGGGGGGGGGGGGGGGTGTCTGTGTGGGTTTTTTTAATTATTCTTGTATACATTTGTTATTCTTTTATTTCGAGGATAATGGAATAAGCACTCATGTGCTTGTTTACATCCAGTCGCCCCGTGTGTATGCAGTTTTGTAATATTGTCATGTGCGTGCGTGCGTGCGTGCGTGCGTGAGTGTTGTGTTGTGTGTGTGTGTGGTGGTGCTCGCGCTCAGACCATATGCACGCCGTTTGTTTTGTGTAAAGGGAAATGGGAATAGTTGTCGGGGGAGGGGAGGGGGGGTTCATTGATAATAATTATTAAATCTGTTCTTTTCGCAAAGATGCGTCCACAGGTATTAAGAATAAATCTTAAGTTGATAATATTATGGTCAAGCAACAAGATCCATTGGTCCCTACTTGTACATTTCTCCACAGAACTGTTGATGGAGAGAGACCGGCAGACAAACAGACAGACACAGAGACAGACCGAGAGAGAGAGAGAGAGAGAGAGAGAGAGAGAGAGAGAGAGAGAGAGAGGAGAGAGAGAGAGAGAGAGAGAGAAGGAGAGAGAGAGAGAGAGAGAGAGAGAGAGGAGAGAGAGAGAGAGATCGTGGATTGACAATGTTTAAAATGGACAGGAAACCCATTTGCAGACACCCAGACTTTAGCACACAGCTAAATACAAATGCAGTGATCTGGTTATCACACACACACACACACACACACACCAATGATTCTCCACAGAGTAAAGACAACAAGGGGGAGATGCTATATTGGCCATAATATTGGGTGGAATCCGTAGTGCCTGGTCTTCTCCTGTGCTTGTCACTCTGCAGGCGGTCTGCCCGCTACGCTGGCCTCAGCCGACACGTTCCGCCTTCAGGTAAAAGGTAAAGGAGTCCCATAACCTATAAGGTCGTAGGGGAGCGAGGCGTCAGAGACCTCACTTCTCTAGGGCCAGCATATTAAGGGCGGCGCCCATCTCCTCTCCCTCGCTGCTTTACCTTCCCTGACCCTAAAGAGGGCAGGTACCCATTTACAGCTGGGTGAACTGGGGGAACTGTATTGAAGCCAAGGCGCGCAAACGGTCACCCATCCAACTGGTAGCCTCGCTCGACGCTGCTTAACTTGGCTGGGGGAAAGCGAGTGCTCCGACCACTGAGCTATCCCGTCCCTTAGAGCAGTTGACTAAAAGGTTCCTAGGGAAACATTTTTCAGATTTGCATTTTTAAAAAAAGGCAGGGAAATGGGCCGGAGAGGCGGAAAAACGCATATGAGAGAGAGAGAGAGAGGGGAGGGGGGGGGGGGGGGGGGGTGGGGGTAGAGAGATAAGGATAAAGACAGGAACAAAGGGAGTGACAGAAAAGGGGAAATTTTCTAGCACAAGCTTTCAAGAAGGCGGGAATTGCTATTTATACTGCACAGGCTCCCCGCATTCCCACTCGGGAAGGGAGTAAAATTTGCTGTTATAAAAAAAAAAGTGATGATGATGATGGTGATGATGATAATGATGATGATGATGATGACGACGACGACGACGACGACGATGACGACGACGATGATGACGATTTTGTGATTGTGGTGGTGAGGAGGAGAAGAAGAACGACGACGATGAGGAGAAATAAAAAATAACAGGAGAACAAGGATAATGTTGACAAGGATAATGACAAATTTTATTCCAACTTCCAATTTTTTCTTCTTTCCTTTTTTTTCCCCCCTTCCTCAGCTAGAGCTCCCACGTTAACCAATGGTAAAGTTTTTTTAACGTATGCAACCGTTGTTGCCCATTCTTAAAAGGTAGCTGTATTCCGATTTCGGAGACCAGCTACTAATCCACCCCAGTGGCCAAGAAGCTCTGTGGAGACTGGCTGGGAGGACCTGCAGTGTACATACAACTGCCTTCGTGACAGAGACGGGGCTATCTATCTGGACCAACGCCAAACAAAACAGTAACCAAAAAATACTAATTAATGCGATTTTTAAACAAGTGAATGGCTTGAGGCGGATGCCTTCTCTCTCTCTTCACTTCTTTCCCAAGTGCTTTGGATGTCTTCTCTATCTTCACTTCTTTCCCAAGTGCTTTGGGTGTCTTCTCTGTCTTCACTTCTTTCCTAAGTGCTTTGGATGTCTTCACTTCTTTCTTAAGTGCTTTGGATGTCTTCACTTCTTTCCCAAGTGCTTTGGATGTCTTCACTTCTTTTCCAAGTGTTTTGGATGTCTTCACTTCTTTCCCAAGTGCTTTGGATGTCTTCACTTCTTTTCCAAGTGTTTTGGATGTCTTCACTTCTTTTCCAAGTGTTTTGGATGTCTTCACTTCTTTTCCAAGTGTTTTGGATGTCTTCACTTCTTTCCCAAGTGTTTCGGATGTTTCCACTTTCTTCACTTCTTTCCCAAGTGCTTTGGATGTCTTCACTTCTTTCCCAAGTGCTGTAGATGTCTTCACTTCTTTCCCAAGTGTTTTGGATGTCTTCACTTCTTTCCCAAGTGCTGTAGATGTCTTCACTTCTTTCCCAAGTGTTTTGGATGTCTTCACTTCTTTTCCAAGTGTTTTGGATGTCTTCACTTCTTTCCCAAGTGCTTTGGATGTCTTCACTTCTTTTCCAAGTGTTTTGGATGTCTTCACTTCTTTCCCAAGTGTTTTGGATGTCTTCACTTCTTTTCCAAGTGTTTTGGATGTCTTCACTTCTTTCCCAAGTGCTTTGGATGTCTTCACTTTCTACACTTCTTTAAGTGCTTTGGATGTCTTCACTTCTTTCCTAAGTGCTTTGGATGTCTTCTCTCTTTTCACTTCTTTCCTAAGTGCTTTGGATGTCTTCTCTCTCTTCACTTCTTTCGTAAGTGCTTTGGATGTGTTCTCTCTCTTCACTTCTTTCCTAAGTGCTTTGGATGTCTTCACTTCTTTAGCAAGTGCTTTGGATGTCTTCACTTCTTTCCCAAGTGCTTTGGATGTCTTTACTTCTTTCCCAAGTGCTGTGGATGTCTACACTTCTTTCCCAAGTATTTTGGATGTCTTCACTTCTTTCCTAAGTATTTTGGATGTCTTCACTTCTTTCCCAAGTGCTTTGGATGTCTTCACTTCTTTCCCGAGTGCTTTGTACTTTGGATGTCTTCACTTCTTTCCTAAGTGCTTTGGATGTCTTCACTTTCTACACTTCTTTCCTAAGTGTCTTCTCTTTCTTCACTTCTTTCCCAAGTGCTTTGGATGTCTTCATTTCTTTCCTAAGTGCTTTGGATGTCTTCTCTCTCTTCACTTCTTTCCTAAGTGCTTTGGATGTCTTCACTTCTTTCGCAAGTGCTGTGGATGTCTTCACTTCTTTCCAGAGTGCTTTGGATGTCTTCTCTCTCTCTTCACTTCTTTCCTAAGTTCTTTGGGTGTCTTCACTTCTTTTCCAAGTGTTTTGGGTGTCTTCACTTCTTTCCAAAGTGCTTTGGGTGTCTTCACTTCTTTTCTTAGTGTTTTGGATGTCCTCACTTCTTTCCCAAGTGTTTTGGATGTCTTCACTTCTTTCCCAAGTGCTTTGGATGTCTTCACTTATTTCCCAAGTGTTTTGGATGTCCTCACTTCTTTCCCAAGTGTTTTGGATGTCTTCACTTCTTTCCCAAGTGCTTTGGATGTCTTCACTTCTTTCCCAAGTGTTTTGGATGTCTTCACTTCTTTCCTAAGTGCTTTGGATGTCTTCTCTCTCTTCACTTCTTTCTCAAGTGCTTTGGGTGTCTTCTCTGTCTTCACTACTTTCCCAAGTGCTTTGGATGTCTTCTCTGTCTTCACTTCTTTCCCAAGTGCTGTGGATGTCTTCACTTCTTTCCTAAGTGCTTTCGATGTCTTCACTTCTTTCTAAAGTGCTTTGGATGTCTTCACTTCTTTTCCAAGTGTTTTGGGTGTCTTCACTTCTTTCCCCAAGTGTTTTGGGTGTCTTCACTTCTTTCCAAAGTGCTTTGGATTTCTTCACTTCTTTCCCAAGTGCTTTGGATGTCTTCACTTCTTTCCCAGGTGTTTTGGATGTCTTCACTTCTTTTCTTAGTGTCTTGGATGTCTTCACTTCTTTCCCAAGTGTTTTGGATGTCTTCCCTCTCTTCACTTCTTTCTCAAGTGCTTTGGATCTCTTCTCTGTCTTCACTACTTTCCCAAGTGTTTTGGATGTCTTCTCTGTTTTCACTTCTTTCCCAAGTGCTATGGATGTCTTCACTTCTTTCCCAAGTGCTGTGGATGTCTTTTCTTTCTTCACTTCTTTCCCAAAGTGCTGTGGATGTCTTCACTTCTTTCCCAAGTGTTTTGGATGTCTTCACTTCTTTCCCAAGTGTTTTGGATATCTTCACTTCTTTCCCAAGTGCTGTGGATGTCTTCTCTTTCTTCACTTCATTCCGAACTTAACATCAGTGCCGACTCCTTCCCCACCCCCCCCCCCCCCCCCCCCCCCCACCACCCACCACCCCCAAAAAAGAAAAGTTCTTGGATGAGACTATAAACGGAGGTCTCATGTGTGAGCGCACGCAGAACATCTTGCGCACACGTTAAAACCTGTTCCGCTTTTCAGAAGAGTAGACCATTGTGTGCCAGTGGAAACGGACGACCAATTTTTACAAAACTGCATACACACCAGGACTGGATGTAAAAAGAAAAAAATCATGAGTGCTTATTCCCTTATCCTCGAATTAGAAGAAGAAGAAGAAGAAGAGAAAGAAGAAGAAGAAGAAGAAGAAAGAAGAAGAAGAAGAAGAAGAAGAAGAAGAAGAAGAAGAAGAAAAGGAAAAAAAAGAAGAAAGAAATGTTTCCCTTTCTTCAGCAGATGTCAGAGCAGTGGAAAATGGCCAGGACCTGTTCGACAGACGGTCCACAACATCTGTTCAGAATCTGATGCAACAGATGCCTTACCCAGCAGTCCAGTTCAGTGAGTGGTGACCTCCGGATGTTGGTTTCTTCGTTTTCTGCAATCCCAAAATGCTGTTGAATTTTGGGAGAGGTTTTCAGCGCGCATTTTGGGTTTGTGTGTTTTGGGGGGGGGGGGGGGGGTGTTGGTGGGGTGTGGGGGGTGGGGTGGTTTGGGGGGGTGTGTGGGGGTGGTCTGGGGGGGGGGGTGTGTGGTTGGGGTGGGTGGGGGGTGGGTGGGGGGGGGGTTGGGGGGGGGGGGTGTGTGGGGGTGGGGGGGTGGGGGGGGGGTGTGGGGGTGGGGTGGGGGGTGGGGTTGGGTGGGGAGGGGAGTTGGTGTGGGGGGGGAGGTGTGTGGAGTGGTGTTGGTAGAGTTGGGGGCTGGGGTATGGATGGGGTTGGGAGAGGGAGGGAGGGCGGGTGGGGTTTGGTGTGGGTGGTGCTTTAGGGACCGGGGCCGCGGCCGGGGGGGACGCGGGGGGGGGGGCCGAGGCGGCGGGAGCGAGAGGGGGGTGGGGGGCCGCGGGGGGCGGGGGGGGGGGGAGGGGGGGGGGGAAAGGGGGGGGGGGGGTTTTTTTGGGGGGGGGGGGGGGGATTTTAAAAAAAAAAAAAAAAAGGGGGGGAAAAAAAAAAGGGGGGGGGGGGGGTTTTTCCCCCCCCCCAAACCCCCCCCCCAAAACCCCCCCCCCCCCCCCCCCCCCCAACCCCCCCTCCCCCCCCTCCCTCTCCCCGCGCGCGCCCCCCCCCCCCCCCCCCGCGCCCCCCCCCCCCCCCCCCCCCCCCCCCCCCCCCCCCCCCCCCCCGCCCTCCTCTCTCTTCTCGGGGCTTATTCCTTCACTTTTTTAAAAATAAAATTTTGAATCATAATCAACATCAATCTCTCTCTCTCTCTCTCTCTCTCTCTCTTCTTCTCTTCTTTTCTTTCTTGCTTCTTCTTCACTTCTCTCCCCTCTCTCTTTTACTTTTAAAGGGAAAATATCCAGAATAGAATATGGTACCGGGTGACCTTTTTAAATGAGAGAAACACACGGAGAATTTTAAAGGCAAAATAGCAACAGGAAGAACAAAAAGTTGATGATTTCTTTTTCATGTTATTTTCTCGCTTTTTGTCTATCTCATCTCTCATCGCCCTTCTTCTCTTCACCATTCTCGCCTCCTCCTCTCTTCATCCTCTCTCTTCTCTCTTTCCTCTCCTCGCTCCTCTTCTCCACCTCTCTCCCTTCTCTCTCTCTCTCCTCTCTCTCCTCGCTCTCTCCTCTCTCTCTCCTCTCTCTCCACTCTCTCTCCCTCTCCTTCTTCTCCTCTCTCTCTCGCTCTCTCTCTCTCCTCTCCTCTCTCCCCTCCCTCTCTCTCCTCTCTCCTCTCTCTCTCGCTCTCTCTCTCTTCTCTCCTCCCTCTCTCTCTCTCTCTCTTTCGCTCTCTCTCTCTTTCGCTCTCTCCCCTCCCCTCCTCTCTTCCTCTCTCTCCCTCTCCCCTCGCTCTCTCTCTCTCCTCTCTCTCGCTCTCTCTCTCTCATTCTCTTCTCTCTCTCTCCTCTCTCCTTCTCTCTCTTCTTCTCTCTCTCTCTCTCTCATTCTCTTCCTCTCTCTCTCTCTTCTTTCTTCTCTCCTTCCCTCTCTCTCTCTCTCGCCTTTTCTCTCCCCCCTCTCTCTTTTCGCTCTCTCTCTCTTCTCCCTCTCTCCACCTTCCTCTCTCTCTCTCCCTCTCTCTATTCTCCCTCTCTTCCCTCTTTTTCTCTCTTCGCTCTCTCTCCCCTCTTCTCTCTTCTCTTCTCGCTCTCTCTCTCTCTTCTCTCTCTCTCCCTCTCTCTCTCTCTCTCTCGCTCTCCTTCTCGCTCTCTCTCTGCTCTCTCTCTCGCTCTCTCCATCCTCTCCCTCGCTCTCTCCTCTTTTCCCCCTTTCTCTCTCTCGCTCTCTTCTCTCTCTCTCTCTGCTCTCTCTCTCTCGTCTCTCCTCTCTCTCGTCTTCTCTCTCTCCCTCTCCTCTCTCTCTCTCTCTCTCTCTCTCTCGCTCTCTCTCTCTCTCCCTCTCTCTCTCTCTCGCTCTCTCTCTCTCTCCCTCTCTCTCTCTCTCGCTCTCTCTCTCCTCGCTCTCTCCCCTCTCTCTCCCCTCTTTCTCTCTCT
>CM054144.1:50461476-50473976 GCA_028751875.1 Rapana venosa
AGAAAATTTAACTGAATGTCAAAGTCTTTTGGACGAGACTATAAACCGAGGCCCCGTTATGCGAAAGCACACATATCTTGCGCACACGTTAAAAACCTGTACCGCCTTTCAGAAGAGTAGGCCATTTCGTGCCGGTAGGAACAGATGACAAAAACTAGACACCATCCCTGAAGTCAGAATGTGGATACCTAATAATGGGGAGGAGGGGGGGAGAGGAACGGTGGCATACGCAAAAATTCTCAACATTGGAGCTTCGGAACTCTAACCGAGGAACGACAAAAATAATAATAAATATTTAAAAAAAGTAAAGTGATTATATATATATATATATATATATATATATATATATAATATAATATATATATATATATATAATAAAAACTTAGTGGTCGGAGCACTCGTCTTCCCCCAGCCAAGGCTAAGCAGCGTCGAGCGTGGTTACCAGTTTGGATGGGTGAACGTTTGCGCGCCTTGGCTTCAGTACAGTTCCCCCAGTTCACCCAGCTGTAAATGGGTACCTGCCCTCTTTAGGGTCAGGGAAGGTAAAGCAGCGAGGGAGAGGAGATGGGCGCCGCCCTCAATATGCTGGCCCCTAGAGAAGCTGAGGTCTCTGACGCCTCGCTCCCCTACGACCTTATAGGATATATATATATATATATATATATATATTTTTTTTTTTTTTTTTTTTATATATATATAGTCTGGTTGAGAAGATGGTAGAGAGAAAGAAATGTCGCAACACCACACACCACACACACACACACACACACACATTGCCATCTCATGATCAGAGTGACGAGAAACGCTTCAGCATGACCTACTTCTGGTAAGCCTGCAGTTTGTATAATTATGGATTACTGAAAACGATGCATTTCCGATGTTCATCATCATTCTGTCAGCGTGTAACGTGATGATGGTGGTGACAATACTGCACAACACATAAGCTCTGATAAAAGAAAACAATAAATGAATGAATGGAGACCAATAAACAAACAAATCAGAAACGAGGAAGGAAACAATATCAAAAGTAATAATGGACAAGAATACGTGACGTCTAGACATACAGATTCTGCAACAACAAAATAATATAATAAATAAATTTTAAAAATGTAAAAAACCTGTAAATCTTGAAAAGAAATTTTAAATGGCTGAAAATAATGCATGCTAGCAAGGGGCCTAACTCTTCTCGAAACACGATCTGCTGCCCCAGGTCTCGCTCAAAATTCCTCTGTTGTGCTCTTCTGCTAACCTGAAATGCTGTCACATTATTTTGTAAAAAATGTATTATCGATCTAATAACAACAATAAGCTATACGATAATTTACAACACCACCAACAACAGAAACTCCCATCAGAAATCACAGAACGCGATCATATTTTATTCACGACATTCCACACACACACACACACACACAGAGAAAAGTCCGATAACCGATGACATCGACGCGGTGCCTGACCTGTTCAGGAATGCAGGCAGGGCCTAAGAGTTTCTTCTCTCCTCCTCCTCCTCCTCCTCCTTCTCAATCATTCCTCCTTCATATCATGTCCACGTAATCTAAGAATATTGGTGGCGGCGGCGGTGGGTGAGAAAAAAAAACCCAACTGTATAATGTAGCAACTTTATAGATCTACTTAACCTGGAATGCCGATGATGTTTCTCCACTTTTTTTCATTTTTCTTTTTTTTCTATATCCTCTTCTTTCTGTCTTTCTTTCTTTCTTTCTTTTCCCTGGGTACTGTTTTCTTGGCCCTGCTCGCGGCTTCTCTCCATGTGCAGAGCAGAAATCAAGAGATGTCCTTTGGCGACCCCCAAGAGATAAAACAACAAAAGCTGGGTAATGTCAGCCAAGTAATCAACCTCCGGATCGCTTACATCTCATAGTAAAACGCCGGGATAGCATTTGCCGCTTCGTGCGTCATCGTGTGTAAAAAGCCCTCTTCCCCCCTCCCCCCCCCCCCCCCCCCCCCCCCCAGCTGAACGCAGTCAGAGGACAAATCAATAATGATCCCTTCAGCACACACACACACACACACACAACACACACACACACACACACACACACACACACATACACATAACAAAACAAAACACACCAAAAAAAAAAAAAACTGCTTCGCATCCAAGCTTCGACCTTTTCAAGCTGGGAACTTTTTTTTTCTTCTTTTTTTTTTTTTTGTTATATGTGGAAACAGACCTTGAGATGGATAGATGGATGGATGGATGGGTGGATGGAGAGAGAGGGGGGGGGGAGGGAGAGAGGGGAGGAGAGAGAGGGGGGAGAGGGGGGGAGAGAGAGGGGGGGGAGAGAGAGAGAGAGGGGGGGAGCGTTCTGTGCTTCGAGGAGAGAGAGAGAGAGAGAGGAGAGAGAGAGAGAGAGAGAGGAGACAGACAGACAGACAGACAGACAGAGACGAGAGAGAGAGAGATGGTTGTGGATGAGGGGGATGATGATGATGATTGTTCAGGTAGGAGCTGGCTGGTGGTGGTGGGGGGGGGGTGAGTGGTAGAGGGGTGGGGAGGTATCGATATTTGCAGGCAAGTTAGCTACATGTTGCTAAGCTGTGAAAGAAATTTGTAACGGTCCTTTGAATAATGATTTTATTGCTGGGGGGGGGGGGGGGGTTGTTTTGTTTGTTTGGGGGGAGGGGGGGGGACTTTTGTTCTTTTTAGTGTGTTGTTTAGGGTGGGAGGTTGTTGTGTTTGTGTTTTCTTTTTGCTTGGGTTTATTTGGGTATTTTGTTTGTTTATTTTTGGGAGGGGTGTTTATTTGTCTGAAAAAAGGGGGGGGAGGGGGGATGGCATGCTGTTTTCTTGGTTTTTTGTTTGCTTTTTTTTTTAAAGGAAACATGATGGCACTCGCAGAAATTCATTTTATCTTGTCCTAACTCAGGTGGTTTGTGATTTTGTTTGGATGTGTTTTGTTGTTTTTTTCTTTCCTCTTATCATTGTACCGTGTTTATATGTTGCTGCCAGTCGGCTGCTTCATGTCATGTCATGTTATATGGAGTTCTTTGTGCTCTGGCATCTCTGTGTTCCATTAAAGTTCATACTGCCACGCTTAACAGACATATTAGCAGAGCGTTGGGTTTGTGTGGGTTTTTTCTCTTCTTGCTGGGTTTTTTTTTGTTATTGTTGTTGTTTTGGTTTTGGCTTTGGCTTTTTTTTTCTTTTTATCTTGCTGACATTTATTTCTGACGGATATATGTTCTGTCAGTCTTGTTTTGTTTATGATTATGATCGGGTTTGTTTTTTTTTCAATTTACAAACTGCATGTTTACTTGATTTTCACTGTATTACTTACGAATGTTCACACACACACACACACACACACACACACACACACAACACACACACACACACACACACACACACACAGTGAGAGAGAGACAGAGAGAGAGTAGTGACGGATAAAAGAGCGTTAAACTACACTAAAAACCTATGACTTGTCGCCAGTTATTTCACTATAGTACTAAAATCACCTATGCAGTCATTTAAAGACCCCGCAATAATAAATATAAAAAAACGTTATCGTCTCAAGTTTTGCTGTTGGTGTCCTTGTCGACGTTGTTATGCTACTGACGCGCGAAAATAACCCTAAGCTTTACCAGCGCAAATGATTTATGCAGGTGGCGCGCGAGACCTCTTCTGCTACGTGGGTGTCACCCAGGTGTGGCTGAGCGCGTATGGAATTATCAGCAGGCATTGGAATACTGTTGGGAGGAAGCGGAGCTGAACTGACGTGTTTAGCAATAACACAGTATAGTGGCTGCTGTTGAATCATGGGACACAGCGTCAGTTCATTGCTTCAACGCAGTCAACGCAACTGGTTGGTTTGGTTGGTTGGTTGGTTGGTTGGTTGGTTGGTTGGTTGGTTGGATGACTTGTTGGTTGGTTGGTTGGCTGGCTGGTTGATTGGTTGGCTGACTTGGTTGGTTGGTTGGATGACTGGTTGGTGGGTTGGTTGGTGGCTGGTTGGTTGGCTGGCTCGGTTGGTTGGTGTTGTTGGATGAACTTGTTGGTTGGTTGGATGGTTGGTTGGTTGGTGACTACTTGGTTGGTTGTTGACTGGTGGTTGGTTGGATTTGGTTGGTTGTCTGTGGTTGGTTGTTGATGGTTGGTTGGTTGGTTTGGTTAGTTGTTGATGGTTGGTTGGTTGGTGATATTGTTGGTTGGTTGGTTGGGGTGTAGGTTGGTTGGATGACTTGTTGGTTGGTTGGATGACTGTTGGTTGGTTTTGGTTGTGTTGTGACTGGTGGTTGGTTGGATGACTTGGTTGGTTGGTTGTGTGGTTGGTTGGTTTGTTGGTTGGTTGTTGGGTTGGATGACTGGTTGGCTGGTTGGATTGTACTTGTGATTGGTTGGTTAGTGTGTTGGTTTTGGTTTGGTTGGTTGGTGCTTGTGGTTGGTGACTGGTTGGTTGGTGGTTGGTGTATTTGGCTGACTTGGTTGGTTGGATGGTTGGTTGGTTATTTGGCTGACTTGTAGGTTGGTTGGTTGTTGGTTGGTATGTTGGTTGGTTGGTTGGATGTGTGTTGGTTGGTTGGTTTGGTTGGTTGGTTGGTTGGTTTGGTTGGATGATTTGTGTTGGTGATTGTTGTGGTTGGTTGGTTGGTTGGTTGGTTGGTTGGTTGGTGTTGGTGGTTGTTATTTGTTTTGTGTTGTGTGTTGTTTGGTTGTGTTGGTTGGTTGTGTGTTGGTGGTTGTGTTTGTGTTGTGTGTGTGTGTTGGTGTGTTGTTGTGTGTGTGTTGTTTGTGTGTGTATGTGGTGTGTTATTGGTTGTGTGTGTTTGGTTGTTGTGTTGTTTGGTGTGTTGTTTGTGTGTGTGTGTTGTGTGTGTTGTGTGTGTGTTATGTGTGTGTTTTTTGTGTGTGTTTGTGTGTGTGTGGTTTTGTGTGTGTGTGTGTGTTTTGTGTGTGTGTTGTGTGTGTTTGTGTTTGTGTGTGGTTGTGTGTGTAGTGTGTGGTGTGTGTGTGTGTGTGTGTGTGTGGTGTTGTGTGTGTGTTGTGTGTTGTGTGTGTGTGTACGTGTGTGTGTTGTAGTGTGTGTTGTGTGTGTGTGTGTGTGTGTGTTGTGTGTGTGTGTGTGTGTGTTGTGTGTGGTGTGTGTTGTGTGTGTGTTTGTATGTGTGTGTTTGTATATGTGTGTGTGTGCGTGTGTGTATTGTGTGTGTTGTGTTTTGTGTGTGTGTGTGTGTGTGTTGTGTGTGTGTGTGTGTTTGTGTATACTTATTCTTTTTCTTTTATCTTTTGATATTTTATTCTTTTATATTGAGGATAATGGCATAAGCACTTATGTGCTTTTTTACATCCAGTCCCCGTGTGTATGCAGTTTTGTAAATTGTCATCTGTTCCAACTGGCACACTATTGCCTACTCTTACGAAAAGCGGAACAGGATTTTAACGTGTGCGCAACATGTTCTGCGTGCGTTCGCATATGGGGCCTCGGTTTATAGTCTCATCCGAAGGACTTTTGGGGAGAGTGGAGTCTGCACTGATGTTAACTCCAGGGGAAAATATCCCCTTGAACGGGAATCGAACCCGGGTCGTCAGATTGCGAACGCAATGTTCTAACCACTAGACTATCCCGTCCCCTGTGTGTGTGTGTGTGTGTGTGTGTGTGTGTGTGTGTGTGTGTGTGTGTGTGTGTGTGTGTGTGTGTGTGTGCCTCTGTGTGTGTGTGTGCCTGCGTGCGTACAAGCGTGTGTGTGTGTGTGTGTGTGTGTGTGTGTGTGTGTGTGTGTGTGTGTGTGTGTGTGTGTGGTGTCCTTATGAACTTGTCGTCTTCAATGTAATAGGTACGGTTGGGCTGCAACCGTGAGTGTGTGCGTGCGTGTGTATATGCGTGTGCGTGCGTGCGTGGTATGTATGTGTGTGGTGTGTGTGTGTGGTGTATGTTCAAATTCATTTAACTTCTTTTCACAGTTGTGATATTAGACGGGTGTGTGTATGTGTGTGTGTGTGCTGTTCTTATGAAATTGTCTTCTGCAATGTATCGGTTGGTTTGGCTGAAACTGAAATGTGTGTGTGTGTGTGTGTGTGTGTGTGTGTGTGTGTGTTGTATGTGTGTGTTGTAGTGTGTGTGTTGTGTGTGTGTGTGTGTGTGTGTGTGTGTGTGTGTGTGTGTGTGTGTGTGTGTGTGTGTGTTGTATGTTGTATGTGTATATTTCTTATGAACTTGTCTGCAATGTATAGGGTTGGTTGGGCTGAAACTCTGTGCGTGTATGTGTGTGTGTGTGTGTGCGTGCGTGCGTGTGTGTGTGTGTGTGTATGTGTGTGTGGTGTATTTCTTATGAACTTGTCTTCAATGTATAGGGTTGGTTGGGCTGAAACTGTGTATGTATGTATGTGTGTGTTTGTGTGTGTGTGTGTGTGTGTGCGTGCGTGCATGCATGTGTGCGTGTGTATGTATGTGTGAATATATTTCTTATGAACTTGTCGTCTTCAATGTATACGGTTGGTTGGGCTGAAACTGTGTATGTAGTATTGTATGTTGTGTGTGTGTGTGTGTGTGCGTGCGTGCATGCATGTGTGCGTGTGTATATATGTGTGAATATATTTCTTATGAACTTGTCGTCTTCAATGTATACGGTTGGTTGGGCTGAAACTGTGTATGTGTGTATGTATGCGTGTGCATGCGTGTGTGCATGCGTGCATGCATGTGTGTATCTATGTGTGTGTGAGTATATCATTTCTTATGAACTTGTCTGCAATGTATACAGAGGGCTGTGCTGGGCTGCAAGTGTCAGCGGGCTTGTAGCGTTGGTTTTTGTGGTGTTCAGTTTCACTGTTCACCTTTCTGCAGCCTGGTGGCGTCTTTCCTCCTGTTTGGAGGGCTGGCAGGGAGATGCGCAGTTTGTGTGTGTGTGTGTGTGTGTGTGTGTGTGTGTGTGTGTGTGTGTGTGTGTGTGTGTGTGTGTGTGTGTGTGTTAGTTGTGCTTTCTTGATGTTCGTTGGTCTGGTTTCGTGTGTGTCGTGTGTGTGTGTGTGTGTGTGTGTGTGTGTGTGTCGTGTGTGTCGTGTGTGTGTGTGTCGTGTGTGTGTGTGTGTGTGTGTGTGGTCGTGTGTCGTGTGTGTGTGTGTGTGTGTGTGTGTGTGTGTGTGTGTGTGTGTTTGCATGATCATTCTGTCTGTCTGTGTTTCTGTCGTCTTGCTGCTTTGTTGTTATTGTTGTTCTTCTGCTAGTACTGCTAGTACTGCTACTACTACTACTTCTACTACTACTACTTCTACTACTGCTGCTGCTGCTGCTGCTGCTGCTGCTGCTGATACCGCTACTACTACTACTACTCTACTACTACTTCTACAACTACTATTGCTGCTACTACTACTACTACTTCTACTACTGCTGATACTACTTCATACTATTCTACTACTTTCTACTACTGTGCTGCTGCTACTTACTACTACTACTCTACTACTGCTGCTGCTGCTACTTTTACTACTACTACTTCTACTACTATTGCTGCTGCTGCTATTACTACTGCTGCCACCACCACCACCACCACCACCACCACTACTACTATTACTACTACTACTGCTGCTGCTGCTAATTTTTTTTCTTTTTCTTCAAATTCTGCTTCTTCTTTAAATCTAACTCTCTCTCTCTCTCTCTCTCTCTCTCTCTCTCTCCTCTCTGTCTCTCTGTCTCTCTCTCTCTCTCTCTCTCTCTCTCTCTCTCTCTCTCTCTCTCTGTGCTGCTAGCTTCATATCAAAAGTCTTTTCCATTGGCCTGTTTAGGAACAGCTAGCTGTTAAAGAGTGTATTCAGAACCCAACAAAACTTCGTAGTGCCATTTTCTAGTTCAAACCAGCAGCAAAACAAAACAAAAACCAAACACAACTCTGCAGGGAATTTAACAGCTGGTGACTGTGGCCATAGATTTTTCACAAGTGGTTGGTTGGTTGGTTGGTGGGTTGGATGACTGGTTGGTTGACTGGTTGGTTGATTGGTTGGTTGGTTAGTTGGTTGGTTGGTTGGTTGGTTGATTGATTGATTGGTTAATTGATTGGTTGGTTGATTGGTTGGCTGATGGTTGGTTGATTGGTTGGTTGGTTGATTGGTTGGTTGGTGGCTGGTTGGTCTCTCTTTTTTCTTTTTTTTTCTTTTTTTGGGGGGTATACTACTTTGTGTAGTTATTTTTTAAGGTCAAACCAGAATGCTGTTTATATAATAATGTTGCTGTTTAACCTAGCGATGCTCGGGTAACATTCTCCCCCTGTGGGGATGCTGGGAGACTGTCGGTATAAATTACATCCTCCCACCTTCTGGAAAGTCAGGACAAGCAATTCCCTCTTTTCTATCCTTCTCTTTGTTTCTGCCTTGTTCCTTTTTCTTCCTGTTACCTCCCTCTTGCCTATTTCTAGCCTTCTTGGTCCATTCTTCAACCCCCCCCCCCCCCCCCCCCACCCCCCACCACTTTCCCTCCAGAAGGATTTCTAAAGATAACAGTTCTCTCTCAAACCGAAGTCGGATTGCGCTGGGCCTGACTTGTCAGGCGCTTAACGGCAATGCAACGCATTTTCGCTCATGTGGGTGACAAGAATAGTTGCTGTCAAAACTGAGATGATTTCTTGCAAGGAGTCAGGTAGAGCCCAGACATCCGTGACCCTGTCAACTGATAGCTTGCTACCACCATACTTTTTGACAGAGCAGAAGTGTCAATGACGCGTTAGAGGAAGGTCTAGAGGACATTAACTGGGAAAGAAAGAAAATCACGAGTACAAAGCCATACAGACTTATCACTTTCTTCCCTTCAAAACGAAAACGGTAGAAAGCCTTAACGAATTTTTGTTTTAATAATAATAATGTATGGAATTTATATAGCGCTGAATCTTGTAAAGCAACAAATCAAAGCGCTTAGTTCATTTCATACCACTTTGTCACGCAGATTCATCTCTAAAATTTCGCTTCTTCATTCCCGGGAGAGCGCGTCCACAAGAGCACGCTCACCCATTTTTTTTTCTTGTTCATGTCGCAAGTGTATTTGTTTCCTTTCAGAGGGCTTTTTTGCTAAAATTTTGCCAAAACTCTACATTGTTCGTGGGTTTTTACGTGCGCTAAATAATTACGTGGTAACACAAGTTGGGATCCTGGTTTATGTTCAATCCGAAAGACACGCCCAGATCGCACTCACCAGGTCTAAAGATGGAAAAAAGTTTCCGGTCCAACGGGTAGTAACCGCGCACACTTAAGCTTTTAGTCGATTTCGCTGACAGCAGGCGCGGTTACATCTAGGACCACGATCCAACCTTTTAAATCAGTACAGATTAATTAACCACCTTAGATTGCCAGTTTAATAACGAAGATCGTTGTGTTTAATGGTGGAAGTACACTATAAACTAGAAGCTTGTTGCTGCTCCAAATGTATTTTATTTTATTTTTATTTATTTATTTTATTTTATTCTTTTATATCGAGGATAATGGAATAAGCACTTATTTGCTGTATTACATCTAGTCCCCGTGCGCATGCGGCCTAGTCAATTCTGTCATCTGTTCCCACCAGCACACAATGGCCAACTCTTACGAAAAAGCGGAACAGGATTTAACGTGTGCGCAAAATGTTCTGCATGTGTGTACACAATGTGGTGTTTGGGGGTTTTTGTTTCTGAATAAACATTTGTTGAAACCAATCAATCACCTACGATCGAACTTCAAAGCCGGCTAAACAGTAAAAACAAAGCCGGCGGGACTGTAAGTTAAAGTTCACAGACAGGGAAAGCGACATTAAGTTTTAGTCAGAACAGCGGGGACGCGACCCAGTGGAGGAGAGCAAAGGGGAAGAAACATGAACCTGGCAAAACAAGCAGCCTGAAGAAGAAGCCAGCCAACATGCATGCAGTGGACGAAAATAGCCCGAAGGTCACACCACACCACAACACAACACTACCAGCCACACTGGCAAGGCAATCAGGAAAAGGAGAGTCGTCCGACAGGTAATCGTTGTCTTCTGCTTCTGACCCTTCTTGTCTTGGTGCGTGTGCGTGCGCGCGCGCGTAGCCGTTTCCATTTTCCAGTCCTTATTGCCGATTCCCGTAATCCTCGCCAGTTTTGTCAAAGAGGGCGGGGGGGGGGGGGGGGGGGGGGGGGGGGGGGGGGAATTGTGTTTGTCTGAAGACATTTTACTGTGTGGGTGGGTGGGTTTTGTTTTGGGTTTTTTTAATGTTATTCTCCCATAACTTGAGAGTGGTTCTTTTGTTGATGTGTATGGTTGGGTCAGAGGGTGTTGATACCAGGAATGACAGAGGAGTTGGGCACTTTTAATCTGGGATGTAATTAGGTGGGTGGGTGTTTTTTTTTTTTATTTCCTTGCTTTTGTTTGGGGTAGGGGGGGGTGGGGATGTTGTTTGAGGGGTTGTGGGGTGGTTGATGTTGGGGTTTGTTGTTTTTGGGGTTTGTTTGGTGTGTTGTTGTTGTTGTTTTTGTTGTGGGTTTTTTGTGTGGGTTTTTTTTTTGTTTGTGTGTTTGTTGTTGGGTTTTTGGGGGGGAATTGCTACGGAAAGCAGAGGACTGCGGAGAGTGGAGGAAGCTGGTTGCAAAATCTTCAGTGGTTCCTCCACAGGACTACGGGATAGGTGAGGTGAGGGAGGATACTAGAAGTAAATCTCTTTTTTTCTCTCTCAAACTGAACTAGGTCATTGAGTAGCAGTCTCCTGTTTTTCATTCGGTTTTTCTTTTCTTCTCAAAATAAGCCAATTCCACGTACATTATTGAGGCAGCGCTCATAAGGCAGTTAAAGACAGTAAAGTGCTTCCCCCTTGGCTGCTATGTGAATGCGCCTGAGCACGTAATAAGGTACTACTTTGTTTTTGCTGTGGTGATTGTGTTCTTGAGGTTATATTCGTTCAAAGTTAACGAATCAATAAACCCTATTTATACCAAAGCTGGGCAGAGCAGTTAAAGCTAACACTGGTTGCTATGAATATTTTATGGGAGACCCAATACTTACTTTTTTTCCCTGATTGGTTTTCTTATCGAATGTGATGCTTGTAATTGTGTCAGCAGCTTAGTGTCAGGTAAACTCAAACTCTCTGTTGTTTTGGGCTGTTTGGCCATTTAAACTTGTATTTTCTTAGTCAACAATATTTTTGGTTGTATGGGGGGGGGGGGGGGGGGGGGGGGGGGGGGGGGGGGGGGGGGGGGGGGGGGTTCTATGTGTGTTGTTGTTGTTGCTGCTGATGTCGAGGGTGGAGAAGACTTTTAATGCTTTGTTTTGTTAGTTGGTTGATCTTTAGTTAGTTGCTTGGAATTATTTTTTTTTACATTCGGCGGTTGGCTGGTTGATGGCACAGTCTCAAAACTGGATACCTCCGCTAGGACTATGAAACAATCAAACCAAAGTTAATAGTTAAAAAAAAGCTCTGAAAGCTATGGATGGGGATGCTTGGTGGACTTCGGATTACAACTGTGCCATCACGCATTAAAACTGTGCCATCACGCATTAAAACTGTGCCATCACGCATTAAAACTGTGCTATCTCGCATTAAAACTGTGCTATCACGCATTAAAACTGTGCTATCACGCATTAAAACTGTGCTATCACGCATGATGTGTTAAAGAGAACGCTTCTCCATAACTACTTCCCTCTGACCGGTATTCAAACTGTGATTGCTTATTAAAAAATAAACTGCGATTACTACAACAGATCCCAAAGTCCTCTCGACCCCAGGGGCACCATGGATGACTTGGCAAACCAGCCCTCTCCCTCTCCCTCTCCCTCTGTCTGCAATCATTAACACCACCAACCCAAAATAAAGAAATGTTGCTATTTATGCAAAAGTTTCGGGGGGAAAAAACACAAGAAAAAGAAAAGTACAGCAAAGCAACTGTAAGAACGGCAGAAAGACTACAAAGAAAAAAACCAACAACCCTGCATTCTAAAAAGGGAGGCAACCCTTTCTACAGCCGGAGCTTTACCGGGAATCTCCAATACAGAAAATTTCGGTCGTCTCGGGGGTAAAACTCCTCCGTGGCGGTCGGCCAACATCTCTCTCTGATCTCACCGGCTCATTGACGTCACTGCACGTGCGGTAAGTACGTTGGCTGCCAGCAACCGTACGCAAAATGCCGATGCCAGGCCGTTTCCCCTTCCTCTTTCACGCAGAGTTTTGTCAGACAGGTAACGAGGGAGGAAAAGGAAGGACTGGAGGGGGTGGGGAGAGGGAACGACAACTAGAGTGTCGTTAAGTGTTTCTATTGGCGCTAACTGGTATTTTTATGTATTTAATCTAATTTTTAATTTTTTTTATTTTATTTTCTACTTTTATTTGGAGGATAATGGAATAAGCACTCGTGTGCTTTTTTTTTCACCTAGTCCCCGTGTGCATGGGGGTTTTGTCAATGTTGTCATCCGTTCCCACCGACACACAATGGCCTACTCTTCCGAAAAAAAAGCGGAACAGGATTTAACGTGTGCGCAAGATGTTCTGCGTGCGTTCAGCACACGGGACCTCGGTTTATAGACTCATCCGAAGGACTTTTGGGGAGAGTGGAGTTGGCATTG
>CM054144.1:50478976-50491476 GCA_028751875.1 Rapana venosa
GTTGGGTTATTATTAAGATGTATCCCTACGGACGGGGACTGGATGTAAAAAGCACATGAGTGCTTATTCATTATCCTCGAAATAAAAGAATTTGTCATTGTCATTGTCATTGTCTCTCTCTCTGCCTGTCTCTCTCTCTCTCCCTCTCTCTCTCTCTCTCTCTCTCTCTCTCTCTCTCACTCACACACACAACACACACACACACACACACACACACACACACACACACACACACACACACACACACACACACACACACACACACACACACACACACACACAGAATGGACAGAGAGAAAAAAAACAATCATGTAAACAAAACTAAATAGCCTTCTTATGCGAATGTAAGCCATTGGAAAGTAAACCACCGTACTTGACTGTAGTTCATCAACGTTTTTAATTGGTCAAGTCGTACTGCTTTATTTGTGTGTGTGTGTGTGTGTGTGTGTGTGTGTGTGTGTGTGTGTGTGTGTGTGTTTATAGATAGATAGATAGATAGATAGATAGATAGATAGATAGATAGATAGATAGATAGATAGATAGATAGATAGATAGATAGATAGATAGATAGATAGATAGATAGATAGATAGATATCGTGTCTGCATAAGCATCATATGTTAACTCCTCGTGGGGTGGGGTTCGAAATAAGTTGTAGCTTGATGCCTTCTCCCTGCTGTATTGATATTTGCTTATGTTTGTACGTGTACTGAATAAACCCTGAGGAAATGATTTCAACCCTATACACCTTCATGTAGATGACGGGACAGCTCAGTGGTCAGAGCACTCGCTTTTCCCCCAGCCAAGGTTAAGCAGCATCGAGCGTGGTTACCACTTGGATGGGTGGCCGTTTGCGCGCCTTGGCTTCAGTATAGTCCCCCAGTCCACCCAGCTGTAAATAGGTACCTGCCCTCTGTAGGGTCAGGGAAGGTAAAGCAGCGAGGGAGAGGAGATGGGTGCCGCCCTCAATATACTGGCCCCTAGAGAAGTTGAGGTCTCTGACGCCTCGCTCCCCTACGACCACACAGGTTATGGGACACCTTTACCTTTTTTGATGACGATTGAATATATACCATGGTTACCATCAGTCAGCCAACAGAAGAACACAATTGGATGTTCTCATTTTGGAAAAGTTTCTCTAGTTTGATATTTTTTCTTAGGTTTATATTATCGTTCTTATAATTGATTTATTGTTTCCTCCAAATCATTATCAAGTGACTTAAGCGATCAATAAAAACAATACAATCCCTGTTTTAAAAAAATATTAAGAAAAAAGAAAAAAAAAGAAACCGATAGGTTGGATGACACATTCGTACGTACATACATACATACAGACAGACAGACATAAAAACATAAGTATATACATACAGACATACACACACATAGATACATACATACATACACACACACATACACACACAGAGACATAAATACATACAGACATACAGTCAGAAAAACATACACACACAGACAGACATACAGACAGACAGACGAACAGACATACAATGATACATACATACATGCATACCCAGCATGCACCCAACAACCTGAAGAGGGATGAACTCCGCCAGGTTCAACCTACCCAGAACACGCAACCTGACAAATTCAGAGAGGTATCCCCAACAACTTCTGAACAAGTCAGACGGGATAGCCTGGTGGTTAGAGTGATGCATTCGTGATCTGCTGACCCGGGTTCGAATCTCGTTCAAGAGGATTTT
This sequence comes from Rapana venosa, assembly GCA_028751875.1. NCBI lineage: Eukaryota > Metazoa > Mollusca > Gastropoda > Neogastropoda > Muricidae > Rapana > Rapana venosa. Next base: position 50,480,693 of record CM054144.1, read on the forward strand.
TCCTCTAGAGTTTACATCAGTGCCGACTCCACTCTCCCAAAAAGTCCTTCGGAAGAGACTATAAACCGAGGTTCCGAGTGCTGAACGCACGCAGAACATCTTGCGCACACGTTAAAACCTGTTCCGCTTTTTTGGAAGAGCAGGCCATTGTGTGCCGGTGGGGAACGGATGACAAAATTTACAAAAACTGGATACACTCGGGGACTGGATGAGAAAAACCGCATGAGTGCTATTCCATTATCCTCGAGATAGATGAAGAAGAAGAAGAAGAAGAAGAAGAAGAAGAAGAAGAAGAAGAAGAAGAAGAAGAAGAAGAAATGGAGAAGTCAACTGACGTAATCGCCATGAAAGCAGTCTAGGTACCTCAGTCCTCAAGTCAAGTCAAGTCAAATTTTTTATTTCCAGACGGTACATTGAATAAGCAATGCATTTGCTTTTTTTGTTCATCAAGCCTGACGCGAACTTGTGACGTATATATTGAAGAAAATTGAACTGAATGTCAAAGTCCTTCGGGTGGGAATAATATAAACCGATGCCCCGTGTACGAATGTTTGTTTCACAACATTCACCGATATATATTTTCTCAAAGAGAGGGGGAGGGGGAGAGAGAGGAGGGAGGAGAGGGGGGGGGGAGAGAGGTGGGAGAGGGAGGAAGGAGAGAGAGGGGGAGAGAGAGAGGGCGAGGGGGAGAGAGGGGAGGGAGGAGATAGAAAAGAGAGAGAGGGGGGGAGAGAGAGGGGAGGAGAGAGGGGGGGGGGGGGAGAGAGAGAGAGAGGAGGGAGGGAGGGACTCGAACTCGAACTCGAAGGATTTATTCACAAAAAGGCCATTGGCCCATAAATGAAGGGGGTTGCCGAACTGCTGAGTATTTTGGTAGGGGTAAAAGCAATAGTAACGACAACATGTTACTGTGTAACAAAAAAGTCAGTTACAAAAATATGACTTAGGATCACAATATCTCTCTTATTCTGAAAGCTTTACACAAATATAAAGTGAGGCTGTGCACAACCTCAGGATGACTTGATGCCAGGAGTAAACAGAGTCTAAATTAATATATTAGGCTGTCTACTACTATATTTAACAGGGATGTAGTTCTGCCTAGCATCCTCAAATACTGGACAGCACAACACAAAATGTACTTCACCCTCCTCTGCTTGCTTGCATAATGGGCATAGCAGCCTGAGGTCATCAGTATGTTCTCTGTATCTGAATTTATGAACATTTATATTATAATTATTATTATTATTATAATAATAATAATAATAATAATAATAATAATGTATGGAATTTATATAGCGCTGAATCTTGTAAAGCAACAAATCAAAGCACTCAGATGACTTTTTTTTTTTATCGAAGATAATGGAATAAGCACTCATGTGCTTTTTTTACATCCAGTCTCCGTGTGTCTGCGGCTTTGTAAATTTTGTCATCTGTTCCCACCGGCACACAATGGCCTACTCTTTCGAAAAGCGGAACAGGATTTAACGTGTGTGCAAGATGTTCTGCATGCGTTCGCACACGGGGCCTCGGTTTATAGTCTCATCCGGAGGACTTTGACATTCAGTTCGATTTTTTTGTCAAACTGGGAAGAAAGGGCGAGGCTGGGAATCGAACCCAGAACCTCACGGTTTACTTGTTGGCAAGCAAATGTTTAAACCATCCTGCCACCTTCCTTCCTTAAGATATATATCTGATACACCAAGTCTAAACTTAGACACAATTCTTGTCAAATGTATATCCATATAAAGTTTTAGATAAGGTTTGACATCATGCGAACTTATAAATTGTCTGTACATTTGAAATCTTTCACTGCTTTGTATGTGATCACTCCATTGTTGCCATCGGCAGTCAATCAGTCTTTGCCTGAAAGCTAACGCTCTACAATTTCCGACTCCTTGATTGAGCCAAACGAATCCAAACCCGAGTTCACACAAACAGGTACGTGTGTAGCCCAGTTGTTTTTCCCTCTGACATCTAGATCATAAAGCATCTTGTAGGATTTAGAAGGTAGCCTGCTGTCATTCATATGCAGAATCTTAATCCAATATCGAACGCATCTTACAGCAGCATTAACAGAGAGAGGATATCTATTGGTTTCACTATAAACAAGATCATTAGGTGTACGTCTATCTAAGCCTAAAAACTGCTTTAAAGCAAAGAGGTGTACTGATTCACAATGTGTTACAGCTGCATCCAAGCCCAAGGGGGGGGGGGGGGGAGAGGGGGGAGAGAGAGAGAAGGGGAGAGGAGAGATAGGTTCATTTAGATGTTGAGTATCTCTTTGGTTGGTTAAGTGGGCTGTTTCCGTACAGTGTTTGATGGTGATCGATTGCAGGTGATGGTGGTGATGACGAGTGATGGTGATATGGGTATGAATGGCTGGTGGTGGTGGTGGTGGTGGTGGTAAAGCCGGATGGGAGTGATGGAAGCGGAGTGGTGATATATGGTGTGTGTGTGTGTGGGTGGGTGGGGAGAGGGGGTGGTGTGGAGAGTTGTGGTGTGTGTGTGTGTGGTGGGGTGTGTGTGTGTGGTGGTGTGTGTCTGTCTCTGTTGTATGTGTCTATATCTATGTGTCTGTGTCTATGAGTGTGTGTGCATGAATATGTGTTTGTGTGCCTGTCTGCCTGTCTGTCTGACTAACCTGTCCGTCCCTCAATCTATCCACACGCACGTGTATTCGTGCCAGCGAGTGCTTCCTTGCTTGTGCGTGCGTGCGTGCGTTCCTGTGTGCGTGAGCATCTAAGCAAACACATGCGCTCTACTTATAACTACACATCTCTCTTTTAATGAATGCATATAACCCCCCCCCCACAAAAACCCCAACTTAAATCAAATTCACTAAATGGAACTAGCCGAAGATTCTTACGTGTTTGTCAGGAAAGGAAGGGGGCTTTAAATTATAATCATAAAAGTGGACTGGGGCTATAATATGAGCGACAGCGCGACATCAAAAGCGGAGAATTTTATGATTTTTCTTGTTGGGGAGAGAGAGAGAGAGAAGGAGGGGGAGGGGGAGGAGGGAGAGGGTAGCTTCTCTCCCCCCCCCCCCCCCCCCCCCCCCCCCCCCCCCCCCCCCCCCCCTTAACTTTTCCACGTGCTCTGCTTTATATAGGCTTTGATGTAGTTTTTAGCCTGTAATGAAGGTCACGCGGTGCATCTTCTGCCGGTCACGACATAGTTTCTCGCACGTGCTTCCCCCCCCCCCCCACCTCCCCCCCCCCTCCCCCCCCCCCCCCCCCCCCAACCCTCCTCCACCCCCCATCACCATCCAATATATGATTTCAAAAAACACACGAAAAACCACCCGAAGCGTTTCTTCCGCACACACCCAGTGGAAAAAACAGACAGACGTCAGAAGCAAGCCAGCCACCTTCTCACCAAACTTACCCCCCCCCCCCCCACCCCCACGCCACACACACACACACACACACACACGCACGCACGCTCACACGCACCACCACATGCTCACACACACACTACGCACGCATACAACAACCACACACAATTTTCTTTCCAGTCTCATCCCCCCCCCTACCCACCCACTACCACCCTCCGCCACCATCCTCACCCCACTCTTCCTTGTCGAACACGCATGCAGGTGATGCACTGCACGTGCGTGTGTGCACTAGCGCATGCATTTTCGCCCACACACACACGCACACACACACACAACGTGTGTGTGTATGTGCATGCAAGCTCGCGCACAAGTACGCGTATGGATAAACCCACTCTCGCGTGCGTGTGTTCGTGTACACACCTCCACGCGCACCGCGCACACCACACACACACACCACACGCGCGCGCTGCGCCGCGCACGGACATTCTACTCATGTACTCACGTGCACGCATGCAGGCCCTGGCTCTCTCTCTTCTCTCTCTCTCTCTCTCTCTCTCTCTCTCCTCTCTCTCTCACTCTCCTCATCTACTCTCTCCTCTCTACTTCTTACTTCTCGTCACTCATCATCATCGTCGTCCTCATCTATTCAACGTATTGTATCTTTCTTCATATTCAGCCTCTTTCCTCCTCTCTCTATCTTCATCATCATCTTTTGTCTGCCATCACATCACCATCATCATCACCATTATTGTATTGTCGTCAACGTCATCATCACATCATCCAGCCTCTCTCTCTACCTTCATCAATATCATCTCCTCTCTCTCTCTCTCTCTCTCTCTCTCTCTCTCTCTCCTCTCTCTCCATTTCATCACACATCACACACAAGCGTCACGCATCATCACACACACACACACACCTCCACTCTCCACACACATCTCCACTCTCTCTCTCTCTCTCTCTCTCTCTCTCCCTCCCCATCCCCTCAACCCCCCCTACCCTCTCCTCCCCACCAACCCCACCCAAATCCTCCTTCCCACCCACCCACCACACCCACACACACCACACCCTATACCCCAACTCTACCCCGAAAAACCTCATTTCCATCCCCAACCCCCAACCCCCATCCCACCACCCCCACACCCCTATCCTTTTCTCTGCCTCCAGAAGAGCCTACCTAGGTACCCTAGGCCGCGCGCTAGGCTACCAGTTCCCCGTGGCTAGCTTTCCCCCCGGTACCTTCCTACCTACCCAGCCAGCAGCCAGCCAGCCAGCCAAGGCTATTTGCAGAGCATCGGCCCCCGTAATGCTTTACACCTGCATTCCAACCGTCCCTCTTGCGTCATACACCCTGCTTGCCTACTTTGCAAACTAAACCATCGAGACGAAAAGAAAAAAAGAAGAAGAAGAACAGAGGCAAAAGAAGGAGTAGGATGTAAAGAAGGGAAGGAAGAGGAGGAGGGGGAAGGGGGGGGGGGGGGATTTGCAGGAGGGGAGGGAGAGGGGGAGGGAGGGAGAGGTAGGAGGGCGCAGAGCCAGAAAAATCCGCTGCTATTCCCGAAGAAGAAGCGTGGGAACCAGCGCGGCTGCCGTGCGTATGACCTGAAGAAGATGGTAGGGGTGAAAAGTGTGACCCTCCTCCTCAGTTTGAACCGTGAGGTGGGGGGTGGGGAAAGAAGAGTGAGGAGATGGGTTGTGGTGTTTTGGGGTGTGTGTGGGAAGGTTGTTGTTGTTGGGTTTTTTTTTTGTTGTTGTTGTTTTTTTTGGGGGGAGGGGGGGGGGGTGGCTGGGGTGGAGTAGGGTGGTGGTGGTGGTGGTGGTGGTGTGTGTGTGTGTGTGTGTGTGTGTGTGTGTGTGTGTGTGTGTGTGTGTTTGTGTTGTGTTGGGTGGGGGGAGGGGTTCTGATGTGGACAAGGAGTGTGAGAAATTTTAAAGATTGTAAATTTTTTTAAAGAAAAGACAATAGAGAAAGACTAAAAAGGTTTGAAAGAAGTTAGGTGGGGTGTTTTTTTCTTCTTCTTCTAGTATGTTGTGAATCCTTTCTGGTTTTTCCCACTACTACTGCAGTTTTATCTGCCTGCTTCTACTACTTTTCCTCTTGGTTCCGTGTATGTAGGCGGTGTTGGTTTTTTTATTAGTGTGTGTGTGCGTGTGTGCGTGTGTGAGGTGTGTGTGTGTGTGTGTGTGTGTGGTGTGTGTGTGTGTTGTGTGCGCGTGTGTGGTGCGTGCGTGCTGTGGTGAGTGTGGTGTGTGTGTGTGTGTGTGTGTGCTGTGCGCGTGTGTGTGTGTGTGTGTGTGGTGTGTGTGTGTGTGTGTGTGTGTGTGTGTGTGCTGTGTGTGTGTGTGTGTGTGCGTGTGTATGATGATGGATGTGTAGTGTGTGAACTTTAAGGTTTAAACAAATAAGAAGCATATCGTAGTCTGTTAAGATCATTATCGCCACTGTGTCCATCTTCTTCTTCTTCTTCTTCTTCTTCTTCTTCTTCTTTTCTTCTTCTTCTTCTTCTTCATCTTCTTCTTCTTCTTCTTTTTCATCTTCTTCTTTTTCTTCTTCTTCTTCTTCTTCTTCTTCATTCTTCTTCATCTTCATAGAACGCTCAGACAACAACAACTGCTGTCTGTCACATGAGCGAAAATGGTTGCGCTGCCGTTAAGGGCCTGGCAAGTCAGACCCGGCGCATCTTACATAGGCGTGGGAGAGAAGTGTTATCTGTTGTTCAGTCTTTCTAATGCACACCATCCATAATGCACAACCATCCATAATGCACAACCATCCATAATGCACAACCATCCATAATGCACAACCATCCATAATGCACACCAACCATAATGCACAACCATCCATATGCACACCCAAATGCACAACCATCCATAATGCACAACCATCCATAATGCACACCAACCATAATGCACAACCATCCATAATGCACACCAACCATAATGCACAACCATTCATAATGCACACCATCCATAATGCACAACCATCCATAATGCACACCATCCATAATGCACATCATATCACAATCTATCACACCATCATAATGCACACATCCATATCACCTATACGTCACGCACACTATACGTCACGCACACCATCCATAATGCACAACCACCCATGATGCACAACCATCCATGATGCACAACCATCCATAATGCACAACCATCCATAATGCACACCATCCATAATGCACAACCATCCATAATGCACAACCATCCATAATGCACACCATCCATAATGCACACCATCCATAATGCACAACCATCCATAATGCACACCATCCATAATGCACAACCACCCATAATGCACAACCACCCATAATGCATATCATCCATAATGCACAACCATCCATAATGCACAACCATCCATAATGCACAACCATCCATAATGCACACCATTTATAACGCACATCCATCCATAATGCACAACCACCATAATGCACAACCATCCATAATGCACACCATCCATAATGCACACCATCCATAATGCACAACCATCCATAATGCACAACCATCCATAATGCACAACCATCCATAATGCACACCATTTATAATGCACATCCATCCATAATGCACAACCATCCATAATGCACAACCATCCATCACGCACACCAACCATAATGCACAACCATTCATAATGCACACCAACCATAATGCACAACCATTCATAATGCACACCAACCATAATGCACAACCATTCATCACGCACACCATCCATAATGCACAACCATCTATAATGCACACCATCCATAATGCACAACCATCCATAATGCACAACCATTCATAGCGGTCAGCTATTATGAACAGAAACCACAATGGGCAACCGTAATACGTATCAGACAACCACGCTCAACCATAGAGCGCAGCATCCTTTAAAGTGTAATAATAATAACATTAGTAGTAGTAGTAGTAGTAGAAGTAGTAGTAGTAGTAGAAGTAGTAGTAGTAAGTAGTAAGTAGTAGTAGTAGTAGTAGTAGTAGTAGTAGTAGTAGTAGTAGTAGTAATACATGGAATTCATATAGCGCTATATCTTGCAGAAAACGAATCAAAGCGCTTTCATTCGTCTTACTCATTCACATGCAGCCAGTTACAATTAATAGGTTGGAGGTGGGGGGGGGGGGGTGTTACAAATTCAAATGTATAAACACACACGCTCGCACGCACGCACGCAAGCACACACACGCACACTCCCGCACACACATAAAGGTTGTAGTACACTCCAGCAGGCTGATGAGGTTTGGGCTGTTGAGGACAGGGACCAAAATGAAATGGAACAAGAGTGGGAGAATCATAGAATTGAAATAATGAAACCGCTATGCACAATACAATGTTCAATGAGCTTGCTTAGTCGACTCTTGCACCTCTCGGCTCACTCCATCCTCTGTCTCTCTGTCTCTGTCTCTGTCTCTGTCTCTCTCTCTCTCTCTCTCTCTCTCTCTCTCTCTCTCCACACACACACACACACACTCTCTCTCTCTCTCTCTCTCTCTCTTCTCTCTCTCTTTCTCTCATCTCTCTCTCTCTCTCTCTTCTCTCGTCTATCTCCTTCTCTCCTCTCTCCTCGGTCTCTCACACAACCATCAAACTACTCTCTCTTTCTCTTTCGTCTCCTCTCTCTCCACACACACATACATATATTCTCTCTCTCTCTCTCTCTCTCTCTCTCTCTCTCTCTCTCTTCTCTCTCTCTCTCTCTCTCTCTCACACACACCACAACACACACAAACCCCTCTCTCTCTCTCTCTCTCTCACACACACACACACACACACTCTCTCTCTCTCTCTCTCTCTCTCTCTCTCTCTCTCTCTCTCTCTTCTCTCATTCTCTCTCTCTCTTCTCTGTCTCACACACACACACACCCCTCACACATCACCCCACATCACATACGCACCTCTTTCTCTCTCTCTCTCTCTCCTCTACCTCTCTACTCTCTCTCTCTCTCTCTCTCTCTCTCTCTCTCTTCTGTCACACACACGCACACACTCCACACCACCTGCTACTCACACAAACCACCCATCACACACCATTACACCACACACTCACACTACTATCGCCGTTAACACACAACACTCACAGCGGTTCAACACACAACATACACACAAACACAAAATCCCACAAATTCACCATCTTCCTCTTCCCTCTCTCTCTCCTCTCCCTCTCTCCCCCTCTCTCTCTCTCTCTCCCTCTCTCCCTCTCTCTCTCTCTCTCTCTCTCCTCTCTCTCTCTCTCTCTCTCTTCTCCTCTCTCTCTCTCTCTCTCTCTCTCCCTCTCTCTCTCTCTCTCACTCTCTCTCTCTCTCTCTCTCTCTCTCTCTCTCTCTCTCTCTTCTCTCTCTCTCTCTTCCAGGCGCAGTTCGGGAAACAATGACATTAAACAATTAAAACAAATTTTTTAAATTCCATGCATACATGCATTAGCATGTACATGTACATATACAAAAATGCGCATACAGGCCACTACATACATGCATACATACACACATACAGAATTCTTCTTTATGCTCTTTTCATAATAGTTGTTTATTGCGATTGATTGGTTATGTGCATACCCCTCCCCCCTACACACACACACAAGCACGTGCGCGCACACACACACCCCACACACACCACGCACGCACGCACGCACGCACCCCACAACATACACACACTTTCCCGTCTGATATCACTATTTAGTGGAAGGACGTTAAACTGAAGAACTACTACTACACACACACACACACACACACACACACACACACACACACACACACACACACACACACACATACACGCACGTACACACACACACACGCACGCACACACACACACATATGCTAGTGTGCGCACAGGAATGCTGGGATCCTCAATTGTACGTCTGCTACCGAGGACGCTTTCCCCTCTGCCATAGTCTACACATAAACCCCTTCATCTCAGCTCCCCAACTGTACGTTTCATTAAAGTACGTGACAGCTGATTTACAGCACAAATTAATACCAGCAGACTACTCCAGCACACACACGCACACACACACTCACACACAACACACACATACCACACTCACACACTTCACACACTACTTACACACACTTACACTTACACACACACTCACAAACACACACACACTCACTCACACACTTGCACACACACACACACACACACACTCATTCGCTCATTCACTCTCTCTCGCGCGCACACACACATACACACACACACTCACTCACTCGCACACACGCGCACATGCGCCCATGCATGCTCACACACATATAAATATAGTACAAACACACTTATGCACCTACACATACACACACGCACATGCGCCCATTCCCAAAGCCATTCACCCACACACGTAGACACATAGACGTGTTGACGTGTGAACGTGCAGGCGTCCAGATGTGCATCTATGTAGCATGCAGACATCAGTATAGCTGTTATGCACACGCAAACACCCCCCCCCCCCCCCCCCCCCCCACACACACACACACACACAAAACAGCGCGAGCTCACGCAGTCACCACATGCGCAAGCACACGCACGCGCGTGCGTGCGCACAGACACACTCACACACACGCACAGAGAACGTGCTCACGCATGCACCACACAATACACACACACACACACACACACACACACACATTCTGAAGAAACATCGGCATAATTATTAAGAACGTATATCCAAACTGTTGACACATGGACACAGGACAGCTTAAGACCAGAAAGACAACATCACATTATCCCACTCACCATCATTCCATCACTCCCAGTTAAAGAGAAGTGTCGCTAGAAGTGCTGCTTGGAGTGTCGGTAGAAGTGTCGCTAGGAGTGTCGGTAGAAGTGTCGCTAGGAGTGTCGGTAGAGGTATGGCTAGAAGTGTCATCAACTTAGTCCAGACCCAAACACCCGCATTTCGCGTTTGGTAAAGTAATGCGGTAGGTTGCTTCCCCTCGCTTCCCCAAAATGGTCCCGTCAAACTCCCAAGCGTCATCGACCTTTTGCTGTCTCTTGTAGTTTCTGACCATGCAGGCTAGTTCTGCGCCTCGTTCTCTGGTGAGGTCATGGTTGAAGAACACTCGATGGGGTGGAGGTCGTGGCACAGAGCACACTGTCTGATCAACTAGGTGCCGTCTGCTTTGGTAATAGCAGAACAACTACGTAGAGAAAGGATGATATCGTGTATTAAAGAAAGACACAGAGAGAGATATTCTGTGAGAAGTCTGGCACAGAGCAGGACAGTTAAGTATTCGGGGAAAAGTCTGTGGAAGTTGATCCCTGAAAGCTTCTCCATCACCATCGTCTTGGTGCTTGTAGGAGGAAAACTTGACGAGAACCGAGCGATTCTTATTGTCTCCCACAGCAGGCTGTTTGCCAACACGACGAGTCCTGTCAATCAGTTACGCTGACATCAATTCGTTTACAAAAACACTTTTCACCATGTCGTCTGTTGACTCCTCTTTGGTACTGGGGTACTGACGGTAT
>CM054144.1:50496476-50531476 GCA_028751875.1 Rapana venosa
GTCTGTTTGTTTTCAGTCTTGTTTTCCTTTCCTTGTTTGTCTTTTGTTTTTGTTTGTCTTGTTTTCATCCCTTTTGTGTCTTTCGCTTGTTTGCTGTTTGTTTGACCTTCTTTGTCTTTCGCTTTTGTTTTCATCCTGTTGTCTATACGCTTGTCTTGTCTGTTTGTTTTCATCCTAAGTGTCTTCGCTTTTGTTTGTTTGTTTTCATCCTGTGTCTTTCGCTTGTTGTTTGTTCTTGTTTTTTCAGTCCTTTGTCTTTCCGTGTTTGCTTGTTTGTTTTCATCCTCTTTTGTCTTTCGTGTGTTTGTTTTCATCCTTTTGTCTTTCGCTTGTTGTTTCTTTCATCCTCTTGTTTTTCGCTTGTTTGCTTTTTCATCCCTCTTTGTCGTTTCTGTTGTTTTTTAAAAACTTTTTCCTCAGTTGTTGTTTGTTTTATCCCTCTCTGTCTTCCTTGTTCCTGTTTGTTTATCTATCCTTGTGTCTTTCGCTTGTTTGTTTGCTTGTTTTTTGTTTGTTTTCATCCTTCTTTGTCTTTCGCTTCTTTGTTTGCTTGTTTGTTTGTTTGTTTTCATCCTTCTTTGTCTTTCGCTTCTTTGTTTGCTTGTTTGTTTGTTGTTTGTTTTCATCCTTCTTTGTCTTTCGCTTCTTTGTTTTGCTTGTTTTCATCCTTCTTTGTCTTTCGCTTCTTTGTTTTCATCCTCTTGTCTTTCTCTTGTCTTTCGCTTGTCTCTTTTCATCCCTCTTGTCTTTCGCTTGTCTGTCTGTTTTCATCCCTCTTGTCTTTCGCTTGTCTGTTTTCATCCCTCTTGTCTTTCGCTTGTCTGTTTGTTTTCACCTCTCTTGTCTTTCGCTTGTCTGTTTTCATCCCTCTTGTCTTTCGCTTGTCTGTTTTCATCCCTCTTGTCTTTCGCTTGTCTGTTTTCATCCCTCTCTGTCTTTCGCTTGTCTGTTTTCATCCCTCTCTGTCTTTCGCTTGTCTGTTTGTTTATTTGTTTGTTTGTTTGTTTGTTTACAGCCTAGTCTTTCTTCGCTTGTTTTCTTCTATGTTTTCATCAGTTTTGTGTTTGTTGGGTTACTTGTTTTTATCCTTCTTCTCTTGTTTTCGCTTGTTTTCTTTCATCCTTCTGGGGGTTTTGTGCTTGTTTATTTTCACCCCGCTTGCCTTTCATTTGTTTTGTTTTTATCTTCTTGTCTTCTTGTTCACCTTGATGCTTGTGTGTGTGTGTGTGTGTGTGTGTTAGTGTGTGTGTTAGTGTGTGTTTGTGTGTGTGTTAGTGTGTGTGTGTGTGTGTGTGTGTGGAGGGGGGGGGGGGGGGGGGGGGGGGGGGGGGGGGAAGGGTAGTGGTCGAATGTGTGTGTGTGCAAGCGTGCTTGAGTGTGTTTGTGTGTGTGTTACGTTTTGTGTGTGTGTGTGGAGGGGGGGGGGGGATGTGTGTGTGCAAGCGTACTTGAGTGTGTATTTGTGTGTGTGTGTGGTAGTGGTCAAATGGTGTGTGTGTGTGTGTGTGTGTGTGTGCAAGCGTGCTTGAGTGTGTATTTGGTGTGTGTGTGTGTGTGTGTGTGTGTGGTAGTGGTCGAATGGTGTGTGTGTGTGTGCGCGCGCAAGCGTGCTTGAGTGTGTTTGTTGTGTGTGTGAGAGAGAGAGGGGGAGGGATTGGCGGTCGTGCATGTTTGTGTGTGTGGCTTGTTCTGTTTGTTTTTTTGTTTGTTTTTGCTTTGTTTGGTTTCGTTTGGGGTTTTCTTTTTGCTGTTTTTTTCCCTTCTAATTCTTGTAATGTTTGTCTCTTTTGACACTGAGCAAAAGCAGAGTTCTGTTTTTCTTCTTTCTCTCGTGATTTTTTTGTCCACTAACTTTTTTTGTCCTTTTTTTTTTTTGCTGGAATGTACTTTTTTCTGGTCAGTCTTCATCCTCTTTCTGCTCGTTTTTCCTTTTTTTTTTCTTTTACTCCTTCTCTCTCGACTGTGGAACATTTTTCTTTTTTTTAAACGAGGTCAAATGAAAATACTTGTGCACAAAGTGTCTTGGAAAATACTTGCTGGGTTTTTTTTCTCCCCTCAGCTCTGGCTCGCTCTTTGTGTGTGTGTGTGTGTGTGTGTGTGTGTGTGTGTGGTGTGTGTGTGTGTGAGTGTGAGTGTGTGTGTCCTTTTATCCTTTTTCTTTATTAGTCTATTTTTGCTTTTTAGTGTACACAAGGGAAAGAACAGAAAAGAGGACCACAAAAAACACAGCCATCCACGCTAACACGGACAGAGAGAGAGAGACAGAGAGAGAGAGAGAGAGAGAGACAGAGAGAGAGACAGACAGACAGAGAGACAGACAGAGACACAGCCAGAGAGAATTAGACAGACAGACATCGGCAGACAGAGAGAGAATTCTCAGAGACAGTCAGCGACAGAGAAGCTTACACTATTCTCAGAGAGACAGACAGACAGACAAACAGACAGAAAGACGGACAAACAGCAACAGAAAAGGCTGATCTGCCATATACTGCACACTCTTTTTCAGAACACACACACACACACAAATTAAGTCAGAATATAACATCAAAAATATCTTGAACTTTATTTCCTTTTGGAATCATTCAAAAATGCCCATCTCTCCTCTCTTAACATTTCGGTCACCAAAAAAAAAAAAAAACACACACGAAAAAAAGGTGTCAGGTGGGTGGGTATGGGGAATAATAATAATAATAATAACAGACCTGTATTTTTTCAAAGATTTTTTTTTTAAGTTAACCAAAAAGAAAAAAGGGATGTGCATTATCAAGCGCACAGAATGCTTTGGACTTCAAGCACACTTCACACAAAGCTCTGTACAGGTACACAAAGAGTGTGTTCATCAAATTAAACGTCACAGTCTTGGACATGAAACGCACAAGGGGCCCATCTGTACAATGACATAATTCTGTGTAGGAAAACTCGCACGAGGAAGCGTTTTAGCACGGGATGTTCTGTACACAAAGGAATTAATTACACAAGCTAAGCCAAGTCTGTGTAGGTAAGAAAAAAAAAAAAAAAAAGCACACAAACCCTTCATGCTTTCGAGAATTTTGTCAAACGTTTTTTTTTTCCCAAAAAAGAACTTTTAAGCTTTTACCTGGCTGGGGAAAAAAAATATGGGGGGGGGGGGGGGAAGGGGGGAGAAAATTAAATAACAGAAAAAAAGGAAGCTAAGAAAAAAAATGGGAAGAAGAAAATAAAACTTGAAGGAATTCAAAACCGCTTTATTTCTGGACTCATAATTCATCGCGCACACACACACACACATACATATGCACAAGCATTTTACACACACATTGGGTGATCTGAACCTTAAGTTGCAATATATAATTATCTTCTACATCAAACACACTTTATAAAACAGTTCTGCACACCTGGTGCTTTTAAATAAAATTTATCTTTTTCTTTAATAATAATAAAAAACACACACACAAAATTGTATTCTTGCCCCCCCCCCCCCCCCCCCCCCCCCCCCCAGTACAAGCAGCTTGTTTTTATGTTTTTTTTATGTTAGTTTCAGATGGGAGCATAATGGGAAACAGTCACGGGATGACGCTGTATGCTAGTCTGCCAACATCCATCACAGGGCACAAAAGACACCACAAAGGACAAATCAACTCAAGAGGTACGTCAGTTCCTTATGCTTCCACGATATGGCCAGAGAAAATCAGGATTCAAAAGTGATTCATTCTCAATGGAACTAAACAAACAGTAACCACAGTCACTTTAAACGAAAAGCACTGCCAAGAGCATTCAAACATGAACACAAAATTCCCAAATGCTGAAGTGTGCAATGTAAAGAAATAACTGTGTGGAGTCAATAATTTTTTGTTGTTGAAAGAAAACAAAACAAAACAAAAAGAGTGAATTTGTTCTACCACCTTACAAAGTGACATTTCCAACAGTAGGGATGAAAAGCCTATACCATCTCCTATTACACACACACACACACACACTCACACAGGTGAACCTGAACAATTTTTGATATTTATAATCAAGTGCATAATATGTAGACACAAGATCAAGTGCTCAAAGGACATGAAAGTGATGATGACCATGATACTCATACGTACGTACACTGGCTTTTTTTATTTTTTCATGTCATTTCTGATTTGAAGTACCCTCAAAGTCTAAACAACCATATCCAAAAAAAACACGTATTTTATCCATTCTCCAACAGTTGCTTCCAGTCAAGGCAAGGTGTCCACAGCACGATCATGTACATTGTGAAGGTTTCTGAGGAAATTTATGTCCTTTGACCTTAATATACGAACAATGTGAAGGTTTCCGAGGAAATTTATGTCCTTTGACCTTAATATACAATTTGCCACCTCTGCAGTTACCACACTTTATCAATATAGGCAAATCAGTTTTTTACATAGTATGAAGCATAATGTGAAATATTGTCCAAGTTCAGGGTTGCATACATATGCAAGTTTTCCACACTGAAGTTGAACTGTTCACTGTATAGAAAGTTGATTCTGTTTTCTTTTTTTTTAATTTCTGCCTGAACTGTGCCAGCCCACAAAATGCACACCCCCCTCCCTCCCCAATAGTGATCAGATAAAAATGTGAGATCTTTTCAGCCAAAAACAGTCATCATTAGTATTGCCAATTTCTCTCTATTTCTCGCTTCTTCCTCTCACTCCCGCTCCCCTCTGCCTCATACACACATACATATTCATTTTCATCTGGAAACACAGCTAACAAATTCAAAAGTTGGGGGGAGGGGGAGGATAACTATTGTGGAATTGAAAATAACGGTCACATGCAGTAAAGTCAGCAAATCGCAGAAGTCAGACTTTGGACACCAAACCTGAAAATAACGTCAGAATTAAAATGTGCTAAGCTAGGGGGAGACTTTCTTCTGTGTTTTTAAGCGTGTGTACATTTTTTGACACTTTATAGTTTAGGAGCCGTCGACCTTCACAATCTACAGCAATAAGCCACTGTAAAGAGATGACATTTATGGGATGAAAATGAGACACGCCCAGCAGTATACGTATAAATTGTGGTGGGTTGTTTTTTTCCATAGCTTTAGTATCAAAACAGGGCTTGCATAACCAGTATACAAGACTTTGTTGCGCCTAACCAAAGCTGTCTCCATTTCTTTTTCATATTCATGAGCTTATTTTCATATCAGAGTCAAATTCTGAGTCCACTTGTGAAATTCACGTCTATGAAACATTCAATGAGGAAGCAGTTATAGCAAAGAATGCAGCACTTGTTCTATAAACAATAATACTGATACGTTTGGGATACACACCACTAGGAGGATTACTTTCACTGATGAATTGTTCATCACTGATAATGATAAGAACCGATAATGTCTAAGATATATAAAATGCATGGACTTTGGAAAACATATTTTGTCATGAACAAAGATGGCTATTTAAAGTGTGTGGCTGAATAAAGATTTACACACACTTTCGGATTTATCAACCATCTACATGAACTGGAAAAACGTAATCATCCAACTACTCCTACACAAAAAATTAAAAACCTGAACACACACACACACATACATGCACACGTACACGCACACACACACACACACAGAGGCACATACACACACACTGCAAATTCCTATAGACCCACTGAATATACCACTTCAATGGCTGTCCAAAAATATGTTTAAAAAGAAAACAACAGGATGAAAGAGATCATGATGCACCATTATCTTGCCTCTGCACCTAGTATAGTAAAGCATACCTCGTAACAACAACACTATATAAACAAACAAACAAACACACACAAAACCAGAACACACTCTTGTCCTGTGGGAATGTTAATCCTCTAACCTCCAGAAAGCATGCTGGACTTTCTTGGGTGGAATGAAGATGAGAAACAATGAGCACTGTAACACCTGAAGAATAGTGATCTAGCCAGTCTGCTGAAATCTGTACTTTTTCTCTCCATTATCGTCATGACAATCTCACAAACCAACAAAGGCTGATAAAATCTTGTATCACAAGACACACATACATGTAAACCATACTGAATGAAGACTTGCACACAAGCCAACTACATTTTTTTTTTTAATGAATTCTATTATTCCATATCTACTGGATAAACAATTATTCCACAAATACTGGGTATGATAAAACTTTATAAATGTTTTAACAAGTAATATACCTGAAAGTTCATACCTTGAAAAAGATCCACACTAACTAATTGAAAATAACAAAAGAAGAAAAAAAGAAAGAAAGATACAAACATACACCAACTAATTGAAAATAGCAAAAAAAGAAGAAAAAAAGAAACAAACATACATACACCAAATATTTCAAAAATAACAAGAGAAGAAAGAAACAAACATGCATACAAACATACACTAATTCAAAATGACAAAAGAAGAAAGAAGGAAACAAACACATCTCTGCAATAATAACACATATTCCCTTGGAATTCGTCTCGGTTATCAGACCTCCAGTAATAGATTATGGCACACATCAAGCCGTTTTCTGACTTTAATATTTGTCCACCCATAAAAGATTTGATAAGTGACTTAAGGAAGCCATGACTATTACATTTTAAAAAAACCTTCACATTCAAGAACTATCAAAGTCTGACTTTTCTTGGAAAATAGAAAAAAGCAAAACATGCAATCTACATAGTATATCGTTAAAAAGAAACCCTTACTACTGGATCCAAGTTCGTCTCCATTCCTATTTCGCTATCAAGATTATTCATGCTCACTGCACAAGCACGCAAAAGAATACTAAAATGCCAATGATCCCACCATTATCACTGAACAGTCACTTACACATCCTTATACTTACTTCAGAAAATGAAACAACAACAATGCAGCAAATCTGTATCTTTTTCATAATACGTAGCGAAGAAGGTTTCAAGTAGATATATATATATATATATATATATATATATATATATACATGAATGAAGTGATACGATTTGTTATTATAGAAAAAGTGGGCCAAGTCCAGTTTATAGCAGGTCATAAAAGCCAGTTGTATTTCAAGACTACCAAGAGACGGCAGCAAAAGTATGGGATGTTGCTGAATTATTATTCCCTATCTACACATACACAATGTCTTTTTTCACATTGTAATAACATCAAGTGCTTGACAAGTAATCAAAAAAGTCTGCCTAAAAAAATAAAATGGGAGGGGGGGTGTGGAACGGCCTTGGTAGCATGAACCATCTCGTCTTTCTCGCCATAATTATTACTGGGTCGATATGAATGACTAGAAACAGAGTGAAAACAAGTATTACGCTATGGAAGACACATCAGGGAATGTTGCTACACCACTTTGTAATTTCATATCTATAACGATATCAGAAGTTAGGAAGCGGCCATTATGCACAGCAGGCCATCAGTAAGAGGTTTACTAACATACTTGTATTGCCCCAACTTCTCCTCCCTTTTTGACTACTAGCATTCTTCCAAGTCTTGTTTACTCTGTTTTTCTTTGAGAGAGAGAGAGACACAGAGAGAGAGAGAGAGAGAGAGAGAGAGAGAGAGAGAGAGAGAGAGAGAGAGAGAGAGAGAGAGAGAGAGAGAGAGAGAGAGAGAATACAGTGATAAGATATGTTTCTATTTCAAAGTTGAACATTTTGTTATATCCGTTTCCCCTGACAAGACACAATGTCTCCCAGAGAAAGAGAGAGAGAAAGCAAGCACACTCCTGTGGACTACATTATGCCCCAACAGATGTCTAGATCACTACAAAAGCCTGCCACTTTTTTATCATCAGATCGTCTCTCTCGGAACCTGTACATATGTATATATATACATCTACACACACACAAACGCAGATCATCCAGTCACAAGTATTCTCCAGGGATGCCGACATATATCACAGAATCAAAACGATTTCCTTTCCTACCCCTCCTCCTACCCTACCCCCCCCAACCCCCCCCATGTCATTTCCAGCGCGAGTCCATACCAGCTGCCTTTCTATGGCGGGATACTGAAAATATACTACCTAACATCTGGCTTACAGGCATTCCACACTCGCAGGCATCCCCGTTGGACATTAAAAGTTGACATAAAAACATCGTTGCTTTAACGGGGATCGAACTATGCACTTTGGTGTACCGAACACGTATACAAACACAAGGAGCCTGGCACTTGACACAAGACAAGCAAGGCAAAAAGCTTTTTTTGGAAAACGCTGCTGCTGCTTGGTTTTCCGTTTTCTGTTCTTCTTCAACTCGTACTGGGAGCTTTGGATATGGATGTGGCTTGCTTCTGTGTCACGCTTTACAGCAAAAACCGAAAAATTGCTTCCTCAACTAAGTCGCAAACACATCTTCTGTCAGCAATACCATGACAAAGAAGTGGGTCGTTTTCCTCAAACTGTACAATAAACACCATGAAAGTGATGCAAATAAGGTTTTTCAAAACTAGCAGACAAGATAATGGGTTTGTTGACATACATTCGCCTGAAAGAAATCAATACTGCAGGATGACGATTTTCTTCTCTTCTCCATGCTCTTTACCTTTCAGCTAGTTTTGGAAGGTTTCATCAGTAAGCACAGATCAAAACGAGCAGTTATTCTAACAGTGTACAAGCATGTGTATGAAATGTGAGCTGATGGTATTCTCCTACCTTTTTTTCTTCCCCCCCCCTCTCACTTGTAACAGAGAAAGAACAGGATCCCTGAACACTGTTTAACAACAGTCAACAATGCACGTCACTGATGAGGCACAAAATGGGTACAAAACACCTCGATGGCTGTGTTTTAAGAACAGGAATACGTGTTGTGTCCTTCTCCTTACTATTATTCATCGGCAGAATTTATCCTCACACACAAAAAAAGACCCCCCAAAAAATCCCCAACAGAAACGCAAGTTACCATCAAGATTTTCTTTATCCTTCATGATTGCCTGTCTTTCGAATACGACCACCTCACTAAATGATTTTTTTCAACTGAATGGTCCATTATTTAGTTCTGAATCAATGATTCTAGCCATCACTGAGGAGTGATTCTTCCATGACATGGTACTCATCCTGATGTGGTTGGTTTTACACACCCAGTAAGTAGGTTGCAGAAGAGAACATGACTCATTGCAGAAGAGAACATGACTCAACTTTCTTAAACGATCGTGTATTTTTCTCAAAGCTGAGTTGCTCACAGTTGCTGTTACTGAAATGAAGCTGACAGCTTGTCACATATTTATGTCCCACATCAATGCCAAGCACCATACTAATTTGTTGTTGTTGTTGTTGTTGCCATAAACAAGAATATAAAGTGCAGTTTTCCTTGCTCCTCTCATGTGTTAGCTTAGTTATTATTTATTTCACATACGATATATAATAACTTGTCAACAAACCTGAGCACACAACAAAACATGTCAATAAGCCACAGGCACATGTCATGACAGCAAAAGCCATTTATAACAAAGACCACTTTTAGCTTCTGCTGCTAAATCACGCCATCAAAAAGCACTCAGTGACATTCCTCTTTGTTTTTGACCATGGTTGTGTGCCACAAGGTTACCCTTGCTCCTGTCCAAAAAACACACACAAAAACAAAACAACCCCCCCCCCCCCCCACTCTCCTCCAACTCCCCTCAAACAAATGTTAGCATGAATAAAATTCATTCCCTCAAACAAGATATGATGAGATTAACATCACATGCATGAGCAACAGGGAACAAAGAGAACACAGTATGACACCACACACACACACTTCGTTACACACAGGAGCAAAGATTCTGTGCTTGTCGTCAAACCATGAGAGGAAAACGGGAAGGGACGTACAAGAGGAAGAAGAAACCAACTGGAAACGCAAATCTGATGAGCACACACACAGAGGAACAGCCAAATACAAGCCATTGGTTTGATAAATATATATATATATATATATATTTATGTACACATCCAGCTCCCAGTTCCACCAAAACTGTAAGCCTGTTCATCATAGACGACAAATTCTTTCTCCACCTTTTTTTTCCCCCCCATCTTCTCCTCTTTTATTTTCGATCATTCAGACTTTATGGTGATGCTGTATTCACCAGTAGCAGAAGCTGACTTGAAGCGCTGTGCTCTCAGATCAGCTTGTCCAGGTTGTGAACACTAGCACATCAAGGCCGAATATGACTGTGTACACTTATTCCAATGATATACATGTATGTATACATATCACACGCAACAGAAAGAAAACACAGCACGACCTGAAAGACTTGACTTGACAGTCCAGTGTTCTTAGGAGGGAAGAGGGAAGGGGCTGGAGGGTGAGGAGGGGGGCTCATCATACTGCAGACCACCACAAAACTGTATGACAGTTGTATAATTATGTAGATATATAAGAACGTATGCTGACGACTGTAGCCAGTACAGAGTCTACATAAAATAACAATTAGTGTTGCGCGTGCCCCAGACTGTAAAGTAAACTGATGATACAGGTCTGCCCATTCAGAGTGCTCTGCACTGACCAGTCTCAGGTGACTTCAGACCACTGGATCCGTAAAGCAAAAATTTCCTGTTGTGTGACAGAGTCCCGCTGTCCTTGTTAAAATGTAACATTAGCAAGTTTCAGCCAAGCTTTGGTGTGTTGTTATTGTGGGTTTTTTTATCAGTTCTGAGTTACAACAAAAACAAAATGACAAAAAAGCATTTTCAACACTGCATAACTGCTTCTGGGTTAAAAACTGGCACAAAAAAAGAAAATCAGCATCTCCAAAACCTGGAACCTCACTGTTCATACTTCTGTGGTGTTGGCTGTTGACCTGATCCTCCTGTCAAATATGATCAATTAGGTCCATGCTGGAAGGCTCGGTTGAAGGGAATACATGCGGATAAAGAAAATCTTCAAACTTTCAAGAAGAGTTTAAAAAAATAAAAAAAATAAAAAACAGACGGCAATGACGCTTATTTTCAATGTTTGACTTATTCATAAAAAGGATTCAAACTCAAATAGATCTTCAAAGTCAGAATGCAGCTACCTAAATGGAAGTTGGGGGGGGAAGGAATGGTCACATATACAAAAATCTCACCACTGGTGAACCTTGGAGCTCTAGCTGAGAAGGGGGGAGGGACACCAAAACCCCCTCAAATACAACTGTAATGAGAAAGTACTTCAGCGTCTCACACAAGGTATCGCAGATTCCATGGGAACTAAATAACTTGTGACCATACAAGTGAGGGCACTTTGAACATTACCAGTGAAAACACAAGGCATCTACTGAAAGATGTAAAAACTGCCAGTTAAACCAATGTTTGATAAAATATACATCAGAGTAACCCTAAAATGTGTTTAATTCTAAATTTTTAAAATGTAACAAATTTAATCAGTACTGAATATTACACGACTGATCGTTCCTAAGTCTGTTGCGAACAACTTGAAGAATCAGAATATTGTAGAACTGATCAGCAAAACTGTTGACTTCACACCTTGTTTACCCTACATTTGTAATTAAAGCGTAACACAGGTTTTCCTGTGCTTTCACATTTTTGCTTTGGTTTTCTTCTTCGTTTTTTTTTTTTCATGTTTACTTAAAAACAGACACAGTAAAAACATCACGAAACAATGAATACATCTTTGTTATATTTGAGATTGTCAACTTATGCGATGGATATTTTTGCCACAAGTAAAATTCACTGAATGTGGTCAGACAGCTATAGAGCCCGACCACTGTCATAACTGAAACAAACATTTGCCTCAGTGGAGGAAAAAAAAAAATCACGAAAAAAAGAAAAGATTATTAGCTTTTAAGTTTGACAGTCCTAGCAGTAGTTCAGGTCTGACCTCCAAACATGATGTGGTGTGAAAGGACCTGATTTGTTGATGTGGAGCTGAAGGCACTTAAGCACTCCCTGCCAATGAACTTGATGAGGCCACAGTCAATGTAGGAAAAAAGTCCCCAGTTGATATGATCGTTCTTTCACTAAAATGGTAACAGGTTAAGGCAAGCCAGCACCTTGACTTGGCAACCCAGTTCAGTAGGTGCACAGCCAGCTTAAGGACACACACACACACACACACACACGCACGCACGCACACACACACACGCAACACACACACACACAAACACACGCAACACACACACACAAGCACATTACATCATCATTTCCATTTGGTAACACTGAAAAAGGATTTTCGATCCACACTCTGTGAGTCAACTAAGGCACCAGAAATCACATTCTCTTTGAGCAGTTTGTCCATACCAGATCATGTCCAAAAAGGCCCAGCTCAGGCTGCCCAGCACAATTCAGGCTGAAATGGAAGGGGGCAAGCAGAGGTGGCACCAGCAGGAGTTAGGGTCACACCAAATCACAGAATCGTGTGGGCTTTCTCTGCGTTCCGCGCCAAAAAAAAGTTCCAGTCACTGCGAACCCGCCCACCGTGCTGTACCAATTCTTTCAACAACAACAAGAAGAAGATCCTGTGTCCACACAGTCCTTAGCAGGAGTGGATAACCCTACACTGTCTCCACGACGAGGGGGTGGATCTCACCAGCTGCCATTTCGTGCCGGAGCACCGTGAAGATGAGATCCCTGCGACATACAACAACTCCTGCCAGTGTGCCGGTTTTTTTTCCAAAATGAGGTGACCAAAATACCTGCGTGATGCTGCGGCCTTTCCCAACCCTCCCCTCCACACCTCGCGCGATGTCTGCTGCTGCTGCTGCTTTCTGTAATGTTCAACACTGTTCAGTTACTGTGATTCGTTCTTCCTTTCCCAGGAGGGGTTTCTGCGGGGAGAGCCCCTTCTCCTCTCAGCTGGCTGAAACGGGCAGGAATCTTCCAGTCCAGTCCATCCACATCCACCGACAGGTTGGATCCATTTCCCTGGGTCGCTTTCCCAAACGCACGAGAAAAACGGAGACCACAGTGAAGATGCCTGTCCGTCATGAGATTGTCAGCTCCCTTCCAATCAATCCCCAGCATGATCAGGACCACCTCTGTCCTGGAGGAACTAGGCGCTCACAGAGTTAGTTCCAACCGCAGCCACCCGAACAAACCTTTTCCCTTACCACCCTCCAGTCGCCAGCCAGTGCATGCAACACGAGAGAGTCTCTGCCAGTTCTATCACCAGCCTCCCTCCCCTTCAACCTCCTGACTCCATCCATCGCACCCCTAATACAAAGCATGGCTGGGGAGGGGGGGAGGGGGGGAGGGAAGGGACAACAACAACTCCAAAGGAAATCACGCATGGCAAGAATATCTGCTAGCCTCTTTCATCTGCTGCTGCGGGAAGGGGGTGGGGGGTTGTGTCCTTGTGTGATGACCAGAACATTGCAAGAGAGCAGTCCAGTTAACAGCCTGTGCAGTCAATCTCCACAATGTTTTTGGGCACCTCTGCAAACTGGTACACCAACCGCTGCCCGTCTACCTTGTTCAGGATGCCCCGCGCATAGTAGTACCTGCACACACACACACACACAGGTGGGTTTTTCCAGGCTGATACCACGGCCACTTGTATTGCAGTAACATGGGGGGTGAAACTACCCAGTTTTAAAAATTGACTTTATTTTTAATTCTTACACAATACTTCACACAGAACACGCATCTTCCCCTACCTACCTCCCTAAGTTCTTGTTTTGCAAGTGGCAGTTGATATATTTGGCAAAGGAAACATGACTGTGTAAACATTCCTAGCAACATGATACACAATGAATGAGAAGACCATTGGGATGACACAGATATAGTAGTTGCCAACGGTGGGATTTTGCGTATGCAACCACTTTTATGCACCATTAAGGTAGTAAATCTTGACGTTTTAAAAAGGAACTAGACATAATCAAAACAAATCCAGTCTCTATCAGAGGAACTGCGACTTTCTTGATTCATACACTAACATGAGCGCTTTGATTTGTTGCTTTACAAGATTCAGCGCTATAATAAATTCCATACATTACTATTATTATTATACCTAACACACACTTCAAAGGCACTTGGGTAAAGAAACGGGACTGGTCACCACCCACCACAAAGAAGGAAAGAGACAGCAGTGTGCGCTCTCACCTGAGGGCCCTGCCCATGGTCTCGTAGTTCATGTCGGGCTTGTTTTTGTGGACGCCCCACAAGTGAGACACGGCCTTGGAGTCCACCAGCTTGAAGATGCCGCGCTGCCGGTTGGTCCACTTGATGTAGCGCGGGCACGTCTCCGGGTTCTGCAGCAGCTCCAGGAGAAACTCCCACAGGTAGGTCGTGTTACCTGCAACCCCAAACCAGCAACGCACCGGGCTCAGCAACAGCAAAATGAAAACGGGGATTTGCACGTAGCTGCTCAACTATATGTTATGTACGCAGCATTCTTTTTTGTAATGTAACTTTTCACCAAAAAATCAATATGGAAAAAAAATCGCCAAGCCTTACAATGTTCAAATAAAAAAACGAAGATAATTTTTCATGAAAAAATCACCAAGCCTTACAATGTTCAAATTAAAAAAACAAGATACGTTTTCATGATGGCCTTTTTCCAGGAATAAACAACAATAAAACAAAAAAAAAAGGAAAAAACAATGTCATCAGTATGAACACGATTCACCTGTAGTAAAGAAAAATGAATTTAGTCATAACTGTTCTGAAATGAGTCAACTGTGACCTTCAAGTGGAGGAAACATTGCAAAACAGCGTCACGTCTTGACATTTAGCTCAGCACAGAAACAAGCATACAATCACCCCGAAGCATTGATGACTGTACAATACTATATAGGCAGAACTGCACTTTTACTTCTTCGAAATACACAAGATCGACCATGTGCTTTACACAGTATTGCACTGTATTGCAACCTAACACAATTCAACTATTCTAATGGTACTTTTGTGTGTGTGTGTATGTGTGTGTGTGTGTGTGTGTGTGCACGCGCGCACGTACGCATGCATTTAAGAGAGGGAAGGTATGACTTTTGGAGTTTTCTTTTTAATCTCAGGGTTTAATGTGTGTTTACTGTACAGTATCAATGTGAACACACTGTTTTCTCACCTTCTCGTTTTCTTTTAGGCTGTGCACTGCACACTGTGAAGTCTGTCGTCTTGGGTTTTCTGCCTGAAACATCAGATCAAACACGCTTAAGATAATGCTCATAATCAATCCTCTCTTCATGATCTTTCATTAATTTTTTTTTTTCATGAAATAAAACCACCACTTCATATTCTGAACACACCATAATAATGAACAATGAAACAAACCAGAAGATAAATAAGACAAAAAAGACACACAAGATACACCGATGAAAAGACTATTTAACACGAACAAACAAAAAAAAGGTCTCTACAGCAAATAACGAATAAAATCATTTCTTCAAACACCATCTCAAGTTTCTTTTCTGACATTCCTTTCCCAACGATTCTGAATAAATATGGGTCAATAAAAGTTAATACACACACACAAAATTTTGATATTTAAAAAAAACAAAAAAAACAACCCAGATGATGAACATTTCATTCTCACCTTTTTTGACCTTGGGTTTCTCAGGTGAGGAGGGCGGGGACGAGGCCTGGCAAGGGGGAGATGCAGGCCGTCGACAACATGGCGTCACTGGACTAGTCGGTGTGAATACTGAGTCTGCTGAAAAATACCAACACCACCACCAATGATTATCACAGAAGTAAGGAAAGAAAGCTTAACGACTGCTAGCTACTACATGCTTCTAATGTCATTAACAGAAAAAACACTGGACTAGTCGGTGTGAATACTGAGTCTGCTGAGCAATACAACACCACCACCACCAATGACGATTATCACAGAAGTAAGGAAAAGAAAGCTTAAGGACTGCTAGCTACTACATGCTTCTAATGTCATTAACAGAAAAAAAACACCACTCTCTTGCAGTCTTGCTACTGTTTCCATCAGACAGGAACACTACCTCACTCTTTACTGCTTGCCTCAATCAGGTAGAGTAACCAAATGACTTTTTTTTTTTTTAAATGGAACTGAATAACTCTTTTCTAACTTATATTCTAATCATTCCGATGCCTATTCGGCTTCCTTTGGCCACAAATGAAAGCATTACAACTTGTCTTCAAAATAAAGCATGACAATCCAAATATTTATCATCTTCCTTTACAACTGAAAATGTGCATTACATTTCTTTTCAGTTAGAACAACATCTGACGTTGGTCATAAACTGCGGGAGGGTTTACTAATGAGTCTTATTCCCCATGCTTCGGACAATGATTTACCATTGTTAGAGCCGCTGTATTACCCACTCCTCACCTCCACTACTGCCGATAATAAGCGTTAACAAGATGATTGGTCGGCCATTGTGCCGACGTCTGCCGTGGTACCGACTAAAAATAGATATGATGCTATCTTTCCGAGCAACCCGTAAGCTGTGCTGTCTTTTTTTTTTTGGCAGATGTTTTTGACAGTCCTTTTGCACACAAAAAACTACTGGATAAACTTGGGATTTTGCTACCGGCAAGAATATCATTATTGAATCTAATCAAAACAACTGGTTATATTACGCATCAAGGAACACTTGAAATAAGTGAAAAAGACCCTCTCCGTCACAATTCTTAAGTGCGAGACTGGTAGTAAAGCGAAGATGCTGCGCCTTTACCAGGTGCAGAGAGAGAGAGAGAGAGGCAGGAGCCAGCGGACTCACCAGGCCTCATTGGTAACCGTGTGGCAGTGCTGAAGTGAGCAGGCAGGGGCTGGTGGGCTGGTGGGGGCTGGCAGAAGGGGGGGATGAAGGGACCGCCATTGGTACTGGACCCCAAAGCTGAAAAAAATGAACATGAAAACTTTGGGTTCAACCCTACAAATAGTAGTAACTAGAAGAGGGGAAAAAAATCTTATAACGCCATGAAGACTGGATTTAAACATGTGAAATCTCTCTCTTTTTTTCTTTTCCTCTCGTTTTTTTTTTTCTTTTTTCTTTTCAGTAAGCTCAGAAACTAAACTGGAAAAAAGAAATTCTGTCACATTATTTCACCACCAACCATTTGCGGTAATATTCTGCTTTTGCAAGCAATAGGGAAAAGCCTCAAATCCCAGACACACGAATAATAACAGCTCGTATACTTTTCCAAGTTCTTCAAAATCATGTCACATTCTTCATCACTTTCAGCTCATCAACATGTGCATTACGTACACGCATTCCAGTGACTCACACAAGACATCAACATCCCACCAATGCAAACACAGACACACACTCACAAATGCATACAACACATAGATGCTTGAACCACACAGACAGACAAGACTTCACAAACAGAAAGACAGACGGAGTTAACAGAACAGACAGACAGACAGGTGGAAAGACGAGGCTGATCAACGAACTACTACAAAAGACAGATGCAGAGAAGAGCAGCTTACTCTGCATGCGCATTTTGAGGTCTTCTGAGGCACTGTCGAGATCGGACACTCCACTGTCGGCAGGACTGGGAGGTAAGGAGGCTGTACATACACACATTTGTAGTTTTTTAAATCATCAGCCACACTGGTTGCTATCCATCACTTGGCACACTCACACTTGGTATCGCGCACACACCGGACTGCAAATTATACAAACATGGACGTACGTTCTGCACATCCCACACATGCAGGACAACAAGGAAAAAGGACACAGTTTACACCATCTATCAACAATAACCGAGGGCATGCAGGTGCACACACTTTTGTTCTTTGCATATGTGCGACACTAAATGTGCAAAATAGAAAAATCAAGAAAAGGGGGTAAAACACACTAACTAATGTTCTCTTGTCCTTGATCCCTAACTGGGAGAGTAAAAAGATGAAGCTTTTATTCAATAACGATTATAGTACATGAAGCTTTTATTCAATGATTATATAGTACATGAAGCTTTTATTCAATAACGATTATAGTACATGAAGCTTTTATTCAATAACGATTATAGTACATGAAGCTTTTATTCAATGATCATTACAGTACACAAGCTTTTATTCAATTACCATTTTAGTACACACAGCTTTTATATCAGTATAGATTCTCCAAAACTGCTCAGCAAGTTTTTCTTTTTAAAACCTGCTGACAAAACATATTCTGATTCAAAGACCTAACAACTGTCTGAACAGAAATACGAACAGCACAGTGTCTAAGCTGACTCACAATGCCCTTTTATTCCTCTAGCCACACATCTGCGGGCACCAAACTATCTTGATGATATGGGAGAAGAGCGGGGGAGGGGGCAGAGGGCAAGAACTCATGCCAGCATACTCAAATATATAACGCATTACTTCCTTTCAAACTGGTCTTTTTTCAAGTCCCTGCTTTAACGGTCTGAAGAATTTTAAAGAAATGAACAGAAATGACAGCTGGTAAAAAATAACTTTTCACGGACTCATGACTGTCCTCGTCACTTGTCAATAACAATGGCTAGAAAGTAGTTCCCCTTGATCTTTTACGGTATTTCACTGGGTTTTGTTGAATGCGCTAAATAAAGAACAAGGGGGGAGGGGGGATGCTTTTGATGTGAAGGGAAGAAAAAAAAAAAGAGCGAGAAAGACCCAGATACAACCTTGACTACCCAAAAAGGGAACCGCGGCGAAAGAGCCACTGACGTGAAAAAGAGAGGGCAGGAACAGAACGAGTCAACAGGGGTGAGGGGCAAACCAGGCAGAACCCCACACCTGCAAAACTTCCGGGGCAAGACGCAGCACAAACACAGACCACTGGGACTAAACAGACCAAAGGACAGAAGGGGGGGGAGAGGTCAGTCACTTATCAAGCTAACCTCCCCAAGAACAAAGCTATAGAAGCGGGGCAGGGCAGAACCAGGAAGTCTATTTCTAGGCCTCTACTTCCTCGGCCTGAACCCAGCACTACCCTGGACATGCCTTGAGACGACAGTCCACAACAGCGCAGGGCGGCGGAAGGCCAGAAGGTCTGAATCAACACAGGCATGGGGTTGGGAGGGCGTCAGATGTGTCCGCGGTCAACAGGGAGGGAGGGAGGGAGGGAGGGAAATTCCAGTAGCGAGCCCAGGTCAATGTATACAAGCCCCCAGCCCTATATTTTTCATGCATCAGCTCTTTTTTTTTGTTGTCTTTTTGTTGGGATCGCTTTACAGCATGCCTGCTTCTTGTTGTTTTGTAATAGTGAACATTTTTTACATCAGGGTTTTAACTGCAGGAGGAGGAGGGGGGGGGGGGGGGGGGGGGGGGGAGCTATATTTCCACTGCAACACTGTAACAAGTACATAAAATACCTATGAAGCTCAGAGTTTTTGCACTAAGATATATACTAACTAACAAATCAGTTTTATAAACCTGACATTTTTCACAATTTCTTCACTTTATAGTGACTAAGAGTCTTTTAATCTACACTAACTTTCTCTATCCCTCCTTTTGTAACTATCTCAGCACTTTTACATTCTTTTTAAGGTTACAATGAACATGAATAACCTTCACAGTCATTGCCCTAAGTCATTCTTTAAATTAACGAGGAAAATAGTAAGGGAGGAAAAAAAAGCCACGGGATGTAGCTCGAAACTGAAAACTTCCTTGCCGTAAGCACACACACAAAAAAAGTATTTCCGCAATTTCCTTCCTTTGTGCAAGTTTTGTTTTCTCTTCATTATCACTGCTCTTGCTCAGGATGTGAATAACTTTCAAGGCAAAAACCTTGACAGGGTCACTCCCTGAAGGCAGCCCCTCTCAAAACGAGGAAAATCCTTCGTGGGACAAACTTGGGACAATAAAAGTCGCAGTAACAGTCGCAGCTAATCTCTAGTCATTATCTCTGGTTTTTCCCCAGTCATTATAAAGAGGGCAGACACACAATGGGAGAGGATGGGCACATGAAGTGGTGGTGGTGGTGGGGAAGGAGGGGGGGGGAGGGTGGGAGTGGGGGTGTGAAGAAAAAAAAAAAGTTGTAACGTGCACCCAAGATCTGACAGCAGGAGGAAAACTGGTGAACATCTGATCCCAGCCAACATCCCTCCTCCATTAAATTTCTGAGAATTACATAATTCTGCGTACACATTCTGACTTGATCCAAGCTGATTTTCTTCACTAGATTCCCAGGATTACATAGTTCTATGTATACATTTTGACTTGACCTAAATTTATTTCCTTCGTTTAATTCTGAGAATTAAGTTAACTGGTTCTGCACACATGGTACGACTTGAACTGAATCTCCTTTATTAAATTCTGAGAATTACGTAACACATTCCACTTCCTTATGTGACAAACTAGGACTTGTAACTTCTATTGTGTCTCTGCAGTCGCATCCAGCATGCTGGCAACATTATCTACATATCAACGTAGTATTTAATGCTTGGTAACAAAAGCATCTGTTGACAACCAACTAAATATTTCTATTTTGAAATACTGCTAATTTACTTCTGGTTCTGTTTCATTTTCAGCTGTGGTTTTTTTTCCCTGTCCTTTTTATTCTTGAGTTTTCTTTGTTTGGTTTTGTCATTTTTTAATAAACATTTATCATGAAAAGATACAAATCAAATTCAAGTCCGCTAGCAAGCCTAGATTCTAAACTCTTATGAAAAGCATGGCCCATGGACATGCGGTTTAAAAAAAAAATTTTAAGAGAGAAGGAATCCAGGAAGATGACCTATAAGGCATTCAAAGTTCACCACCCCACGGAAAGAAAACAAGTGCAGAAGAACTTACCCTGGTGGCTGGGGAAGTTGTGTTCTGAGGAGGGCAGGAGGGCCTGGAGGAGGGTTCGGGTTTCCGCGCTGGTGGAGGGACTGTCCATGCTGAGCAAGGCCTCTGCTGCTGCCTGCCTGCCATTGTGTTGATGCTGCTCTTCACACGCGTCCACTGCAACACACACACACATCAAACTTTAGTCTTGAGCCATGTTCTGCTGAGCTGAGCACCACACATACAACAGATACTAAACACACGCACACACACACATCAAACTTTAGTCTTGAGCCATGTTCTGCTGAGCTGAGCACCACACATACAACAGATATAAACACACGCACACACACACACATCAAACTTTAGTCTTGAGCCATGTTCTGCTGAGCTGAGCACCACACATACAACAGATACTAAAACACACACACACTAACACACATACACACACACATATGGGAACGGATGACAAAATTGACAAAACTGTATGCACACGGGAACTGGATGTAAAAATAGCACACGAGTGCTTATTCCAAATATCCTCAACAACAAAAAACCTAAGCTAAACAGGAAACATCAATGCTATGCTAGAGCCTTTCTTGAGACAGACAGACAGACAGAGACACAGACAGAGACAACAAAACTTGTGCTTGTCATACTCCATATTTCTTGTTTTTATTGCTGTAGGAATGCATCTCTTGTATGAATAAACTCTGTTTGAACCAACACCACGTTCTGCTGCCAAACGCACGGGGTCACAACAATCAATGTTGTATGTAACACACGCACAGACACAATGCAGGGAGCATACACAAAGTAAAACACCCCTGTGTGATGCGGATAAATCGGTTGTGGTTCGGAACAAAGCGATGCATTTGAAAGGCAATGAATCACTGAAATGAGCAATGCACTTATGAGGCAGGCTTTCCAGCAAGACATAAAACAGTTATAATTAACACACACACACACACACACTTTTCCCTCAGGCACAAGTGATTACATATTAACATGCTGATGCACTTTTTTTAAGGGGATAGAAATGGCGGAGAGAGCTGGAGACAGACGACAGATTAGATATTTTATCCTCTCTAATATGCATTAAACATTCAGAGCACAGATATCCCATTTACAGGTCTCTACTGGATCATAGCCCAACTCTGGTGTCATGTGATGAGACCCGGCAGATTGTGTGTGTGTGTGACAGTGCACACGTTTTTGCATATGCACCCAAATGCCTGCGCATACACTTGCACGAATGCATGTATGCGAGTGGCAGTCAAGGAGCATAAAAATGTGCATGTTCATGTACACCCATGTACACACTATCTTTGCAAACCTACTTCTGTGCAAACATGCAGGCACACTTGTGTTAAGTGTCCATGACTAGGGGCTGACTGTCCCTGGAAGTAAGTGTGTGTCCCCATTTTACACTCTGCGCTGTGTCAGTCGGTGGCAGTGTGTTGTGGTGTGTTCACCATCTGGGCAGGCAGCCAAATGCCCTGGCAGTTAGGTATAGGACCCACAAAGCAGTCCAGTCCTCTTTTTTTTCTAAAGAAGGAAGTAAGAAGTAAACTGGTTGAACCACTCTCCTTTTTCCTCTGTGGTATGCTCACCAAATGTTGGCCGCAAATCTTATCACAGCCTACTGGACTGAATTTACGTGTGTGTGTGTGTGTGTGTGTGATTTTGTTAAGTAAGTGCGCATGTATGTGTGTGAAACTATGGAAGATTTGCTGTCTGCTATTTATTTTTCCTTTTTTTTAAAAAATCCATGAATTAGATAAATGCTGAAGAAATCTTTCATTGTAGTATTTTAGCTTATTTTCTTTTGTTTTTTTTGGGGGGGATATTTCTTTTATTTCTGTTCTATTTTTTCCCATTTACATTCTCTCTCTCTCTTGAAAGGATATTTTTTTAAATAGGAACTGTATAACCATCGAGAGCTCTGTCCAAAAAAAGAAAACAGCTTATATAGACAATAATGTGCATCTGTTCAAAACAGAAACAAACACACAACCAAAAAACCCCAACCCCACTCCTAACCAAACTGCAAATTCAGAGAAAAACACAGACATATGAGAGAGAGAGAGAGAGAGAGAGAGAGAGAGAGAGAGAGAGAGAGAGAGAGAGAGAGAGAGAGAGAGAGAGAGAGGAGAGAGAGAGAGAGAGAATTACCCATGCCCATGCTGAACTAAAAAGTTGCTAACAAAAAGCTGTCATTATTTTTTGAAAATTTTAAAGCAAAAAGAGAGAGAGAGAGAGGGGTGGGTGGGGGAGGGATGGAGGGGTGTTAAAAGATGGTAGGGGAGGGGATGGTAGTAGAGACATGAAAGCCTGTTTAACCTCCCAACATATGCGGCAGATCCTGCTGCCTGCCACACAGCTCTATAAATAAAACACGCTGCTGCTGCTGCAGCAACAGAAGGCCTATTTTTCACCAGCCCCAGGGAGGGTTTGACAGAGGATGTGTGTGTGTGTGTGTGTGTGTGTGTGTGTGTGTGTGTGTGTGTCTGTGTGTGTGTGTGTGTGTGTGTGTTCGTGTGTGTTCGTGTGTGTGTGACTGTGTGTGTGTGTGTGTGTGTGTGTGTGTGTGTGTGTGTGTGTGTGTGTGTGTGTGTGTGTGACTGTGTGTGTGTGTGTGTGACTGTGTGTGTGACTGTGTGCGTGTGTGTGTGTGTCTGTGTGTGGGTGGGTGGGGTAGGGTGAGAGAGGGGCCTCTCTCTTCTTTGCTGAAAAGGGCTTGTTGGCTATGGGCAACATGACACGACAGACGATTAGGAAATGCAATCCACTCCTGTTCTATTTCCCCTTCCTTATCTGACCTCATTTTTCCTCTCTCTCTCTCTCTCTGTCTCTCTCTGTCTCTCTGTCTGTCTGTCTGTCTCTCTCTCTCTTTTGTGTGGTGGTGACAAACATGTGAGGCCCTTTCCGGGTTCAAAGAGGCCATCTTGCTTTATTTTAAACAACAAGAAATCATTTCATGAGGGGGGAGGAAAGGTTTCCAACACTGTGTAAGGATTATGATGATAATAGTGCTGCCAAATTATTTCATTTGTACTAACTTACATAATTTTGTTGAATCGACTACTTTAATCCCTATTTTCTTTTTAATCACATATGCAACCATAACTGAAACTGCTGCTGTGTGTAAAGACCATAGCAGGGTTGTTGTTTTTTCCTATTAAGTATATTTTTTATGCATGCAAATCATTATTTTCCCTATTAATTTCCCTTCCCTGCAGACTGCATGTTGCTTTACTACTTGCCTTCATGACACCAATTTTTCCTTGTCTTTTGCAACAAATATGGTAATATGTTTGTACACTTTCTGTATAATATAAATATGTGACAAGATGAATGGTATGGTAAGCCATTCTGTTTCTCTGCGCATTTTTAAACTCGGTAAAGTGTTTTCCATCAGAAATGCCTTTTGCAAATGCAAGGTAAAAAAAACACAAAATAAATCAGGTTTACTGCAAACCTCAATTTGCAAGTTAAATTTTCACGAGGCCTTTACTTTAAAGGAAGCACAAGGATAACCCATTTTGAAACAGAAACCACGGAAAACAGAGAACAACACACACACAGAAGATGGGAAAATGGAAACTGCATGATTAATATTATAAGGAAAAAAAAAAGAAAAGGGATACTAGGAAAATCACCCATCTGAAAGTCCCCATAAGGGAGTCCCCTTCTCACATCAGTCATCAATTCATGAGAGGAAAAGACTAAGAATGGCTAATCTCCCCCCCCCCCCCCCCCAAGGTTTTTTCCCTATGTGTCATCATCCCTATACCACTAGCAAGGCTTTTTTCCCTCTTTCTTTTTTAAACAGCTGCCTCCCAGCAAGGGGTCACTTCCCCAAGAGCGCTACAATAATTATGATCAGCCCACATGATGTATGCAAAACTGAAAAGACTTCTTTCAGAATACAGAACTAACACTTTTCGTCAGACTGACAATCTATCGATCAAGCAAAGAAAGAAAGATTCAACACACCGTGGGGATAGCAAAGAAATGTACAGAAAAGTGTGAATGGGTGAGCTACCTCGAGTATCACTTGTGGAAAAGGCTGACTGGTAAATCAATGCAACGGAAAGAGCTAAAATAAGAACCTCAAAGAGCCTTTGACATTTTTTGAAAAGTGCTCGACATGCTTTGAAAAAAAAAGAGTAAGGACGCCTTTCTAGATCATGAAAATCTAGATCATGTGAACGTAGACTATATCATTATATGTAACACAATTAAAGAAAAGATGTTGAGAATGTTGGGATAAAGGGGCACTGCATCAGATTTCAAATGTTTTATTGTAGAGTTGTTGGAATGAATGAGACAAAACCCTGAAATCAGGTAAAACAATGGGATGTAAAAACACACAAGCAATCCCTTTGCAGGGAGGGGGAGGGAGGGGGGGGGGGGGGGGAGAGAGAGGCACACAGATAATCAGCATCCTCAGTCTTGAAGTGAATCCGCTCACAGTGCATGACCCTATGAAATGTAAATGCGCTGCCACTACTCCCAAACAAGCGAGGAAGAAAGGAAGCATATTAGCATGTGCGACATGCATGCGCAACACTGCATGCTTTGAAACAGGTCCTTGTGAGAGCGAGGTCAGCGGAAAACCGGGTTCCGCAGAAGGATGTAGCCTCAAGCAAGGCGGATATTCTAAGATTTCACTGAGGAAACATGACAGGCTACAAATGGAAGAGAGGGGGGGGGGGGGGGGGGGGGGGGAGAAAGGAGGACAGATGATGAACTGTTTAGGGTGCAAATGGGAAGAGATGAGTAGATTAAAAAAAAAATTAAAACAAAATAAAAATGACGAAAGTAACTGGAAAGTTGACATTTAAAAAAACAAATACAGAAAAACTGCACATCACAAAGGAGAAGTATTTGGCTAATGTTAATTTTATCAGCCATCTGCATGAGAAAGCTATAACAACTTTCAGAGAAAATCCCTAAGGAGTACGCTTATGCACTACACATTATTATCATAACATCATCTCCACTGCATGCATGGAAACATATTACTTGGGATTCCTGAAACCAACCAACATTAAAATCTCACCAATTTGTGATATGAGCTTTCTTGCATTTGTATCATTCTAAATACATGTACCATCCTGAAATCTTTTATCTTGATAGGATAGTCATGGCATAGATTTCTGAATCCCTATGACAAAATACATGCACAAGGTTTATACAGCTATAAATCTCATAACCAATACCAATGCTGAAGTGATCTCTTCCAAATCTTGGGGGATCAAAATAAAAACTCTACAACCGCCTTTAAAAAAATAAAAAATAAGATTCTACACTTTTGGTCATGTGCAGGTGGTATTATCCAAGTTTGGGTGCACCAAGGGGCATTGACAGAGTGACAGGGGAAAAACCCTCTAGCTAACAACAACAACAATACAACAATCGTGGGAACGTTCCGGACTTCCCACTTCTTCAACAACAGATGCTTTCTTATTATCCACTAGGCTAGCCTAGCTCGTCTTCATCAGCAAACACTTTCGAGAGCGCCCTCTTCCTTCCGCGAAGCAGACGACAATCGCTCTCACGCGTCATAAAATAACGTCAGCGGACGTGACACAGACGAGTCGTCATGGAAACGCACGCGACGGCTTTCAAATCCAGCAGCAGACGACAGGAGAGGAGATGCTGAGGGGGAAGGGAGGGGGAAGATGGCTATTTGCCCAAGGTCACTGCACTCAGTGTCCACGGCGCCCGTTATAGAGGCCTCTTGAGCCGATCTTGGAGAGACAGGAAGCCGTTTCCCTCCCCCCCCTTTGTCTAAAAACGGACAC
Organism: Rapana venosa; assembly: GCA_028751875.1. Lineage (NCBI taxonomy): Eukaryota > Metazoa > Mollusca > Gastropoda > Neogastropoda > Muricidae > Rapana > Rapana venosa. The sequence goes on from CM054144.1 coordinate 50,522,780, forward strand.
CAACCCAACCATCAACAGCAGCTAGTGAACTTTTCACTTGAACTGTGTACAATACCAGATCATACAACCATCTAATCAACCCGGTCAACAAGAACCCCCACCCTGGGAAAAAAAAAGGAAAAAAACCCACATAAGTGGAGGAAACAAATCTAGCCTCCACAAATCTGTAACTTTTTCTTTTTTTTTTTGGTCAATCTTCCAGACATCATCTTTTATTTATGTCCATCTAGATCTAGCCATTTTAAATGAGTTTTCACTTTCTTTCTTTTTTTTTTTTTTAAAGCTGTAACGTAAGTAGACTATGACGCAGATTGCTGAAATCAAATCTCTGTCCAGTTTAATTTAACTGATTTGAAATGGCAGTCTTTATAGTTGATTGTAAGAAACATTCACGTTTTTTGGGGAGGGAGGGAGGGAGGGAGGGGGATTTCCTTAGCTTTGTTTTGTTTGGTTTTGTTGGGAGTTTATTGGCTTTGGTTTTTGATTTGTTTTGCTTTTTGCTTGTTTGTTTGGTACGGTTTTTTTGTTTGGAAGTTCTTTTGTTGTTGGGGGGTTGTTTGTTTTTTTGTTGGTTTGGGGTGGGTGTTTTTTTGGGGGGGTAGTTTTGGTTTGGGGTGGGGTTGGGTGTTTTTTTTCCTTTTTGGTTTTGATTTTGTTTTTGAAAGGGGTTTGATGGGTTTTTAAACAAATTAAAGATTAATGTGTCTTTACGCGGAAATACTACAGTAACGATTCGCATTTCCGTGCAACCCCCCCCCCCCCCCCCCCCCCCCCCCCCCCCCCCCCCTCCTCTCTCTCTCTCTCCTCTGCACGGCAATATTTCAAAACTTCTGGCAGAACTCACTTGACTTCCAACTGCCCCGTTTGAAGGAAACAAAACAAATAAAAAATGAGAGAAAGAAAGCTGCACCCTGTGGCAAAGGAAACGCCAACTTTGATGACAGAAAGGAAAGAATTTCCAGCTTGGGAAGCAAAAAGCCCTTCCACAAGAAAATAAGCTTTACTTTTAAAGAGGGCATTAAAAAAAATACTGAACTTTTCTTCGAGTTTTAGCTCATAATTTGTATGATGACAGCAGTGTGCGGCAATCAATGATGACGTCAATTCCTGCGTGCACAAATGCCGATCAGAAATGCCGATCACCGTTAAGACATTTTGGATCACCGACAAACCGTACGCAGCAAATTGGATTGTACTTGAGGTGGGTTTTGTTGTTTTTTTAAAAGAAAAGAAAAAGAAAAGTAATAAACTAATACATAAACAAGGCATAACTATTCATGTCTAGTTGACAGCAATGTCTCTCTAGGCATCCTGAAAATAACACTGGCTTCTTTTAATGTTTACATGCAAGTGAGGGCAAGAGTGTGTACGTCTGTGGAAGTGGGAGGGAGGGAGAGAGAGAGACAGAGAGAGAGAGAGAGAGAGAGAGAGAGAGGAGAGAGAGGAGAGAGAGAGAGAGAGAGAGAGAGGAGTTTGCATGCAAGCATTATGATGAGGTATATGTATTTTGCCCTAAAGGGCTAAAGGCTGTGAAGCCAGCATCGTAAAGACTGGTGCTCTCTCTCTCTCTCTCTCTCTCTCTCTCTCTCTCTCTCTCTCTCTCTCTCTCTCTCTCTCAAACACGCATGCTTGTTTGCTTGCACCTCAATCCATGGACCTTAAAAGAGGCTGGATAACAATAAACTATGCAGCAAAAATATATATATATATCAACAGGGAAATACACCATCTTTAGCCCACACCAGAAGCATTGTTACAGCTTTAAAAAAAAAAAAAAAAAAAGCATAAACACTCCATATCTTCCAGTTCATGTGCACAAACACGCAAGAGATATTATTAGCAAGTATACCTGCCCCCCTCCCCCTTCTGCTCTTTGAGAGACAGACAGACAGACAGACATTGATTGAAAGATGGACAAACAGGCAGAGATAGAACTATAGTAGATTGCTAGATAGATTGCTAGATAACTCACTAGTGAGAACCCACAGACTATTTTGTTTTAAACCCCTCCCCCCCCCCCCCCCAAAAAAAAAAAAAAAACAACCACAAAAAACTATACTTAAGAGGAGGCTTAAGCCATTTAGCATACAACCAAACAGGGTCCACTCAAAAAATTCCTTCTTTTTTTTTGAAAAACACAACAGCAAAACAAAAACGCTTAGCACACAAAAGACCCCCAAAAGGGACGAGTCAGACAGATTGGGCAAACACAGGCCAACAGCATTTGGCAGTTGAGTGTGACAATAATCTGGCTGGAAGTGACAGACTTGGACAGAAGCCAAAAACACACACATAGTGGCAGTGCTAGTGACACGGCCTTAGGGAGTTCGGCTTTTTTTTCTTCTTCTTCTTTCTCCTACTTGGTCAACCCTTACCAAAAGGATCACCCACAGTCTTTCCACAAGTATATATTTTAAAACAAACTTAAATACTCCTCCCCGTAGCGCTCATCCTGATAAACAACCAACACGTCTTCATACTGCTTTTCTCGTCGATTCTTTCTTGTTTTACTGTGCGTCCTTTTTTCTTTCTTTCTTTCTTTTTCCTTTTTGTACTGATATACACAGGTTAAAGAATAAAATCATGCAGTCAAAAGCGTTGTGTAAACAAGCTGATCGTTTTACTTTTCGTCTCACTTGGTCACCCTACGGGCGTCGCACTAAGAAATTTAACACCAACTGCGCTCGCACAGACAGAGAGAGACAGAGAGAGAGAAAGAGAGGGAGAGAGAGAGAAAGAGAGGGAGAGAGAGAGAAAGAGAGGGGGGGGGGGGGAGAGGAGAGAGGAGAGAGGAGAGAGAGAGAGAGAGAGAGAGAGAGAGAGAGGAGAGAGAGAGAGAGAGAAGTTGAGACAAGCCCAGGCAGACAGACAGACAGACACTGCATTTGTTGGTCAAATCGAAGAGCTTGCTACATAAATACATGATCTACATTTGAACTTCCAAAAAGGCTGAATGGGATGGACTGATATCGTTCGTCACCCATCCAAGTTTATGTCAAAGTTTCCCCTTTCAGTCGCGCTATTTTCGGGTGTCTTTTTAGCCTTACTGAACTGACAACCAAGCAGGATATTTTCGTATCCCTTTTCAACTCGGTCTGACCTGACACCCTTTCTGTTCTTTTCTTTTCCTTTTTACGGTTTATTGATGTATAGGGTTTGTTTTTTCCACACACAAAAAATTAAAACATACATGTAATAACTTCCTTTTTATAAAAAAAATTGTCTTCCCCTTTTTAAAGAAAAAAAAAGATCTATGCACTTTACTGTTAGTGTTGCTATGACAAGACGTAAGTCTACAAAAATAAAATATTCTCTATTCAACCTAATTATTTTCTTCCTTCAAAACAAACTCACTCCTGCTTTTATACACAGAGAAATATAATTTTTCTCCTAAGAACAAACTCATCTTGGGTTGGGGTGTTTTTTTTCCCCATATGTTTTAACATTTTGCTTCCTGTTAATGACTACGTAAAAGGTTAAGAAAAGGAAATGAAAACTGACATCATGCCCCTGAATCATTTTGCAGAATGTGTTCTAAATGTAGAAGTGAACCTCTCAGGCTGTGTCATTCACTCACCTTTTCATCCTTACATTATACTTGGTAATCTAATCTTCTCCATTTTCAATTTCCCCGGTCTCTCCCCCCCAGAAGCAAAAGCTAGCAAAGTAGTGTACATTATTTTGTTGTAAACAACTCTCCTTTAACCACAACTTCTATGATTAGACAAACTGCGCTCAAAATCCATCCCCGTCTATATAATAAAATAATACGGGGAATCAAATGACACATTTTCATTGCTTGTTGCCAGCTGATGGCAGTATCACGTTATGTTTGGCAAGAATCATTAACTAGAAAAAACAAACAGTCAAGGCCTTTTAAAAGAATTATATTTCTAAAATAAACACTTTCACGTGTGTGGGTTTTTTCCCCAAATATATTTGTAAACATTTTCATGTCCAATATACTATGAAATGCATACATCTTGAACAAAGGATACAGGTTTTCCATATTCCACAATTTTTACAAACACGTTCTTTACCAAGTGTAATAATAAACATAAGAACTATTGCACTTACAGTAACGCTTCAAGAGGTGTTTCTTGTATGTCCCGGAACCAAGGCTATCCGACCTGATGACCAAAGGATCTGGGTGTTCCTCATCGTGGCTGCCACAGTACTCATCTGTCGAGTCCAGCTTTCTTCGCGAGGACATGAAGGTGTCGTGGCTGGCACAATAGTCGTCCCCACAGTCCAGCTTTCTCTTCAGCCACATCTGGTGGCTGGGGCAGTGGTCAAACTCCACAGACTCCATCCTTCTTCTGTACACTCTGTCCTGGCCGGAGCAAAAGTCTTCTCTGGGTTCTGCCTTCACCCGAGACCACACACTGTCGTGGGCAGGGTAGCACTCGTCCGAATCTCCTCTCCGAGGGGGCGACAAGAACGGGTCTTCGTAGGACTCTAAGCGGGGCCTCTTCTTGAGAGACAAGTCTAGCACCGAGTCAGGTCCCTCCGTGGATGGGGACAGGAGATAGGGCGGGTGCTCCATTCTGGGGCACACCGGGCAGTCAGCCAGGGTCATGAAACTAAAGAGGCGCGAATCACTTAGCAAAGGCCAAGTGGAAGAACCGAAATTTGTATAATAATATCCCGGAATTGAGCAACTTGTGCACAGAAAAACCCCTCACATCACAAAGAACAATTTAAACTGTTTGCCCCAGGTGACAGGGGGAAAAACTTTTTTAAAATCAACGTTTAAACCAAAAAGAAAAGCTGCCTGGTGAAAAAAAATTTTTCTGGGTAGTGTTGGGAAGAAGAGAAAAAAAAAAACGAAAAATGTTTTTAGTCAAACAATAGCCTCAAAAACCAGCGGTTCAAGTTGTCTCCCATAAGGGTAGGGGGCAGACGAAAACCCCAAAAAAATTAAAAAAATAAACAAGCAACAGGTAGCTTGCCAGAGAAAAAACCCTGCTACGACGCCAGGGGGGGGGACGCGAACAATCAAAAAGTCAGGGGGCTGTCACCGACACTTTAATGAGCCTGTCCTCGACACAAGGCAAAAGAACTTCAGACTTCGTTCAGGTTTTCTTGTCCCGACCGAGAAAGCGGAAAAAATAGTCCTTGTCTTCTACTACTAACACCGTTATTATTAAAACCTACATTCACCCCCAAAAAGGTGGGTGGACTCGCCAGGTAGTGTGCCTGTGTGCGATTCCCGAGCCCAAGGCTTTCAGCACACCCGTAGACTCGGTGCACGAGGGGGTTTTCGGCGTTAAAGGTGGTAGTGGTGGTAGGGTGGTGCGGTGTGGTGTGCGTGGACGGCAAGCTCTTCAGACTGGGAGAAATATAAACCCCCGAAAAGGCCCCCCCCCCGCCGACAGACAAACGGTAGTCGAAGGGTCGTTGCGGAAAAAACGCACGCACTCACTCCACCGCATGACGGTGGTGGAAGTGACTGAGGAAAGTGAGAGAGGAGAGGGGGGGGGGGGGGTCGGGGGAGAGGGGGGGGGGGGGGGGGGCGCGGAGTGGGGAAGTCCGTGGCGTAGAGGGGAAGAAGGAGGCGGGGAAAAGAGACAGAGAAAGCTTTGCATTCAGAAACTAAAAACAGCTCCTCGACAACGAGCTGAAAACAGCCAGCCAGCCCCTGATGAGTGCACTGTTTTGCTACATTCACCCTCTCCCTCTCCCTCTCTCTCTCTCACCGACAGTGGTGTGTGTGTGTGTGTGTGTGGTGTCGCGCAAGTGGAAGTCGCAAGCAGGCCAGAGTTTTAACTTGCGTCGCTCCAACAACATTAATGCGGGGACATACAAGGACGGAAGGAAGACAGAAGGGGAGAAAAATAGGTCAGAGTAAGGAGGAAGAGGAGGGGAGGGAGGGAGGGAGGGATGGCGCAAGGGAAATATATCGTGGTGGGGTGTAATGGCAATATGATAGAGTAGGATGTTGAGTGCGGAGGGGGGGAGGGGGCGGGGGGGGGGGGGGGGGGGGGGGGGGGGGGCGCAAACCCGCGCTAGGTCTAATAGTGCATAACATGCATGTTGAAAACGAGGAATATACGAACGGGGAGTTTGGGGAGGGAGAGGGGTGGGGTGGGGTGGGGGGTTGAAAAAATAGGAGAGGAGAGACAGAGAGAGGGGGGGGGGGGGTCACGTCTCCATAATCAAGGACAAAAACAGGACACAAAAAGCGCAGCGCACTTGGAACGGAAGTAAATTACAGAGCGTTTGCAGGCGCGTCTGCCTTGCATGCGGATATGTTCCTTCCCTTAACACACAGCGCGTGTTTAATATGCGTGTAAGTACGTTGCGTGCACATCATATTACGTAACACAGTGTGTGTGTGTGCGTGTGTGTGTGTGTGTGTGAACTCAATGAGACAGCGACTGGAAATGTCTGAAGGGGAGATGGGATGAGCTGGGAGATGTGGTTGTCTGTCTCTGTCTCTCTCTCAACCCACTAGCGAACATTCGACAATAGACGAAAGCACAGAGAAAGACAGACAACAAAAAAATAACGAGGGAGGAACATGAAAATGTTACATCTTGAATACACTTCTTTTTCTTTTTTTTAATAGCCATAAATGGGTACACACAGGTCTATAAATATAATTATTATAAAACTCGTTTTACAAGTACAGCCATCCATTTTCCTTTTTTTTTAATAATGGATTGCCCTCACCCACCCGCCCACTCCTTTCCTTCCTCCCCCCCTCTAACGATTCCCCAACTGCTTCTTTTGGGTGTGACGAAACAAGATGAATCGGGAGAGAAGCGACACACTCAACAGCTCAAATCAACTCAACAGCTCAAATCAACCCACTTCATCGCCGCTGTCGTTCGTCGGTATCTAGTATAGGAACTCCAGGCAATGCCTCCTGGGTCCGCCGTCTCTCTCGACCTCCTGTAGCCCACCTCCCAGACCACTGATCTCTGTGATGTTGGCAAGGTAGGATGTTGGTGGTGGTCTGCCCTCTTTTTCTTCTTCTTCTTCTTCTTCTTCTGCCCTCACTCAACCTTAGCTTGGAGAACTGCCGTCTGCGTCGCCCGATTTGTTTGCTGTTTGTATGACCAATGTATCTCTCGGTCTGCGCTTTTCAACCTCAGAACAACATTTGTTATAAATGCACTTTGATACGAGCGAAAATGGGTTGCACTGCCGTTAGCATCTGACAAGATCGGCCCAGGGCATCCGATTTCCGCGGTGTTTTTTTTTTTGTTTTTTGGTGGGGGTTTTTTTACATCAGAGTGGTCGTTCTCTGCTTTCACGGAAGCTGCAGAGTCCAGTCTACCCTCGAGGCCGTCCTCCTTCTCTGCCTTCACAGCCGTTGGGAGAACAGGTTCTCCTCTTCCACTTGTTCCGCCATTGGGATGTTGTCCTCTTGGTTTTTGACCCATACGGACTCAAGTTGAGAATTTTTCTCATGTTTGTGATATCACTGGGCATTAGTGCTGTATTATCAGGGTACCTACCTGTGAGGTTGGTGGTGTTTCTTACCTCCTACATTAAAGTCCATGTCATCTTCATCAGCCTTAATCATGATTGTTTAAATGAAAAATGAAAAATGAAAAAAAAGGGGAGGGTGTGTGTGTGTGTGTGGGGGGGGGGGGGGGGGGGGAATCAACGCAGTACTTGAAACTTGCATCAGAGTGGTGTGTGTGTGTGTGTGTGTGTGTGTGTGTGTGTGTGTGTGTGTGTGTGTGTGTGGTGTGTGTGTGTGTGTGAGTGAGTGAGTGAGTGCATGCGTGCGTGTGTCTAGTGTAGTGTGGTGTGTGTGAAAGAGAGAGAGAGACACACACACACACGCACATACACATTCACAAAGCCAGGCTGGCACACACAGAGTGAAGGAGACCTGTGACAGAGACAGACACAGAGTGAGAGACAGAGACAGACAGGAGAGGAAGAAAGACAGAGCAAGAGAGTAAGATGGAGCAAACGAGAGACAGAGACAGACAGACAGAAAGAGACAGACAATGAGACAGACAAAGAGACAAACAGAGAGCACCCAGCTGTTACATTCCCCAATTGTGAATCTGAATCGGAAGGTGTTGAGCGACCACATATGTTTTCCATTAACCTAGCCTTTAAACAATATACAGACCTCATATTATAAAGAGCTGTTACACAACACACACACACACACACACACACACACACACACACACACAACACATATTACTGGCAGGACAATCATTTGTTCTCTAAGTAAGCCATTTTGTCCCTTAAGCAGGCCACAACTGTAGATGAATATAATTATAACAGTTTTAATCTGACAAGCAGGCAACAGTTCAACGTGAAAAATAAAAAGTTTGTTTTTTTAAAAAACAAATTAAACAGAACCCAGCACAGATTTGCTCATGTCATATCCGGCCTAATATGAGCAAAATTATACATGAATTATACATTAATAATAAGGTGTTCCTGTAACCTTTGCAGCAGCTGAGGAGCCAGGTGTTCGGGAGACCTCAGCTTCTGTACCAGCCAGCATTTTTGAGGGCAGCACCCACACCTCCTCTTGCTTCTCTACCTTCCCTGTCCCTAATGAAGGCAGGTACCCCTTTACAGCTGGGTGAACTGGGAGAGGGGGTGGGGGCCGCTGTACTCAAGCCACGGCACACTAACGACCACCCATCCAAGAGGCGTACCACGCTCAAAGCTGCTTAACCTTAGTTTGGGGACAGCGAGAGTGCTCTGACCACA
>CM054144.1:50536476-50541476 GCA_028751875.1 Rapana venosa
GTGTGCATGAAATGTTCAGTCTAATAGTCCCATGTCAAAAAAATTCTTCATTAGATGCATTTTCTCAGTGCTATACACACGCACATTTGCACAACAAATTATAAGGTTCATCATCAACTTTGCCAGTGCCCATGACGAAAAACAAGAACAAGGTAGATCTAGTCCAGTGTATGGCAATCTAACCGACATTATCATTAACTACCTACTCCACAAACCTTGACACAATGAATCACAAAACAACAAATAAAATACAAAAGATGTATATCCACTTGTACTGATCACGCTGTGACTGTGTGTAACTTAGTGTGTACTGTACATATCATGGGTTTATCTACACACATTTCATAAAAACCTAATATTAGTAATAATAGCCTCATACATGTATACAAGCTCAGCCTCAATGCAAGTCCTCTATGGGGACTACGCACAGAACAAGTGTTTCAACAACTTCACTAAGTGGGTAGGTCATCAAGGCAATTTTTTCTGTTAGGCTAATTTCAAAACTCTATTTAAAAAAAAATGTTTTAAAGCAGACCTAGGCCTATCTGTAGGTCACTCACCCAAGAAATATTTAGACTGCCTGAAATTTGAAAACGGTCAACTTTCTAGAAAAAGCAGACGCTACATTTACAATGAAACACACGATCTCCTGTAACATGCCATTTTATCTCCTTCATAAATTATTTTCTATCTCTTCGTCAGTGAACTCAATCTAAAATTGTAACAGGTATAGATCTATACTAATGAAAATTAAAGGTGAATGGTTTTCAGTGTGCACAAGTGTGCCTTGCTAGTGACGTCAGGCATCACATCAACATGGCGGTGCCTCTAGCCTAGCATAGATCTAAGCATCTTGGAACTTCGTTTTCAAAGTTTTCTTTAGCAGAATGGTATTAACAATTTTTTTCCAGAGTCTCGCAATAAAAAAAATATTATAACAGCAACAAAATCTTTCTTACTAAACCTTTTAATCAGTAAATTTCCATCCAGGTGTGTGTGTGTGTGTGTGTGTGTGTCTAATGAAGACAAGGATACAAATGGCTATTTTTAGGATGCTAGGTAAATGGTTTACAGTTTCTGGATTACAAAGGGTGGTAACAAGAAAATAAAATGATGGCAACTTATGCCCCAAAATTTTACAACCTATTAAAATATAAAAAATCTGCTTCAATGTTAGGTTGGTTTTTTTTAGAATCAGAACTACATGGCAAATGTCTATCCAGAGTTAATTTACAAATTATCATTATTACCAGTACTGACACTCTAAGGCAACAGCCAGTGACAAGGGGATGCTAAGATAAGTATCAATGACTTTACAAGTTGCAGAGCAAGCAATGTGCAAGCTTCATTCACACACACACAACACAGAGAGAGAGAGAGAGAGAGAGAGAGAGAGAGAGAGAGAGAGAGAGATGCACATCATCAAATAAAATGTTTGCATGACTACAGGGCACATGACATAATAACTTTGAGGCAAGTGTATTTCTAATATTGGAGCTTGCAGCAAGGTGTGACCAGTGTCTGTCACGCACATGTAAATAAGTGTGTGTGTGTGTGTGTGTTGTGTGTTGTGTGTGTGTGTGGTGGAGAGAGAGAGAGAGAGAGAGAGAACAGACATATGATATAGAGAGAGACAGACTGGCAGGTACTGAGGGTAGGCAAAGACAAAGACAGACAGAGATGGGTGTTCATGCAAACAAATAATGTATACAAACAACAATGTAAAAATACTTAATTAAAACTGCGAAAAATACTTGATTTAAAAAGAAGGAGCATATATTGTAATACCACCTCATTTCTATATGATAATATAAGTGTGAGTGTTTGTATAATTTACAATCATATATATCATAAATTAACTGCCCTGCCTATGAACAACAATGATGCTGTGGAAGACAGAAGCTGTCACTTTCTCACTTGTCTCAAATTAATGATAATGTCCGACAGGGGGAAAAAATCCTTATGTCATACACACAACAGCCCCCAAATTCCAGCAAACATCCACACAACCAACTCAAATTAATGTTCAATAAAGACTAGGAAAAATTGTACAATATTCCATGTAATTGCTCAATTAAGAATTTTAGAGGAAAATAAAGGATCCCCCCACCCCACCCCCTCAAAAAAACATTTTTTAACAAACCAAAAACAAGGAGAAACAAGATGAGGAAACTTAAGTTGTATGAAAAAAAAGCACCCAGGTCTAAGGGAAATAATTCCTGCTTTTGCTCTGTGGGATTATTTGGTACTGGGTTATTTCCCTTCACCACAAGTTAGGAACGTTTTATGCTTAACTGGGCTACAGCCTATACATTCCAAGCTCTAGTTGTTCCTAGTTCCTACTTTCCACAATACACTTTATCAGTCATCACCCTCGACAGTGCTACTACCCACAAAGTGAACCCCACTGCCAATATCTTGGTTAATCTTAGATTCATTTACTGCCTGATTCACAATAAATTGTGATCTTTTATTCTTCTTCTACACCTGTCATACCATATTATGGGAGGATTAGCAAAATGATTTGAGCGTAAAACTTGTAGTGTGATGGTGACTGAAGACAGGGATTCAAACCTCTGCTGAGGTGTGTGTTAGACAAGACTCCCTCCCCATGTCAAAACTGGTATACCGACTCCACTTTCCTGAAAGTCTAGATTAGAAACGGACGACATACTGTTTGTGAAGGCATACGGAATGTTTTGTACACACAACCACCATCACCATGGTACATCATTACATGTTGTATACAAACCCAAATCTGTCTTTCAATAGCTATAGAGAAGTAAGCGAGCTATGATGGTGGGATGGATGACAGTTGTAAACATACCTAGCATGCATCCTTGCAACTGGAAATGCAACAGTGGAATGGGATTTTGGGGGAGGGGGGGGGGGAGGCAACGAGGGGGAGAGGGGGTTGTTTGGAGTAAGGAAAGGGGTGTTCCGATTAAGGAAAGGGGGTGTTGGTTGGGGTGGGGTTTTTTTTGCTTTTTGTTGGATTGGGGGTGGAGGGAAGGTTGGTTTGTTTGGGGATACGAAAAGGTTGGTTGGTTGGTTGTCTTTGGGTGGGGGGGGGGGGGGGGTCTCAACAGTATCATTTCAGCACTGAGCAAGTACCAGGATCAATATGGGCTAGCGCTGCAAGTTTCAACTTGCCCATGACACACTGCCTGAAAAACTCAGCCCAGCGCCAACAGCTCCTCCACGAATGGACAGCAATTATGAACCTGAAGTGATTGATAGTCATTCTGTCTGGCAAGGCACACCTGCCATGACAAATAAAATGCTGTGATCATTCCTGCCTGCCCTTTTGTCTCATTGATGCTGGGTTTTTGTTTTTGTGTTGTTTTGTTTTGGCTTTTCTCACAGACCTTAAGGATGCCTGGTTCTTATGTAAGCTTGAAATGTCTGCTATAAATTCCCTACTTGAGTGTGTGTGTGCATGTGTGTGTGTGTGTGTGTGTGCGAGTGTGTGTGCGCACATGCGTGTGAGGATGCATGTGTGTATGCGCAGGCCAGGGGCTGTTGCTATTGTTTATAATTTATTGTTGCCTTTGTTGCTGTTTCTAGAGTAAAGGCTTATTAGTTTAGATATACTATTAAAAACATGTATTATCTTCATCATAATCATGATCACAATCCTTATTAATTTTTGTTATTATGGTATTTTTGCTGTTAGTATTATCATGAATAAACACTTCAAAATATTATTATTATCACTATCATTGTTATTATTATATGACTATATTATCATTATTACTGTCGTTACTGGTGGTGGTGTTGTTCACTACTTTTATCTGGACAGTTTTCTATGCAGTAAGGCTGCATTTGTATGACTAGAGAGTATTTTAAAAATAAATTCAACGTTCCCTCTACCACCCTCAAACATTTCCAGGTATAACCTGGAAACTATCATCACTCTATCACCTGTAACTATCATCACTCTGATCAAGCTCAAGACCTCTTCACAACCACCCAGGCTACCCTTGGTCAGTATCTTGTCTGTCCAATGTGCACTTTATTTTTACATAAGTTGCACACCTTTACACACAACTGTACTACACGTACACAGAATGAACTGCATCAGTGCATGATCTGTTGAGCCAGCCAAAACTGATGTCTCAGTTTAGCAAATATTATATTTTATGAGATAAAATTCTAAGATTTTAAACAATCCGAAATACAATGAAAAGTATAAAAGAAATTTTTAATGGGGGGGGGGGGGGGGGGGGCAGGGTGGAAGTTAGTGTGAATATGTTAGGGATATAAAATATACTTAAAAACAAACACCACCACCCCTCCAAAAAACAAACAAACCACCAAACTTTTTAATATCTCCAACAGGGACAAATTAATGTTCAATAAAACCTCCTACAAACATAAAATCCTCCTACAGCATCCCATATGGCCACGTTTAGTTTGACACATTATTAATAATTTCACGTCAGAAAACAGATATTAATACATACAGAGACTCTTTTTCAGTGCCTCGCCACATAATAGGCAGCCATACTCCAACTTCAGAGGAAGCTTCATCTTCATTTTTAGGTCCTGCACAGAAGAGAGGCAGGGGTACTGTGCTGACAAAATCACCACCTCTTTCCATTTATGGTGGTTGCATGCCAGTCAACAATTTGACGCGGTCCTTTCAGTACTGTTGTCCACCCATTTCTTTTTCTGTCTGCCTCTTTTTCCTACCTCTCTGGAGTGCACCTCGCACATTGATCTTTGACAAGCTGCTGGATCTTGTGACATGACCATGAATACCCCAACAGTTTTTGCTCCTTCAGTTCAGTATTTTGCTCCTTCTGTTCGGTATTCAAGCCCACTTCTAGGTTACTGCTCGTGGTACATACAACCCTGGCCCACCTCTGATTTTCTTTTCTGGAAAAAATGCTTCATTGAAGGCTGTATGTAGCATCTGTGATGTCAAGAAGAGGCAAGTCAGACTTGAAGCCAAGCTATTTATTTAATTATTCTTTTATATCGATGATAATGGAATA
>CM054144.1:50546476-50563976 GCA_028751875.1 Rapana venosa
GGCAACATCTTCCATGACAAAACTCACCACCATATGGAAAAGTAAAGAGATCAGTTTCCCAATCAAACTAAAGCTCTACAAAGCCCTAATTCAGTCGATCCTGCTGTACGGAAGTGAAACCTGGACATTGACTGCTGAAACAGCAAAGCGAATCCAGTCATTCGAAACAAAATGCCATAGAAAAACTACTGGGCATATCCTGGAGAGAACGAAAGACCAACGAATTTGTCAAGAGTCAAATAACACGGCTGGCAGGTCCACAGGAACCCCTTCTCACCATCGTCAAGAAGAAAAAGCTGACATGGTTCGGCCACGTCACCCGCCCACAACACTCTGCCCAAAACAGTACTGCAGGGAACACTCGAAGGTGGCAGAAGGAGGGGAAGACAGAACAAGTCATGGATGGACATCAGAGAATGGACCAGGATGAATGACTCGGCACTACTGCGCAGAGCCGAGGACCGAGATGGATGGAGGAGGCTTACCACGGCATCGTCTTTCATGTCTCCCCCACGACCGCCAAGGTCACGGGTCTGATGATGATGTGTGTGTGTGTGTGTGTGTGTGGATGCATGCATATAGTGTGTTAGAGGCTGTTACATCTAAGATTAGAAGTTATTTTTGCACCTTTGGAGCTGCATTAAAAGATGTTATCCCCTGACCTGTGTTGCTGTTGTGTTAATGACATGCATCCGATAATAATAGCATTATATGCCACACCAACACAAACCCTTTTAATATAAACTATTAAACCACTGCCAACATAAAACCCACACCATGACATACAAAAACAGCTCACACAATCAGAAGTTATATATATATATATATATATATGTCTACGTCTGTCTCTCGCCTGATGTAGCTCTGACCTTGAAACTGGGACTGTACTGACTGGTTCTCATAAATTTATTTATTTATAAACAAAACAGTTGGATTCTTCACGATAAAGTTATAAATCTCTTCCTGTCAATATCTGTATCGTTTTATTCAAAAATCCGGGTTGATTGTTGCATACTTCTTAAAACCCCAACCCCCCCCCCCCCAAAAAAAAAGAACCATATTTTTGGCAGACAAGCAGGCCATTTATACCATAGCTAGTGGTATGCATGGGAGAGTATACTCAGGATACAATCTGCATTGATCTACATTAACACTTAATAATACAAAGACTGCAAGCAATGGGGCAGAATAATTACCCATTAGGAAGAAAGAGATCCAATTTGGGCTTTTTTTTCTGCTGTCTCCCACGATGCCTGCGGACTCTTTACTATCGCTGCTTTTGTTTGATATTGCTTATTATCTTCTCTGTGTGTTGTGTGTGTGTGTGTGTGTGTGTGTGTGTGTGTGTGTGTGTGTGTGTGTGTGTGTGTGTGTGTGTGTGTGTGTGTGTGTGTGTGTGTGTGTGGGTGTGTGAAAGAGAGACAGACAGACTGACAGACAGACACACTGACTGACTGACTGATTGACAGACAGAGAGTGGGACTAGGAGGGAGAATGTGCTTAGTGGCCGGAGGGAGGGGGGTGGGATCTTTCTTTTTCTTTACTTTGTCTTTCTTCATTTGGATTACATGACTTTCTGCTTGGTCTCTGTTGTAGCATCCTTCAGACAGAACCCAATACAATATTCAATACATTTTTTTTTTTATTCCGAAGCCACCTTGAGACCTGTGTTCCTGTTTGTTAATTAACATTGTGCTCTCAGCCAATGCTTCCTATCCTTTCCAGTAAGACCATTACTTAGCAGGAACCTTCAGCCTCCATAGGTTATTTTTCCCCCATCAATGTAACCTACAGCCAAACATCAGTGAAGGTCACCTCCAGCCATCTGTATACAAGTTAGTATGTATGCTGCAGTGAAAGCATTAGAAGCGTTAAAAGTTCAAAGAACACGGAGTAGAACTCTATCAGAGAAGGAGTCAAATTATCAGGCACATCTGCCGAGGAGGTTCGCCGTTTGGTCAGATAACATTTCTATCTGAAGATACGGCTCCAGGTGCACACAGCACAGGCAGGCAGCCAGACAGCTCTTTCCATGTTTGTTATGAATAATAGAACAGTTAGAACTTAGAACCATCACAATCAGCTCAGGTTACACTAGATCTTCTTCTCAGTCAGACCAGCCTTCGTGACTTTCCCACAGGAATGCAAAAAGTAATTAATTACTGAATGTATGGTTTCAATGTAACAGTATACTAAAAATGAACTGCCGTGTTACATCTGAATCTGCGTCAACATCTGCTTTCATTTTATGATACGGATCAGGTCCGGGGAAAAGTGGGGAGGAAAACACTCTCTGAAATATACTTTGTATTGTGCTGTATACTTTTAGTCATTTGCATGATTTGGCTTTAAGTAGGTCTGTAACATGCCAAGCTATTGCTTTAGTTGTGTGTTTTTTAAACAATAGTGAATAGTACTTATTAGTACCAATATGTTAAACAATTCCATATAATGATATATATATGCCATGCTCAAGTTGATTGAACACACACTCCAAACAATTTTTTTTTTTTTTACACACGAGTTTGAATGTGCTGAAGGATTTTTTTTTTTTTTACCATGTGCACATATATATGTGTGCCTGTGTGTGTGAGAGGTATTAAGGTCAAGTTGCACAGCACATGCAACATCATATTAACTAGTAATTGAATAAGTGTAGATGTACAGTATATTATATCATGATGCTAATGATAGATCCCTTTGACTAGATGGTAGCTTTATAGTTTATCTCTACAAAAACTTATCCTCCCATATATATGTCTTGCATCATTCTCCATGACTAAATTGGCATGTATATATTATATATATATGTCACACTCTTTTCTTGCGTTGTTTGGTGAGGGCAGGGGGTGGGGTGTCCTTGTTACACATATCCATGAGAGACACATGAGCACACTTCTCAATTTCCCAATTCAGAGACAAGTACTAGATAAGTGCTAAGCTACACCAATGGAACAGCAGCTGCATGGAACCTGTCAAGCCTTCATTCAATGAACATGACGACAGAAAGAAATATGTACACATATAATGTTGTTGCTTATTTCAAGCAGTTGTTCGCTCTATCACTACAACAGTAAAGCAAATAAACAGACAAACAAGCTGACAAACTGACAAAGGAGGACTTTCCAGTTTCTCTAGTCTGTCCACACACCAACATCTTGGCTGACCAGATGGTGATGAACAAAACTAAGCCCTGCTGTGCTGACTGCGCTCGTGTCAAGTGTAACACTAACAGTTGCTGAACTTGTTCACTGAATGTTCAAGTCAAGTCAATGTCGTGATAAGCAATGTTTTAGTAAGTTTGCTGGCTAAATCAAAGACGGAGTGTTGGAAGTTCTAGTGTGTATTTTTCAAATATGATTCTTTATGAAGTTCTTCGAGTTTAGGAGCTTTCATTCAAAGAACTGTTGGGTGTGTTGCACAGTGCAATGTATATGTATACACACACTCACCACACCAACATACAATGAAAGATCACACAGCTCCTGTAATACCCTCGGATTCAACAACATCAAACTGTTCTGTAAACAAACTGCTTTGTGAACTATACAGATTATCTATGAAAGCCAGTAGCACAACTGCCCAGGCCCTTATCCCCACTGTGACCTTCCAAACCAAAGCACTTCAAAATTGATTGATTCATTTACTAACAATGAAACATTAATAATGGAATTGTGGCCATTCCTGATTCATTAACACAACAACTGCAACTACAACAAAACAACAAAAACAACAACACACAACACACATACACACACACACACACACACACACAAACACACACACAGAAACACACACACTTCACTCACACACAGTCTCACTTGCATGCACACACACACACAGAGTCACACACGCTGGCACGCACGCAGTTCACACGCACGCACGCATGCACACACACACACACACACACAGAAAGACAGACTGAGACTGAGAGACAAAGAGAGACAGAGTCTACAGAGAGAAAACCAGACAGAGGACTACAGGGGGTTGCATGCAGACAGAAGAGGAAATTGAGACGACAAGCAAAATATATCAAAATGATTAGACTATGAACAGATCTATGCAAGCCTATTGTATTGAATTGTATACCACTTTAAGTCACAGCAGATTTTGCTGCATGAAATCCAGACTGCTCTCCCCAGGGTGAACGCATCACCACAAGAACAGCGCCACCCATTATTTTTTTCCCCTGTCTGATACATAATTTGTTTGGACCCTATCAGAGAGCCTTTTATAGAAGTTTGCCAGAGGCAACTCTCTTGTTGATGTGGGTTCTTTCACATGCGCTAAATGCGTGTTGCACACAGGATCTCATATGAAAGACTAGCACCAAGACCACCACACATGGTGGTCTAGTGGATTTGGGGGGGGGGGGGGGGGGGGGGGTTGGGGGCACAAACAGGGATCGAACCACCACAAACTTCAAACTCAAGACTTTTCACTTTCTAGGCATAGGCGTTACTCTAGACCACCAATCCACTGATCAATCTAAGTGTCAGACCTGTATAGCTATCGAAGGGAAGCTCTGGCGTAGGGGAAAAAAACAAACATTTTTCCAGACAGACCGACCTGAGACACAAAAACACAAACAAACAAAACACAAAGCAAGGCTGACAGAGACAATGTGACTGTAGACTGTTTGAACTTGGTAAGAAGAGCTGGAGGGTAGAATATAATTATAACTGACAATTATGCCCTGGTAAGTTTAGAAATAGATGTTAAATATTGATCTGATTATTCAATCAGTTTAGGGCACAACACTATCCTGTGAATTTCAATCTGATATACATAGTATACTATTGAGACAGGTCACAACACAGCTTTTTCTAAGTTCTATTACAATAATGATAGAAGTTTGAGTGTTTTTTAAAGATAACTCACAAATTGTCAAATTAACTATTCATTATATGAGAACATTCATAAGGTAAAATTAAAGGCACACAATTATGCATGCCCATGTGAGCACTTGCATGTGTAGTTGTGTACACACACATATTCATGCACATACATGCACATACACGCACACACTCTTACATTAGTAATATTAATATTATTTATTATGAAAATACTCGTAAACTGGTAAAGTAAAATCCGAAGGCACACACATACATGTATGCCCGGGCCCATGTGAGCACTCACACACACACACACACACATGCGCATGATACATATAACAGCACAGGGTTGAACCTGGCAAAGCCCATCTAACTCAAGGTTGCAGGGTGCATGCAGAACATGTACCTGTAGTGTCATAACTGACCAAGGACTAGTCTTCTATTAAAAGTGAAAGGACTTTTTTATGCGTGTGCAAGATGTTATAATTACTGCATCTTCACACAAGATTTCTTGGGAATGGGCTCATGGGAGTCGAGTCAGTACCAATGTTAAGTCTTTGAGGACACTTTTCATAATCTGCACCTATCACAAGTTTGAATTTGGAGCTCTAACCACAAGGTACTATATAGACAGTATTAAGAAAGAGATGTACATGGATTTATGAATAGGGAAAAAAAACCATGAAAAACCCGATGGCAGTTATTCCTAAGACTTAGACTAGAGTAGACAGTAAGACTACAGTAATTGACTGATTTGGATTTGGCACTGAGAACATATGCCACAACTTAGGGGTGTGTACTAGAAAACTTTCAACTTGAGTAAAATGACACGAGCCATACTTTGTACAACCAAGGACAAATTCTACAAAACAAGCTAATGATTGTGAAACAGTTCAGGGACAAACAATTAAGACACTAACTCAGTAACTGTAACTGGTAACAGGACAGCATGCAGTGAATGGTGCTGACAGAGTAACTTAGTAAGGGAACCAAAACAAACTCTTCCCTTTTTTTGGAGGAGGGGGGGCAGGGGGGAGCCCAGTGGTTAGAACACTGAGCTTGCAAATTCAATCTGACAGTGCCAGTTCAAGCCACATCTAAGACATCCATTGACAGACCATGGTATTTTTCCCTGGGAGTGAACATCATCAATACTGATTCCACTTCCCCAAAAGTCCTTCGGACAAAACATTTAAACTGAGGTCCCATGGACAAACTCACATGAACATATTGCACATATATGCCAAAGCCTGTTCCACCTTTTGGAAATGGAAGAGAAGCCCATTGCATGCTGGTTGGAATCAAGACCCTTTACAAAAATGCATACACACTGGTGTATTGTCAGTTTAAGTAAGTTCACCGAAATCAAATAGTGGGCAAACAGTCGAATACACAAAACCTTTGCATTGATGAACCATGGAATTCTTGCAAAAGAACAAAAAGAAAAACCAAGAAATTTCTCATCATGTTTGGCCTTAATGGAGGTTGTCACAGCTACGACAGAATTAGCAGATCTATCTTCTCAGCTTTTCAAACGGCTACACTGTTCACACTTTGTAATTATCGTGTAATGAAACGTCAATGACTTTTCCATATTCATGTGAGAGAGAAGGCAGTACTGAATGTGAATACTGCCAGCTTCACTAAATCTGGAACAATCATCATCATGACCGTTGCCGATACAACGGTCACACGGAGAAGGGCCAGTGACCGACGAGCGACCAACGGCACATGTTACAGCTTGCGACTTCCGCAATGTTGCAAGACGTAAACGACCCCACACTTACAGTGGCCAGACGAGCTTAGACTCCATGATTTGAGAAGTCTCAACTCGAAATTGGATAGTCCTAAAACTTAGTTCTCCTTTTCATCGAAACAGGAAACGAACGAACAAAATGAAAATGTCACTTCCTGGTTTGTCATGGGACAGTTTAACCGAGTTTTGTAAGCCTTTACATTTGATCCCCAAAAGCAATTCTACGCGTGAAACACATGTTAACATATCGGTAAACATCATACGAGTCATGACCGAAGTAATCAAACGCTTTACCTGCCAAAAGAAGAAGTTCAAGACCAGCCGAGGACGGCTGCTTCGCTGCCATGTTGCACAGTAGTAAACAGGGAAGAATCCGTCCGCGTGCCAGCTGCGATTTACACCGGAAACTAGCAGACGAGGATCAAAGAGAGGCGACCGAGATAATCTAGTTCGGTGTTTCGATATTTGTTCACATGGACACTGACTCTAATTTGTCAACTAATGAACAGTGCGACATTGAAAAATGATTACATGAACAAACGTTATTTTTTGATAGGTACATCTGTGCCTTGTCCTTTTGTTCTCAGAGCGGACGAAGACAGGTAGTGGAAAGGCAGATACACGTTTGGTCGCGTGTGAGGCAAGTTCCGAACACGTGGCTTGAAAACAGCCCCCAAAGGCGGAAGCAAGGACATCGAAGATGGAATAGCCTAATGCTAAGAGAGAATCCGTACTTTGTTTGCACGTCATATGAATGAAGGAGATTTACAAACTTTCGCTTTAAGCTTGTCCTTTAAATCGATCGCAAACAGGTGTCCTAAACTAGAGTGCTTTGGTATAATCATGTTTTCATGAGAAAACCGAAAGTAGTGAAACAACTGTTTAAAAAAAAAAAAAACTCGGTCGAAACTAGGTCATACAGTTTCATCATCTCTGTTTGTTGTCAAAATATACGAGTTGTTTCACGAATACGGTCTTTTTCCGTTTACATCAATGCCGGTAACTGACGAAAAAACATTATCAACTTTAAAATAAAAATAAAATAAAAAGAAACAAGACAACTCTATACAAGTACTTTAAGCATAACTGAAGGTCACCGGTCTGATCAACTATTTATTAACAAGTTGGCTGCATTTTTGGCCTTGAATCCAGACTTTTTTATTTTCTGAAGACCTATGCTTACACTGCAGATAAAACACATTTGGATAGGCAGAAACAATTCCAATGTGATTGCTTTTTCAAACCTTACTGACACTATATATAGGCAATTTATCTATGCCACCTCACTGAACCTTAACAATGAAAAGAATTTGATTTGATTTTTCAGACTATCCAGTACTGTTCTGTTTTTAGCTTGTTTGTTGTTGGGGGTTTTTTGGGGGGGGTGGGGGGGGGTGGCTTCATTTGTAAGACATTTTATTTGCCACACTTAACCTACTTGCAACTCCAAACAAACTCTAGAAATTAAAACCACACTAAAAAATAGTGTTTACAAGTTAGCACTACCTGCACACCCTCAGACAGTCTCAGAGCATGCGTGTGCACACACACACACACACACATTCTCTCACACACACACACACATTCAAACACACACACACACACACACACACACACAGAAAGCGCAGTCACAACTGACATCATATTCTTACTGGCTTGCAGTGGAGGAGTAAAACAGACAGAAAGACTTATCAACAGCAGCCATACCAAAAAAAAGTGTTCACAGAAACTGATGGGTAAAGCCAGCTTGGTCATGCCTGACAGTTACACAGAAACAGGCAAAAAGACATATGTTTTTAGTGTACATCACTTTTAGCCAAAATAGATAATAATTATAGTTGATGTTTTTGTTGTGTCAAATAAGTCTACATGATTTAAATGGCAATAAAATATTCTGAATCTGAATCTGAATCTGAATCTGAATCTATGAACAGACAGACGGTAGAGAAAAACAGACAGAGTGTAGATTATAGATAGAAACAGACAGAGGGTAGGTAGAAACAGACAGAGGGTAGACAGAAACAGACACAGGGTAGATAGAAACAGACAGAGGGTAGACAGAAACAGACACAGGGTAGATAGAAACAGACAGAGGGTAGATAGAAACAGACAGAGGGTAGATAGAAACAGACAGAGAGAGGGTAGATTATAGATAGAAACAGACACAGGGTAGATAGAAACAAACACAGGGTAGATAGAAACAGACACAGGGTAGATAGAAACAAACACAGGGTAGATAGAAACAGACACAGGGTAGATAGAAACAGACACAGGGTAGACAGAAACAGACAGAGGGTAGATAGAAACAGGCAGAGAGAGGGTATATTATAGATAGAAAGACAGACAGACAGATGGTAGATATATACAGACTAGAACAGACAGAGGGTAGACAGAAACATAGAGTAGAAGAAACAGACACAGGGTAGGTAGAAACAGACAGACAGAGGATAGACAGAAACAGCAGAGAGAGAACAGAAACAAGGTAGACAGAAACAGACAGGGTAGACAGAAACAGACAGAGGGTAGACAGAAACAGAGGGTAGACAGAAACAGACAGGGTAGATAGAAACAGACAGAGGATAGACAGAAAAGAACAGAAACAGCAGAGGTAGATAGAAACAGACAGAGGGTAGACAGAAACAGAGGTAGAAGAAACAGACACAGGTAGACAGAAACAGACAGAGGATAGACAGAAACAGACAGAGGGTAAGACAAACACAGGAGAGAAAAACACAGTAGATAGAAACAGACAAGGATAGACAGAAACAGACAGAGGATAGACAGAAACAGACAGAGGATAGACAGAAACAGACAGAGGATAGAACAGAAACAGACAGAGAGTAGATAGAAACAGACAGAGGATAGACAGAAACAGACAGAGGATAGACAGAAACAGACAGAGATAGACAGAAACAGACAGAGGATAGAGACAGAAACAGACACAGGGTAGATAAGAAACAGACAGACGAGGATAGACAGAAACAGACAGAGGTAGACAGAAACAGACAGAGGATAGACAGAAACAGACAGAGAGAAAGACAAGAAACAGCAGAGGATAGACAGAAACAGACAAAGGTAGACAGAAACAGACAGAGAGATAAAGACAAGAAACAGACAGAGGATAGACAGAAACAGACAGAGGGTAGACAGAAACAGACAGAGGATAGACAGAAACAGACAGAAGATAGACAGAAACAGACAGAGGATAGACAGAAACAGACAGAGGATAGACAGAAACAGACAGAGGATAGACAGAAACAGACAGAGGATAGACAGAAACAGACAGAGGATAGACAGAAACAGACAGAGGATAGACAGAAACAGACACAGGGTAGACAGAAACAGACAGAGGATAGACAGAAACAGACAGAGGATAGACAGAAACAGGCAGAGGATAGACAGAAACAGACAGACTGATAGTAGATTGAAACAAGACAGAAACAGTCTCAGACACTGGCAAGTAACACATGGTATAGTGCTGACATTGCATCATTGCAGAAAGAGAGAAATGGGCAGAGAGAGAGAATACAGACCACACACACACACACACACACACACACACACACACACACACACACACACACACACGCACACACACACGCACACACACACACACACACATCACACACACACACAACACACACACACACAGACATGAAAACAAACACAACACACACACAGCACACACACACACACACACACCACACACACACACGCACGCACACACACAACATACAATCACAGAAAGCGATAACAGCACAAGTCACAACTGACATAACATGACTGACTACGAACTGAAAACATTGCCTTGCTCAAAAGACAATTGATGAATGCCCACACAGAGTCACAGCATGTTAGAAGGAAAGAAAAACAAAAATGAAAAGAAAAAAAAACAAAGGATACTATAATATTACACAATCACTCCCATGTCTGAATTAAACAACACAGGGCATGTCTGGGGTGAAGGATTGAAAAGAGTGGTGCATTTATTCATATATCCATTTATTTCTTCTTTTATTTCAAGAGATAAGCACGCGTGTGCTTTCTTACACCCAGTCTCCGTGTACATTCACTTTTGTAAATTTTGTCACGAGTTTCCCACTGAGAGAATTGGCCTCTCTTTCGAAAGGCAGAACTGGTATTAACTTGTGTGCAAGATGTTCTGCATGTGTTAGCACATGGGTCATTGGTTTATAGTCTCATTCGAAGGACTGTAGTATCAGCAAGACAGGAAAGTCATAGAAGATAAAGCAGCAGAAAAGAAATCTAAAAAAAAACAAATCAAAAGATTGAAGTGACAGATAAAAACTGTTGCTTCAGTTAATACTACACACATGCAACAATCCCTGCCATTTTTGGAATAATAAATTTTTGGGGTATCACACTTAACAAGTACATGAGTAGACCAGTGCATATTTGTGCATTCACACACACACACACATGCATAAACATATATACAGAGCTCACTAATGTGCATGCATGCACACACACACACACACACACACACACACACACACACTAAGGCAGGCAGAGTACACATCTAGAAAGCAAAAAGTAGCCGATTCAATCCCCATTTCAAACTGAATTTTCTCCTCATCCACTAGACCTTGAGTGGTGGTCTGGGTGCTAAGTCTTTCAGATGAGATGATAAACCAAGGTCTGGTGTACAAGACATTTATTTGGCACTCACAAAAGAACCTGCGGTAACAAAAGAGTCACCCCTTGCAAGATAAGTAGAAAAAAAGCCACTCTCATTGGGAAACAAATATGCATTCAGGCAGGAGGAAAACTCTAACATAGAGGGTGGTGCTTGTATGGTAAAATGCTCTTCTCAGGGAGAGCAGGCTCAATTTTATGTGGAGAAATCTGCCATGACTGAAAGTTGTATACAATACCACACACAATAACACACACAAACACACACACAGACTTTTACACACACACACACACACAACACACCCACACACAGTTTTACACACACACACACACACACACACACACACACACACACACACACAGAGTTTCACACACACACACAAAACAACACACACACACACACACACACACACACACACACACACACTACACACCACCACCCACCATCCATCACCACCACACCCACCAACCCACCCACCCAACCCCAACTCCCAAAACTCACCTTCCCCATCCTCTTCCTCATCCTCCTCATCCTCTTCTCCTTCCTCCTCCTCCTCCCCCTCCTCCTTCTCCTCCTCCCACAGCAAGAAACGGCGTCTGCCCTGCCGCAGCTGACTCAGGTAGTGGACATCAGAATCGTCACTGTGGTCACTGTCAGAATCGCTGGTGGACGAAAAGAGCGGATCACTGCCGAAATTACTCACTCCGCCACACACGAAATCCGAGTCCTCGTCCATGCGAAATGTCTGGAAGCGGTCTCCGTCCCTCTCGGATCTGCCGCTTACCCCCACCCCTACCCCTACCCCTACCGCCATCCCTTCCCAGCCGCAGTCGGCATCCAGAGCGTGCAGACGTTCACTGAGCAATTGGACGAAGTCGCGAGGTTCCGGCAGCACGATGACTGACGGTTCACCGGTGCCGTTGAGGTCTCCTCTCTGGTACTGTGGAGAAAGAGAGACAATAACAATGTCAATGATGACAAATTCTTTTATTTCGAGGATAATGAATAAGCACTCATGTGCTTTTTTTTTTTTTTACACATCCAGTCCCCGCCCGTAGGGATAAAAAAAAAGAAAAAAGTAAAGGTGTCCCATAACCTATATAAAGGTCGTAGGGGAGCGAGGCGTCAGAGACCTCACTTCTCTAGGGCCAGCGTATTGAGGGCGGCGCCCATCTCCTCTCCCTCGCTGCTTTACCTTCCCTGACTCTAAAGAGGACAGGTACCCATTTACAGCTGGGTGAACTGGGAGACTGTACTGAAGCCAAGGCGCGAAAACGGTCACCCATCCAATTGGTAACCACGCTCGACGCTGCTTAACTTGGCTGGGGGAAAGCGAGTGCTCCGACCACTGAGCTACCCCGTCCCCACAGGGATAGGGATACATCTTAATATCCCGTAGGGATACATCTTTATAATAATAACCCAATACTTACACTAGAGAGAGAGAGAAAGAGGATGTTCACTTATAATACTGAATGCTAACAGCAATCATTTTGAAAGAAAGAAACGAAGAAAAAATAATAAGGAAGAAAAGGAGGAGAAGGAGGAGCAGATGAAACAAAGATAATGATGAAGACGATGAAAGAAAAAGAAACACACACAGGTAAAAGAAGAAATAGAAGAAGAAAAGACAAACAGACATAAGACGAAGAAACAAGCAAGAAAACAGAAGAAGAAACAAACAAAAATAAAAACAATGATTGACAAACAAAACAATTTTTTTAATACAAACACGAAAGAAGAAGAAATTGTGACAATGCTTATAAACATTGAAATCATAAAAGTGCAAGAGTACCACAAAGTTCATACAATTGCTTCCGTGCTTAAGCTCAAAAGAGATGATGACCCTTTAAAGAGAGAGAGAGAAGAGAGAGAGAGAGAGAGAGAGGGGGGGGGGGGGGGGGGGGGGGGGGGGGGCATACACAAAAATCTCACCACTGATGAACCTCGTTGCTCTAGCCAAGTGAACGAGAGGGGGGAAAAAAACTTTCCACAAGCTGAGAAATTTGTTATGACACTTTTCTCCATTTTTTTTTTTTTTTTTTAACAGAAAACAAAGTAAACCAACAAAGTATGTCTTTGTGGATTTTAGAGTCCTTGGGTAGCTCAGTGGTCGGAGCACTCGCTCTCTCCCAGCCAAGTTAAGCAGCGTCGAGCGTGGTTACCAGTTGGATGGGTGACCGTTTGCGCGCCTTGGCTTCAGTACAGTTCCCCCAGTTCACCCAGCTGTAAATGGGTACCTGCCCTCTTTAGGGTCAGGGAAGGTAAAGCAGCGAGGGAGAGGAGATGGGCGCCGCACTCAATATGCTGGCCCTAGAGAAGTGAGGTCTCTGACGCCTCGCTCCCCTACGACCTTATAGGTTATGGGACTCTTTTACCCTTTTTCTATGGGGTAAAAAAAAAATCATGGAAACATTCTAGTCATTTCAATTCACTTTATACGGTTTAATTTCATTTCAGTTGTGATTTGCTGTGCTGAAGCGGATTTCAATTGCTTTTAAAAATGATTTTAAAATATTTTGTGTGAAACGCACGAAACACGAGACGACATTGCGCGAAACCTGGTGTAAGAGAAACAACTCTGCAGGAAGCAGTTTTACAATACCACTTGCGCGGTTATCGTTCTTGAAATGCACGCAAGTCGACGGCATGTCAATTACCTCCCTTGCATTGCAGAGAGAACGATTTCAACACTATGGTCTGCAGCATTACACCAGTCACCGATACCAAGAATAACGAATTGGATCACATACATACATTTTTTAATACATCCATTTTTCTTTTTTGCACTATAGTATTCACATGAAAATGGACGTACGGAAGAAGAAAAAAGAGATGAGACTATAAACAGATGTCTTGTGTGCTAACGCACGCAGAACATATTGAGCACATGTTAAAACCTGTTCCGCATTTACGAAGACTAGGCCATTGTGTGCCGGTGGGAACGGATGACAAATTTACACAACTGCATGCACACAGGCACTAGATGTAAAAGGCATTTATATGTTTATTCATTATTCTCAAAATAGAAGTGCGTTTTTTAAACAACAACAAAAACACCAAACAAAAAGCAGGGTCTGTAGCAGGTAACTTTAAAACTTGGGGTTTTTTTCCCTGTCCTATTCATGGTGTTTATGCCAACACACACACACACACACACACACACACACATCCTTCGGATAAGACTATAAACCTAGGCCCCGTGTGCGAACGCACGCAGAACATCTTGCGCACACGTTAAATCCTGTTCCACTTTTCGTAAAAGTAGGCCATTGCGTGCCGGTGGAAATGACAAAATTTACAAAACCGCATAACACACGGGGACCGGATGTAAAAAGCACATAAGTGCTTATTCCATTATTCTTGATATAAAAGAATAAATCAAATAAAAAATAAAATAAATAAATACTACACAACCAACACAAAACACTACGCAACGCAACACAAACAGGACACCACACAACACACTACAACACACACACTACAAAACACACTACAACACACACAAAACACACCATACACACACACTACAACACACACTACACCCCCCCCCCCCCCCCACACACCACACACACTACAACACACACACTACAACCACACACACACACACAACACACACACTACAACACACACACAGTTACTAGCAGCTTTACCCTGGCTGTGGCACTGGAGACGGCGAAGGGCTCCACAGGGAGACACGACTGGGGCAGAAATGGGTCACAGTGACCTACTAAGCGACTGTCCATGTCGGGCAGTCCTGAACTCAACATCACGTCCACCATCATCTGCAACAACAAGGACAGCACAGACTTGTACACGTTACAGATCCCCTAGGTGAAAGTGAAATGTGTGTTGTTGGTGGGGTTTTTTAAAGACAAACAAACAACACACTACTTGCTTGTTGCTGCTATGCTGATTATGTTTGTTATGGCATGCTTGTTTCATGTTTATTAATGAATAAACCTTATTTAAACCAAACACACACACACACGCGCGCGCGCGGGAGGCACAGGTATAGGTAGATCACCACACACACACACCACACACACACACACAACACACGAGGCACAGGTATAGGTAGATCTCACATACACACACACACACACACGAGGCACAGGTATAAGTAGATCACACACACACACACACACGAGGCACAGGTATAAGTAGATCACACACACACACACACACACACAAGCACACACACACACACACGAGGCACATGTATAGGTAGATCACACACACACACACAAACACACACACACACACACACACACACACACACTTTCTTTTTCTCGCTTGCTATTTGTTTATCGATACCATTGTTTTTCGTGGATGCTTTTGGGTGTTTTTTTGTTTAACTGTTCCTTTGCCGTTATCAACAGTAATCATGGGTAGGTACAGTGCGTTTTCCACAAGTTTGTTCATCAAAGTCTAGCGATGCAAACGTCTCCTTTGATTGATCACTGTCATTAACATTACTCCGGCAAAAATCCTCTTCCCCGCCTTCTCTTGACCAGTCTAGTTATTTGAACGGAATAGCCTAGTGGTCAGAACATTGCGCTCGCAATCTGACGACCCGGGTTCGATTCCCGTGCAAGGGGGATATATTTTCCTCTGGAGTTAACATCAGTGCAGACTCCACTCTCTCCCAAAAGTCCTTCGGATGAGACTATAAAACGAGGTCCCGTGTGCGAACGCACGCAGAACATCTTGCGCGCACGTTAAAATCCTGTTCCGCTTTTCGTAAGAGGAGGCCATTGTGTGCCGGTGGGAACAGATGACAGAATGTACAAAAACCCGCATACACACGGGGACTGGATGTGGGGAAAAAAGCAAATAAGTGCTTATTCCATTATCCTCGATATAAAAGAATAAAATAAAAGTAAAACAAAAAAATAAAATAAATCTTACAAGCGAAATGCCACCCCCCCCCCCTCCCCCCCCCAACCTCCTACCAAATCTAGTCAGTTGAAGCTTAGACGCACTAAAGTACCTAATAATTTTTATTGCTCTTTCGCATCATAAACTGTACGTTCACTGTACTTCCACAGTCCTTTTACAGATCATGAATCCACCGAGAGGCGAGCATAGCACAGCACAGCACAGCCTTATTAGGACTGCAAACGTAAAAAGCAATCCATCATTTCTCCACACACGCATCGAGAGGCAAACAGTACACTCGTCCATTATATCGCCCCCACCCCCCCCCCCCCCCCCCCCCCCCCCCATTGCTTTAATCATGACGAAGAGCTCCGTGTGATTCACATTGAGGAAGATGATCTTTTTTCTTTTCTTTTTTTTCTAATCGAGGGAGGGTGAAAGAGTACGATTTAGAGGGAGAGAGAGGGGGGAGATGGATGGGGGAGGGAGAGGGACGGAGGGAGAGAGGGGGGGCCGGAGGAAGGGAGAGAGGGAGAGAGAGAGGGAAAGAGAGATATTTATTTTATTTATTTATTTTATTTATTCTTTTATATCGAGGATAATGAATAAGCACTCATATGCTTTTTACATCCAGTCCCCGTGTATATGCGTTTTGTAAATTTTGTCATCTGTTTCCACCGGCACACAATTGGCCTACTCTTCCGAAAAGCGGAACAGGATTTAACGTGTGCGCAAGATGTTCTGCATGCGTTCGAACACGGGCCTCGGTTTATAGTCTCATCCGAAGGAGAGAGAGAGAGAGAGAGAGAGAGAGAGAGAGAGGAGAGAGAGAGAGAGAGAGAGAGAGAGAGAGAAGAGAGAGAGAGAGAGTTTTATTTATTTTTTATTTATTCTTTCATATCGAAGATAATGCATGAATGTGTTGTGTGTGGTGTGTGTGTGCGTGTGCGTGTGTGTGTGTGTGCGCGCGTGCGTGCGTGCGTGCGTACATGCTCACACTTGGCGTATAACACCCAATAAATCTTGCGCAAGCCAGTGAGTGTGATGAAGAGCGTGTCATTCTGATTAGCTTTCTGTACAGTTTACTGGAAAAGTGTGTCGAGATAACTAAAAATTCAATATAATCGCACCCCCATCCCCCACCCCTCGCTAAAGTGTGTGTGTGTGTGTGTGTGTGTGTGTGTGTGTTGTGTGGTGTGTGTGTGTGTGTGTGTGTGTGTGTGTGTGTGTGTGTGTGTGTGTGTGTTTTGTGTGTGACTGTGTGCGTGCGTGTGTGCGTGGGTGTCTGTCTGTATGTAAGTATGATGTTTGTATGTATGTAGTACGAACGTACGTACGTGTGTGTGTATGTATGTATGCATGCATGCCTAT
>CM054144.1:50568976-50581476 GCA_028751875.1 Rapana venosa
AATTCGAAAGTACCTGTCCACTGATGCTACAGCCAAACTTGTCACTTCTCTCATTCTTTCACGTCTGGACTATTGTAATTCTCTTTTGTCTGGTCTGCCAGCATCATCTATCCACTCCCTTCAACGTATACAAAACTCCGCAGCTCGACTAGTTCTCAGAAAGAAAAAATCTGAGCACATTACCCCTCTCTTGCGATCTCTCCACTGGCTGCCTGTGCCACAGAGAGTAAATTATAAGATCAGTACCCTCTGTTACAAATGTCTCCACAAAACTGCACCCTCCTACCTCTGTGAATGTCTTAACCTGTACACTCCTTCACGTTCCCTCCGCTCTACTGCAGATACCTTGTGCCTACAAATACCTAGATTCAACCAATCCACTGTTGGCCGCCGCTCTTTCTCTATTTCGGGTCCATCGACCTGGAATGAGCTCCCTCTCTCTCTTCGCCAGAAACCTAGTTATGACACTTTTAAATCCAGCCTCAAGACATATTTATTTCAAACCTAAGATTTCCCCCCTCCTGTTTCATATCAGAGCTATCCCACCTTCACTAACCCATGTCCTATCACCCTGCTAAAGTATATGACCTAAGTGAGTGTGTGTGTGTGTGCTTTTGTAAAACATTTGACTATTGAAATTTTATTTCATAGATTTTGTCTGCAGCGCACTATGTTTGTAAATATCTGTTTGTTTAAACTATTGATCATTTATCATTGATTGCATGACTGTGTAAGATTAGGTTGAATGCATGCGCTTTGATTTGTCTTTTCAAGATATAGCGCTATATAAGTTCCATGTATTATTATTATTATTATTATTATTGTTATTATTATTATTGCTGTTGTTGTTAATCATTATTTCTCATCAATTTTATTGTGTGTGGGGTTTTTTTAATCAATTTTATTGCTGTTGATGTATTCATAGTATAATCATTAACATTATAATCATTACTATCATTATTAGTACCATTATCATCCTTATCATCATTAGCAGCAACATCATTATTATTGTTTTGTTTTGGGGTGGGTGTTGTTTTTTATTGTCATCTTCGTCACCATCGTGGTTGTTTACATAATCATTACCAAACACATCTAATATCACCCTGTCCTCAGTCACAATGGAGGTCATTGGCACGGTTTCTCGATGCTCTTGCACGACAAGAATTGGCCATATCAGCAGCTAGGCTGATTTCAGGGGCTCTAAATCAATGCCCAATATACGTCACACGTCTGTACAGGGCTCTAGTCGGAGGGGGGGGGTGGGGGGGGGGGGGGGGGGGGGGGGGGGCCGACGCATGTCTAATTTTAGATCATGATTAACACAAGCCAGTTAGACACGATTGCGAAGATTTTTACAACTATGGCCAATCGCAGGCGTCAAAAGGTAGATGGCTGTTCAGAGTATGGTTGGTTACTGGAGTCAAAAGATTGTAGGATTCTAGTGCTATGGTTGGTCACAAGAATCAAAAAGGAAGGGAATTCCTAGCAACAGAATTTCAAGAAGCTGGGGATGCTATTTAAACTGACAGCCGCCCCCCCCCCCCCCCGGAATAATACTATTCAAGATCTTCCCATGTTTGGGTTCTTTTGTCCAGAAGCGGTTCGTGTCTCAAGATGCATTCGCTGGTCAGTGGTCAATAACAGAGGTCAACAGTATCAGGATATGGTACAGGTTTGGTCATCTCTTGACGTCATCTGTCGAGTTTCATGAGGGATAATGCCACTGGGGCAATACTCCTCTAAAAGACTTGGTTCAGAGATCTACAGACTTGATCTCTTCAGCTCACCAAGGGTCATTTCCTCCCACTGCCTTCACTTCGAACTGTCTGTGATTTTAAAGTTTGAACTTTTGGACACACAAGCAACAGAAACCAATATTTTTTGTGTGTTGTTGTAGTGTGTGTGTGTGTGTGTGTGTGTGTGTGTGTGGTGTGTGTGTGTGTGTGCGCGCGAAAACGTGACTTTATCATGTATGTCTAATAGTAGAAGTCACTTTGCATAAGCAACAAGCTAAATTTGCCATGGGGTGGGGGCTTAAGATTGACTTTATGTATGTCTAATAGTAAAAGTCACTTTGCATAAGCAACAATGTAAATTTACCATGGGGTGGGGCTTAAGATTGACTTTATGTATGTAAAATAGTAGAAGTCACTTTGCATAAGCAACAATGTAAATTTACCATGGGGTGGGGCTTAAGATAAGCTGTATCTTGATGCCTTTCCCCTGCTGTATTGATGTCTGCTTATGATGTATGTGTACTGAATAAGCAATGTTTAAAACACACACACACACACACACACACACACAACAATTTGCACGTAGAAAAAATGTCCTTGCAACGTTTTTTGACATAAATAAAGCCTATGATCAAGTTTGGCATGCAAAGTTATTAAGAAAGTTGAAGACAATTGGCCTTTCCGGAAACATTTATTATTAAATCAAGAGCTTTCTTAGCAATAGATCTATTCAAGTAAAGGTAGAAAATAAATACTCAGATCCCAGATATCTTGACATGGGCTTACCACAAGGCTCCTTTATAGCACCAGTTCTATTTAATATCCTGTTACATGATCTTCCCAAACATTTGTCTCAGAACGTTGTCTTAGTACAATATGCAGATGACATATGCATGTGGATTAATGTTACCATGAAACAAAACACAACGAAAAGATCTTTAAACTATATTAAAAAACTATACCAAAAAGACCTTGATAATTTAAATAAGTACATAATTGAAAATGGCCTAAAGTTATCTACAGAAAAAACGCATATGATGCTTTTTAACAATGGTAGTAATCCAGAAAACTTGCCTGTGTTCAAAATTGAAAATGAGATAATTGAATATAAGCACTTAGTAAAGTTTTTAGGTGTTTTTCTTTCCTCAAAGTTAACTTGGAATGCC
The DNA here is from genome assembly GCA_028751875.1 of Rapana venosa. NCBI lineage: Eukaryota > Metazoa > Mollusca > Gastropoda > Neogastropoda > Muricidae > Rapana > Rapana venosa. The sequence goes on from CM054144.1 coordinate 50,571,879, forward strand.
CATATTGAATATATCTTAACTAAAGGAAGAAAATGTTTAAATCTGCTTAAAGTTGTACGAAAGCAGTATTGGGGACAAGACATTACAGTTCTGAAACATCTATCTACTTCTTTAATTAGATCTAAATTATCGTATGGACAAGAAGTTTATTTTAGTGCACCTAAATACTTACTAAAGAAGCTTCAAAGTGTAGACTGCAAGGCATATAGACTCGCTCTAGGTGTACCATTTCATGCCTCTGCACTTGATACATAATTTATAAAGAAATTGGAATGTTACCACTTCATGAGTACCGACAACTTGTATGTGCCAAATATATTCTTAGAAGTTCAACATCTGAAAACTTTGCTTCAGAAGAAATAAAAATGAGATCTGAAACAGATCTTCCCAAAAGAGCCCGAAACATAAGCTCTTTGACGACTATAAGTACCTACACATCAGATCTTTATGAGCGTTCTGACACTTTAAAATATGATGTAGACCCACAAAGGGCAATTCCAGTTTGTCCTGTTTGGGAAATGAAGCAAGCTCACTTTGATGTTGACTATATCAACATGAAAAAGAATGAAAATCCAAATATAATGGCAGTTAATGTTCATTCACATATACAACATAATTACTGTCATTGTCTTAAAATTCATACAGATGGCTCACTTTTAGATAACCATCAAGCAGGTTCAGCATTCGTCATACGGGCACTAAAAATAGAAAAGTCCTATCATGTTGGTAAAAATCGATCTGTTTTTACAGCTGAACTGATCGCTATTTTCATGGCTTTGATTTCATTTTAGATCATCCCTACTCTTTCTTTCATATATTACTTTGTGTGGATTCAAAATCAGTATTATATGCCTTAAAGTCTATAACTTATAAGCAATCAGCTAAACTTATACTTGACGTCAAATATTTCATAAATCTTCTAAGTTTAAGAGGAATTCATGTTTCCTTTTGCTGGATTCCTTCACATATAGGATTGTTTTCTAATGAGTGGGCTGATAGGGCTGCAAAGAAAGGTGCACGTAATGAAAAGGGGTCTATAGAATTGCATGTCCCTCTATCCATTGCAGAGGGTTATCGGTTGTTAGAAGAAGCATCCTTAAAAATTTATAGAAAAGTATCAGCAAAACAATCGGCTTTCACATTCAACTCTGAGTGTGAATAGTGTAGTTGAATACATTGAAAACTTAGAGATTCATACAAATGCTGTAAAAGAAAGACAACTCAAGGTATTATTTTTCAGGATAAGATTAAATGCATTCACAACAAAATTCAGCAAGGATGTTAAATGCTTATGTGGTGAATATATTTCAAATACCCATATCATACTTGAATGTGAAGTTAAAACCTCATCTCCCTGCCTTTTCTGAGAATTCCATTGAAGAAATTTTGAACAATGTTAAGTTAACAACTGATATTACTAAGGGTTTATTGTTAAGTCCTATAGGACATTTATTGTAGTTATTGTAGTTATTTTTTATTTCCATTTTTTTATTTTATTTTATTTTATTTTTTTCTGTTCTTGATTTGTTCATGTTAAGAATACTATTTCCTTTGTTATTACTATTTATTACACACACAAGCGCGCATGCATGCAGGGACGCCCACGCACACTCACACACAAAGAGTAGACCTCTCTCTCCTCTCTCTCTCTCTCTCCTCTCTCTCTCTCTCTCTCTCTCTCCTCTTTCTCTTTTTCTCTATCTCACATATTCAGTCTCCTATTTAAGGATCGTCTGGTATCACTTTAAGTGGAAAGACGTTAAAATTGAAGACTTACTTACACACACACACACACACACACACACACACACACACACACACACACACACACACACACACACTAAACAAACACAAAAAACAAGCTCTACCGTTCTCTTTAGTTCTTGTCATTTCTTAGATTTTTTCTTTTGCTTTTTTGCCTTCCCAGTCTATTTCCCTTTTCTTTAAAAAAAAACATCTCAATAGTTTGCTTTTTGGTGGGTTTTTTATTCCTCCGTTTTCCACCTGTGTTTATGGTGAAATGCATGGTTTTTTATACCCCTCCAGCGATCAGATAGTTGTACGATCAGACAGTGATACTGCAAATTTTGTTCCGTCTTCTACCGTTTAGAGTATGGTTTAGATACCAACCCGGACCCCTAAAGCCCTTCAATTCCTATCAGGGCTTTTCACCAAGTTACCTCACAACAAATCATGTTATCGGTCTTCTTCAAAACAAGCCCTGTCAGTCAGTCAGTAGCCGTTATCTCTTCCAGCACCCACCTTCACCACCGTTCAGAAGAACGCACATCACCACACGCTCATGATACCCACACACACAACCTTGCTTAATTAACCATTGTCTTCCCTAAAGGCAGATAGATAACTCTAGGCCTGGCTAACAATTCCCGCCATTGCGCTGAAATTATTTCCAGCTTCAAAAAGACGATAAAAATTTACCAAAAAAAACCCCAACCTGCATGCACACAGGGACAAGATGTAAAAAATTAAAAAAAACTCACAGAAAACAAAAACAAAAAGCGCATGAGTGCTTATTCCATTATCCTCGAAACAAAAGAATGCATTAACTCAAATTCGAAATTACAATTACCTCTAGTTAATTAAAATCTCACTTGGCGGCCTACCCAAGGATCTGCGAACAGAAACCAATAATTTGCGTTAGTTAGTTGGTCATACAAAGACCATGTGGACAATCACTGCAGGGCGGACATTCTACGCCCCTCTCGAAACTTCATGTCTAATGCCCCCACCATATCCATCATTTAGAACCACTCCAACAATACAGAATACAGACAAACCGGGCACTATATGAACTACTAAATAAAAAAAATTATGAATGACTTGGGGGAAGATCAACTAGGACAGAGGTAAATAAACAAGAATAAAGGTAAAGTAAAGGTAAAGGAGTCCCATAACCTATGTGGTCGTAGGGGAGCGAGGCGTCAGAGACCTCACTTCTCTAGGGGCCAGCATATTGAGGGCGGCGCCCATCTCCTCTCCCTCGCTGCTTTACCTTCCCTGACCCTAAAGAGGGCAGGTACCCATTTACAGCTGGGTGAACTGGGGGAACTGTACTGAAGCCAAGGCGCGCAAACGGCCACCCATCCAACTGGTAACCACGCTCGGCGCTGCTTAACTTGGCTGGGGGAAAGCCAGTGCTCCGACCACTGAGCTATCCCGTCCCCAAACAAGAATAGCGTTATACAAAGAAAAAGACAAAAGGCAGAAATAAAGAGAAAGATAGAAAAGACGGAATTTTTTTCAATATATATTTTTGGTTTAAAGCGGGGGGATACTTACTATGACAGAAGAGTTTCTTCCTCCCCACCCCTCCTCTACCACACACCACCACCACACACACACACACACACACCGTCTAATATCACTAAAGAGAACGGACTTAAAAATCGAAACACAACACACAGAACACACACACACAAGAGAGAGACCGGATTAATCAAAACGAAAGATAGAAAAGATGACATTTCTAACCCAAAACTTCCCCAAAGATAGAGGATACTCATTATGACAGAGGAGTAACTCCCTCCCCCTCTCCTCCTCCATCCAATATACACCTAAGGGCAGATAATGCAGGACAGGTAATATTATGACACATACTGGGATGGGTGTTTGATATATATATATATATATATATATATAATAGTATATATATATATATTATTTATATATATATTTTATAAAGATTTTGCATGCTATTTATTATATATGCCTTTATACGTATTTTGCAGTTCCTCGAAGTTAATCATATATCCGTGTGGAGTGGAGTCACATTTATATATATGTATATGTATATTATATATATATATATATATATATATATATATATATATATATATATATATATATATATATATATGATAGATAGATAGATAGATATAATATTATATATATAGATATATATAGATATATATATCATGGCATAATACATCAAGCGGACGCGACAGGCAGCCATTTTCGGCACAGCCTAGTCTTATACGTGTATTGGTGCATACGCACACACATAGGCCTATAATCATATGTACACAGCACAACACCACACACACACACACCCCACACACACAAACACACACACACACACACACACAAAACACACACACAACACACACAAACACACACACACACACACACACACAACACACACACACAAACACACCACACACCACACACACACAAAACACACACACACACACACACACACAAAACACACACACACAACACACACAAACACACACACACAAAACACACACACACACACAAAAACACAACACACACACACAAAACACACACACACAAAACACAAACACACACACACACTACACACACAACACAAACACACACACACAACACACACAAACACCACACAAACACACAAACACACACAAACACACACACACAACACACACACACACAACACACACACCACACACACACACACACACACAACACACACCACACACACACACACACAAAACACCACAACCACACACACACACACACACAACACACACAAACACACACACACACATACATACAGCAGCGACACGAACACAGACAGCGACAGCACACACAGAAAAACACACAGCAAGACACAAAACAACACAAACACACCCATACACACACAAGACACAGAACACACAATACAACAGCACGCGGACAACAAACAGTACTGACAGCAGGCATCACGAGGCAGACAGAGACAGACATGCACAGAGCCGATAGGACAATAACAACTACAAGAGAGACGGACATCACATTTACACAAGTGACAGAGAGACACAGAGACAGACAGACACAGAGACACTAGTCACATCAAGAGACAAAGCTCAGACAGAGGACAGAGACAGAAGCCAGAGACAGACAGACAGACACAGAGCGCGAGAGAGATGTAGATAGACAAGACAGGCAGAGAGAGACAGAGACAGACACAAACACACAGAGACAGACACAGACACACAGAGACAGACAGACACAGAGACACTAGTCACATTCTTTTTTAAAAGGCAAATGTCGTAGTCGTGGTTAGAACGTCAAATTCGAGATCTGGAATAACCCGAGAAATCGGATTCAAGTCGCCGCCATACTATCCGTTTGAGGGTTGTTGTTGTTGTTGTTGTTGTTGTTGTCGTCGTTGTGCGTTCCCCAGCTTTACACCCTGGGGGGGAAGGGGGGTGGGTGGGTAATCACCCAGAACATGCCACACTCTGACTCACTCATCCCACCTAGGAATCACTGTGAGATAGGAAGTACACCCGATGAGCAGTTAGTTTGCGTGTGTATTCATGACTCTTTTTCCAAGTACCGCGCCTTATAGGCAGCCATACTCCGACTTCAGAGGAGTTTTTTTCTTCTCTCCTTTTTATATAAAGGAGAGTGCAGATTGCTACGTTAATTAAGAGCTTTTGTCATGGTTGAAGGCAATCACAACACAACATTTTAATAATAAAAATAATAAATAATAATAATAATAATAGTAATAATAATAATAATAATAATGTATGGAATTTATCTAGCGCTGAATCTTGTAAAGCAACAAATCAATGCGCAACAACATTTTTTGTGTGTGTTAAAGTGAAGGCCTTGGCAATTAGCTGACATCAATAACTGACACAGCTTTTGGCCTGAGCCATAGAGGTGGAGAGAGAGAGAGAGCGAGAGAGAGAGAGAGAGAGAGAGAGAGAGAGGAGAGAGAGAGAGAGAGAGAGAGAGAGAGAGAGGGAGAGAGAGAGCGAGAGAGAGTCTTAGTCCTGAAGTCCATGCTGGTTCTCACGCTCCTAGTTCAGTCTCCATTCCTTCTTCGGATGAGACTATCTATGCCCCTGTGGCACTTTCTCCCATGACAGTGGAAGAACACTTCCTCCAGACCTGTCTGTCCAACACACCCAAACCTGAGGAATGGCCGATATCTGGCCTACTGACCTATCTGCCGATGAGGGACAAACTTTTCGGAATCCCTGGAGGAGGGCCTTCAGCGCACTATGGCAGCATTTGTCAGGGCCTCAGGAGTTGCTGTCTGAACGTTCGACGACGACGACGACGACGACGAAGAAGAAGAAGAAGAAGATGATGATGATGATGATGATGATGATGATGAAGAAGAAGAAGAAGAAGAAGAAGAAACTAGATAGAAGAAGAAGAAGAAGAAGAAGAACAAGAACAAGAACAAGAACAAGAACAAGAAGAAGAAGAAGACTATGATAGAAGAAAAAGAAGAAGAAGAAGAAGACTATGATACCAACCCAAAATCTCGAGCGCTAGGCTAACGCACACGCATAACAAACAACCCTGACACACAAAGTAACAAGGGCTACTTGTAAAACAGAATGATTTATATATAATAGTATATGAGTGGCGCTGCTCTTGTGGCGACGCGCTCTCCCCGCCCCAGGGGGAGAGCAGCCCGAAGTTTCACACAGCAGAGAAATCTGCCGTGACTTACTGAAAGTGGAATTTTTTTTTTTTACAATTTTTTTTAAAAAGAAAAGATTATACTTGTTTGTTCGTGTGGCTGATTCACACGACTAACACACACTCTTAGAAGTGACGGAATAAAGGCCTGCTCTCGCTGCATTGGAGTGTCGCTGCACTGCACTGCAGTGTCGCTGAATGAGTGTCGCTGCATTGGAGTGTCGCTGCATTGGAGTGTCACTGCACTGACTGGAGTGTCGCTGCATTGGAGTGTCGCTGCATTGGAGTGTCGCTGCATTGGAGTGTCACTGCACGGACTGGAGTGTCGCTGCATTGGAGTGTCGCTGCATTGGAGTGTCACTGCACGGACTGGAGTGTCGCTGCATTGGAGTGTCGCTGCATTGGAGTGTCACTGCATTGGAGTGTCACTGCACTGCACTGCAGTGTCGCTGAATGAGTGTCGCTGCACTGCACTGCAGTGTCGAGCTGCATTGGGCTACGTGCCTAAGTGCACGAACGTTCCGAGTCTGCGTTTGTGACCTCATCAATAGCTTTTCAGTTCAACTTCTGTTTGCTTGTTTGCTTGTCCTTTTTTTCTTCTGACAATGAGGTCCAATGCTACAGAACACACACACACACACACACGTACACACACACTCACATACACACACATACACATCACACACACATACACATCACATACACACACATACACATCACACACACATACACATCACACACACCACACACCAACACACACACAGAGCGCGCGCGGGCGTACAATTACCTGGTGGAAAAATCGATCACGACTTCCTCTTAGGACACTCTATCGCGTGCCAACAGGGTGACCTGTATGCGTGCGTATCTTGCCAAACCCAAACAGAGAGAGAGAGAGAGAGAGAGAGAGAGAGAGAGAGAGAGAGAGAGAGAGAGAGAGGAGAGAGAGAGAGAGAGAGAGAAAGAAAGAGAGCGAGAGAGAGAAAGAGCGAGAGAGAGAGAGAGGAAGAGAGAGAGAGCGAGAGAGAGAGAGAGAGAGAAGAGAGAGAGCGAGAGAGACAGAGACAGAGAGAGAGAAGAAACAGACACAGATCGAGCGAGCTGAGAAAGGAGAGTTAGTAAGAGGAGAGAGAGAGAGACAGAGAGAAGAGAGAAGAGATGAGAGAGAAGAGAATGACAAAGACAAATTCTTTTATTTCGAGGGTAATAAATAAGCACCCACATGTGCTTGTTGCATCCAGTCCCCGAGAGAGAGAGAGATTAGGAAAGAGAAGAAGAGAGAGAGTAGAGAGAGCAGACGACAGACAGAAGACAGACAGACAGACAGACAGAGACAACAACAGACAGAGAACAGAAAGACAGAGAGAGACAGAGACAGCAGACAGACAGAGACAGACAAAGATCGAGCGAGAGACAGACAGACAGAGACAGACAGAGACAGAGAGAGGCAGACGACACACAGAGAGACAGAGACAGACACAAAGACAGAGAGAGACAGATGAGACAGACAAAGACAGACAGAGACAACCAACAGACAAGAAGACATAGACACACAACACAACACACACACACAACAGAAGACAGAGACAGACAGATCGACGAGCGAAAGAAGAAGACAGAGACAACAGACAGAGACAGAGAGAGAGAGACAGAGAGAGAAGATAAACCCAGTCATTGAACTAGTTTGACACAGTGTCCCTCACACCTAACAATTTCTGCAGGTCTTTCTCTTAACTCGTCATGGGCTTTTCACCAAACTGCCCCCAACCCCCCACCACTACCCCTTCCCCTCACTACCCCTTCCCCTCTCTCTATCTCCCCCTTCCCCCAACCCCACCCTACTCCCCCTCCTCCCACCCTCCTTCTCTCTCTCTCTCTCTCCTCCCTCTCCTCTCTCTCTCTCTCCTCTCTCCACCCCACCACCCCACACCTACTGCCCCCCTCCCCTCTCCCCTCTCCTTGTCTCTCCAATAGTTAACCACCACCACCCCACCCTCCTTTATTTCTCTCTCCTCTCTCTCCTCTCCTCATCTCCTCTCATCATCTCTCTCTCTCTCTCCTTCTCTCTCTCTCTGGAGTTAACATCAGTGCCGACTCCACTCTCTCTCAAAAGTCCTTCGGATGAGACTAAAACCGAGGTCCCGTGTGCGAACGCACGCAAGAATCATCTTGCGCACACGTTAAAACCCGTTTCCGCTTTTCGAAGAGTAGGCCATTGTGTGCCGGTGGGAACGGGTGACAAAATTGACAAAACTGCATACACACGGGACTGGTGAAAAAAAAGTACATGTGCTTATTCCATATCCTCGAAATTAAAAAGAAATTCTCTCTCTCTCTCTCTCTCTCTCCTCATCTCTCTCTCTCATCTCTCTTCTCTCTCTCTCTCTCTCTCTCCCTTTCTCCCTCCCTCCCCTGCTACAATATCCGAGTTGACGCCAGAATTTATAGTCGTATCCATTTCATTTACAAAGAGCTCTTTTCCTTTCATTTCTTTAAAATCCACCATGTAAAATTTTCTTGTATCAATTTTATTTTGCATTCGCAAAAGAAAGTCATGTGTTATCTCCCCCTACTACTCCCCCTTGTCAATAGGCCACACTGGGCAACGACAATAAAATTGTTCGAAGCCTCCCTCTTTCTCTCTCTCTCTCTCTCAGTCATTCGCTATTAATATTTTCTTCTCATCAGAAGGGTTTTCCGTCCTAGCTGTGATTCGCAAGACCCACTGCGCATTTGTGAAAATGAGAAGGCGTGGCACGTGCGTGCGTGTGTGTGGGGTGTGTGTGTGTGTGTGTGTGTGTGTGTGTTGTGTGTTGTGTGTTGTGTGCGCGCGCGCGCACGCGCGTGCGTTGCATGCGTGTATATGTGTGGTTTGTTTTTTCTTTCACTGCATAAAATCTTTTATTCACGATTATAATTATCATTATCATATTCAAACCTTTTGGTCACGAGGTCCGAATGTTTTTTCTAGAAATAAAACTGAACCGGGTTGCGCAAACTGTATCGAAAAAAATGCAGGAAAAACTAAATCAATCAATATCTCTCTCTCTCTCTCTCTCTCTCTCTCCCCTCTCTCGCCTTTCTCTCTCTCTCCTCTCCTCCTCTCTCTCTCACTCTCTCTCTTTCAACGAACACTTAAACGGCAATGGCTGATTACTAATAACTTTATAATTAT
>CM054144.1:50611476-50618976 GCA_028751875.1 Rapana venosa
GTTTGTGTGTGTGTGAGAGAGAGTTTTTTGTGTGTGTGAGAGAGTTTGTGTGTGTGGTGAGAGAGAGAGTTGTGTGTGTGTGTGTGAGGAGAGAGTTGTGTGTGTGTGAGAGAGAGTTGTGTGTGTGAGAAAAAGAGTTGTGTGTGTGTGGGGAGAGAGTTTGTGTGTGTGTGAGAGAGTTGTGTGTGTGTGTGTGAGAGAGAGAGTTGTGTGTGTGTGGGGAAAAGAGTTGTTGTGTGTTTTGGGGAAAAGTTGTGTGTGTGTGAGAGAGAGAGAGTTGTGTGTGTGAGAAAAGAGTTGTGTGTGTGTGAAGGGGTTGTGTTGGTGTGTGAGAGAGAGAAATGTGTGTGTGAGAGAGAGAGTTGTGTGGTGTGAGAAGAGTTGTGTGTGTGTGAGAGAGAGTTTGTGTGGTGTGTGTGTGTGTGTGTGGTGTGTGTGTGTGTGGTGTGTGGGTGTGTGTGATGGTGTGTGTGAGAGAGTTGTGTGTGTGTGAGAGAGAGTTGTTGTGTGTGTGTGAGAGAAGAGAGTGTGTGGTATGAGAGAGAGTTGGTGTGGTGTGAAGAGAGTGTGTGTGTGTGGAGAGAGTTTGATGTGTGTGTGTGAGAGAGAGAGTTTGTGTGTGTGTGTGTGGTGGGGAGAGAAGAGTTGTGTGTGGTGTGAGAGAGAGTTGTGTGTGTGAGAGAGAGGTTGGGTGAGTGAGAGAGAGGTATGTGTGTGTGTGAGGAGAGTTTGTGTGTGTGTGTGGTGTGAGAGAGAGAGAGTTGGTTGTGTGTGAGAGAGAGTTGTGTGGTGTGAGAGAGAGTTGTGTGTGTGAGGAGAGAGTTGTTGTGTGTGTGTGGTGTGGTGAGAGAGAGTTGTGTGTGTGTGAGAGAGAGTTGTGTTGTGTGTGAGAGAGAGTGGTGTGGTGAGAGAGAGTTGTGTGTGTGATGAGAGAGAGAGTTGGTGTGTGTGAGAGGAGAGTAGTGAGTGTGTTGAGAGAGAGAGTTTGTGTGTGTGAAGAGAGAGTTGTGTGTGTGTGGGAGATGAGAGTTGTGTGTGTGAGAGAGAGTGTGTGTGTGTGTGAGAGAGAGAGAGAGTTGTGTGTGTGTGAGAGAGAGTTGTGGTGTGAGAGAGAGTTGTGTGTGTGTGCGAGAGTGTTGTGTGTGTGTGATGAGAGAGTTGTGTGTGTGGTGTGTGAGAGAGAGAGTTGGTGTGGTTGAGAGAGGAGTTTGTGTGGTGAGAGAGATTGTAGTTGTGTTGTGTGAGAGAGAGTTGTGTGTGTGGTGAGAGAGAGTGGTGTGTGTGTGTGAGAGAGAGAGAGTTGTGTGTGTGTGAGAGAGAGTTGTGTGTGTGTGTGAGAGAGAGTTGTGTTGTGTGTGTGTGTGTGTGTGTGTGTGAGAGAGAGAGTTGTGTGTGTGTGAGAGAGAGTTTGTGTTGTGTGTGTGTGTGTGTGTGTGTGTGTGTGTGTGTGTGTGTGTGTGAGTGTGTGTGTGTGGTGTGTGTGTGTGTGTGTGTGTGTTTTGTGGTGTGTTGCAATAGATCCGGTAACGACTATCTTTCATGTTGTGTGGGTAGGGGGGGGTGGAGGAGTGGGATGGAGGGGGGGGGGGAGGGGGTGCAATGGGTGAGGGGGAAGGGGGAAGGGGGGAGTTTGGGAAGAGGGGGAAAGGAAGGGGATGTGTGAATCAGAATCAAAAGAAGAATCTGAATACTTTATATGGACGTTGTTATGTTTGTGTGTGTGTGTGTGTGTGTGTCGTCGTGTTGGGGGTGTGTGTGTGTGTGTGTGTGTGTGTGTGTGTGTGTTGTGTGTGGTGTGTGTGTGTGTAGGGGGTGTGAGGTGGAGGGGGTTAGTGTGAGTTAGTGTGTCAGTGTGTGTGTGTGTTAATGTTAGTGTGCGTGTGTGTGTGTCTGTGGGTGTGCCCGCGCGCGCGCGTGTGTGCGTGTGTTTTGTGTGTGTGTGTGTGTTAGTGTGTGTGTGTGTGAGGATGTGTGCAGGCGTGCACATGCACACAAGCAAATGCGTGTCTGTGCACGCACACGCTCAGTCAGAATCAGGTATAAATGACTCATTTAGTCATTTCCGCGAACAATTTTCATTTACTTGTTTAAATCTCCGGTTTGTTTCCTTGTAGTTTGTTTTTCTATGGTCCATTCTTTCCACTCATGACAACGGTGATGACAACAACGCCGATAATAATAACACAATGGTCGATAATACCCCTAGTTTACAGCGCCAGCAAGAGTGTAAAAATAATAAGAGATAATTTTTTTTTAATTCTTTTATATTCTTTTATATCGAGGATAATGGAATAAACAACAAGCAGCTTTAAAAAAACAACTGCTTTTAAAAAACAAATCAACAACCAAACAAACAGCCCCCTCATCACAGAGAGAGAGAGAAAAGAGAAGAGAGAAAAGAGAGAGAAGAGAAGAGAGAGAGAGAGGGGAGAGGAGGGGGGGGGGGGGGGGGCAGACAAACACAGAGACATTGACAGGAAAAACGACAGGGAATGGAACGCGGAAAAAAAAGAGACAGGGCAGGACAAAGAAGAACAAAGCTCCATTTCGGCAACAACTTTTTTTTTTTTTAATTTAAACTATGTCCAGTATCAATTAGCGGTGACCTAATTTTCTTTTTCTCTCGCTTCCTCTTTTGTTTTCCCCCACATAAAAATTAACCCTCCTGGGAAAAACAACAACAACACAACAACCAAAAAACAACAACCAAACAACCCAAAAAGCAACTTCTCCAGTCCCTCAAAAAAAATTAAAACCAACCCCCGAACAGTACGGTCGGTTAATTTACACAGTACTTTGACGAGTCAAAAGCATTGATAAAAAAAACCGATGACATGAAAATTCCTACCAGTGAACACTTAAAAGAGAAGAAGAAAAAAGAAAAAGAAGAAAATATGGAGGGCGTAAACTTAAAACCGAAACATATAAAAAAAAAACAGAATGGGTCTTTTGGGTAACCTGCAACGAGGGAAAGCTCAGCTCATGAACAAATGAATCACCTTAGCCTTTTTTTTGCTTTTTTTTTTTTTTAAACAAACGACTTTGTTTAAAATAATGTTTTGAATATTTTTTTTTTGCCTTTTGTTTTGCTGGTCTGGCTGGCGGGTGCTGGCTCTGGCTTCTCTCTCCTGCTCACCTGTGTTTTGTGTGGTGTGTGTGTGTTGTGGGTTTTTGTGTGAAAGAGAGAGAGAGCGTGTTGTGTGGTTGTGTTGTGTTGGGGTGGTGTGTGTGTTGTGTGTGTTGTGTGTTGGGGTGTGTGTGTGTGTGTGTGTGTGTGCGCGTGTGTGTGTGTGTGTCTGTCTGTCTGTGTGTCTCACCTGTGTGTGGTGACGTGTGTGTGTGTGTGTGTGTGTGTCTCACCTCTGTGTGGTGTGTGTGTGTGTGTTGTGGTGTGGTGTGGTGTGGTGTTTGTGTTTGTGTGAGTGAGTTGTGTGTGGTGTGTGTGTGTGTGTGTGTGTGTGTGTGCGTGTGTGTGCGCGTGTGTGCGCGCGCGCGTGTGTGTTTGTGTGAGTGTGTGTGAGTTGTGTTGTGGTATGTGTGTGCGTGCGTGTGTGTGTGCGCGCGCGCGCGCGTGTGTGTGTGTGTGTGGTGTGCGCGCGCGCGCGCGCGCGCCTTTGTCTGTGTCTGTGTGTGATTGGTGGTGGTGGTAGCGGTGGTGTTTTGCTGTTTTCAGGGGTCAACGCTTCATAACCTGACACCATTTGTTTTAACTGAAGAAATATAGGTCAACCCGCAGCTGATATACCGTGGCCTACAGTTTCACCTTCCGTCAGGTTAGTGCATGCATGTCCTCTGTCACAAGCTGACAAGCGGAGAGGGAGAACATTGGTATCTTGGAAGTCCTTCTGGGAGAGGGAAAATAAAAAGGGGCAGGAGAATGGACCAAGAAGGCAGAACATAGACGAGAAGGAGGTGGTGACAAGAAGAAAAGGAGCATGCAAGGCAGAAACAAAGAGAGGGATAGAAAAGAGGGAATTCCTAGCACAGAATTTCCAGAAGGTGGAGATTGCTATTTATACTGAAGCCCCCCCCCCCCCCCCCACCCCCCCACCCCCCTCCCCCCCGGCGTCCCCACGGGGAGGAATGAATGAATGAGAGAAAGAAAGAAAGACAGAATGAATGAATGAATGAATGAATGAAGGAAGGAAGGAAGGAAGGAAGGAAGGAAGGAATGAGTCTTTTGACTTCTGAAAGTCATGACCCCGATAGTCCCAACTGCTGTGGAACCTGAAAGATTAAAGAGATAGATTTTTGTTTAATGATCCACAGAGTCAAAGAACACACAGTACACACCTATCAGTTAGTGTCTTAACCCTAAGGTGTGTGTGTGTTGTGTTGTTTTTATTTTTCATTTATTTACTGTTTTATATCGAGGATAATGGAATAAGCACTTACGTGCTTTTTTACATCCAGTCCCCGTGTGTATGCGGTTTTGTCAATTCTGCCATCTGTTCCCACCGGCACACAATGGCCTACTCTTACGAAAAGCGGAACAGGATTTAACGTGTGCGCAAGATGTTCTGCGTGCGTTCACACACGGGACCTCGGTTTATAGTCTCATCCGAAGGACTTTTGGGGAGAGTGGAGTCTGCACTGATGTTAACTCCAGGGGAAAATATCCCCTTGAACGGGAATCGAATCCGGGTCGTCAGATTGCGAGCGCAATATTCTAACCACTAGGCTATCCCGTTGTGTGTGTGTGGTGTGTTGTGTTGTGTTGTTTGTGTGTGGTGGTGGTGGTGGTGGTGTTGTGGGTGTGTGTGTGGGTGGGGGGTGTGTGTGTGTGGTGTTGTTGTTGTGGTGGTGGGGTGGTGGTGGTGGTGGTGGTGTGTGGTGGTGGTGTGTGTGTTTGTGTGTGCTAGTGTTAAAACCCATAAGCAAGATAATAATATATATATATATTATATATAATAATAATACTAATACATATATATATAGATATAATCGCATTTAGAATTTGGGTAGTGTGTGTGAGCTTAAGGTGGGTTGTATTCATTATGTACACACACACATCACATCACACACCACACACACACATCACATCACATCACATCACATCACATCACATCACATCACATCACATCACACATCACATCACATCACATCACATCAAATAACATCACAATACACCACCAGAGCAACATCGCAAGCAACAAAACAACAACGCAAACGGCATCTGCACTTTAACTTCTTCTCTCCCCTCCTCCATTTTTTTTTTTCAGGGAGTAAGAGGGAGGAGAGGAGAGGGGGGAATAGGGAAGAAAGGGAGGGGGGGGGGGGGTGGAGGTGGGGGGGTAACATTTCATCGCACTGAAATTGCGAGCGTTGACAGCTCTACTTATGCAACTTTGGCAGGTAGCATTAACACAGTGGACCGATTCAGAAGCTTGACTATCAGCTTCAACAATACTTTTATATATAAGAAGACAGAAAAGAAAGAAAGGAAGAAAGGAAGGTAGGAAGGAAGGAAAGAAGAAAGAATGAATGCAAGAAAGAAAGAAAGAAAGAAAGAACGGAATATAGGAAATCAAGAAGTAAAAGAAAGATAAAAGAAAACAAAAAAGGAAAAGAAAAAAATGGAGAAGGGGAGGTAAGACCTGCTTTTTCTCTCTCTCTCTCTCATCTCTCTCTCTCTCTCTCTCTCCTCTCCTCTCCTCTCCTCTCCCTCTCTCTCTCTCTCACTCTCCACACACCACACACACACACACACACACACACACTTTGACTTTGACTTTGACACACACACATACACATACACACACACACACCCCATCACACACACACACACACCCCATCACACACACACACACACATCACACACACACACACACACACACACACACACACACACACACAACACACACACACACACACACAACACACACACACACACACACAACACACACACACACCACGAAAACAAAACCAACAATCACCTTATAGTCTACTCGGCGTGGAACTGACTTTACTCTTACGCCCACCTCTCCTCCACCCCCCACCCCCCCAACCCCCCTACCGCCCCCCCTCCACCCCCCCCACCCCCCACACACACATACACATCATCCTTCCCCCTCCCTCCTCCCCCACCTCCCCATCACCACAACTCCCCTTCCCCAATTCCTTTAAAAATCACCTATGTTTTGGGGTGGGTGGTTTTGGGGTTGGTTTTTTTTTTTTTTAAAGACCAATTCTACTCTTTGTTCAGCTTCTTAGTTATTATGTCTCTACAACGGCTGTGGGAATTTGGTCGTTCCCCTCCCCCCCCCCCCCCCCCCCCCCCCCCCCCACCACTCCCTCCCTCACCCTGTGAACCGTGAACTGTGAACTAGAAAAAAGCAAAGACCTTCATGTGTTGTTGTGTTGGGTGGGTTTTTTTTTTAGGTTAAGGTTCTGAGGGTTGTTAATTGTGTGTGTGTGTGTGTGTGTGTGTGTGTGTGTGTGTGTGTGTGTTGTGTGTGTGTGGTGTGTGTGTGTGTGTGTGTGTGGAGGGGGGGGGGGGCGGTGGGGGAAAGAGGGGATTGGGGGTGTGGAGGGGTGGAGTGGGGTGTCGTGGGTGTGTGTGTGTGTGTGTGTGTGTTGTGGTGTGTGTGTGTGTGTGTGTGGTGTGTGTGTGTGGTTGTGTGTGTGGGAGGGGGAGGAGTGCGCGTGCGCGCGTGCGTGCGTGCGTGCGTGCGTGCGTGTGTTGTGTTGTGTGTTGCGCGCGTTTTGGTGTAGGTTTTTGTTGTTGTTTGTTGTTTTTCGGTTGTTGTTTTTTTTTTAATTTTCTTTTGTTTGGAGATCCTACAATCATGCTTTCTCTCTCTCTCTCTCTCTCCTCTCTCTCTCTCTCTCCTCTCTCTCTCTCCTCTCTCTCTCTCTCTCTCTCTCTCTTCTTCTCTTCTTCTTCTTCATCTCTCCTACGTTGCTCTTATCATCGTTCGTCATCGCCGTCGTCTCCTTCATCGTCTTAATGCAAACATCATAATTATTCTCAGAGAAGTATGTATGACCCATACCAAAATCTTTGCTTTGTCAGTTACTGACGTCAGCTGGGTCAAAGTGCCATGCCAAGACCTACACCACAATGTTGGCATGTTTGAAAATGCTATTTTGAGATTGTCTGCACTTCAGCCTTGATAAGCTCCAAAATATAACGACATGTACTCTCCCTTTAATTAAAAGGAGGCGAACAAAATAAAATGGTCTGAAGTCGGAATATGGCTGTCTGTGTTATGGCGACGTACTTTATTTTATTTATTTATTTATTTATTTATACCACTTTAAGTCACGATATTTCTCTGCGTGAAATTCGGGCTGCTCTCTCCAGGGAGAGCGCGTCGCCACAAGAGCAGCGCCACCTTTTTTTGTTTCTCTGCAACTGTATTTGCCTCCCTATCAGAGTGGCTTTTTTTTCGAAGAATTTTTGCCAAGGGACAGACAACTCTCTTGTTGCCGTGGGTTCTTTCACGTTCGCTGAATAATTATGAGTACCACACACGGAACCTCGGTATATATCGTCTC
>CM054144.1:50623976-50631476 GCA_028751875.1 Rapana venosa
TATGCCTGCGTAGAGCAGACAGGCTCTCACTCTCTGTCTTTTGTCTCTCATTCTTTATGTCAACACAACCCCTCGACACCTTTTCCCCCTTGCCTGCCTAGCCTAGCCTAGCCTGTTATGTACCCTTCCCCTGTCCTTTCTCTGTCTCTCTCTGTCTGTCTGTCTGTCTCTGTCTGTCTCTGTCTCTCTGTCTCTGTATCTCTACTTGTCTCTGTCTCTGTCTCTCCTCTCTCTCTGTATCTGTCTGTCTCTCTCTGCTCTGTTCTCTCTCTCTCCAACCCTCTCTCTGTCTCTCTCTGTCTCTGTCTGTCTCTGTCTCTGTCTTTTCTCTCTCTCTCCAACCCTCTCTCTGTCTCTGTCTGTCTGTCTCTCTCTCTCCAACTCTCTGTCTCTGTCTCTCTCTCTCTTGCCCTACTCTCCTCTCTCTCTCTCTCTCTCTCTCTTCCAACCCTCTCTCTAGCTCTGTATCTGTCTGTCTGTCTGTCTGTCTGTCTGTCTGTCTCTCTCTCTCTCTCTCTCTCTCTCTCTCTAACTCTCTCTCTCCAACCTTCTCTCTGTCTCTGTCTGTCTCTCTCTCTCTCTCTCTCTCTCTCTCTCTCTCTCTCTCTCTCTCCAACCCTCTCTCTAGCTCTGTATCTGTCTGTCTGTCTGTCTGTCTGTCTGTCTCTCTCCAACCTTCTCTCTGACTCTCTCTCTCTCTCTCTCTCTCTCTTCTTTCTTGCCCTACTCTCTCTCTCTCTCTCTCTCTCTTGCCCTACTCTCTCTCTCTCTCTCTCTCTCTCCAACCTTCTCTATGAATCACTCTGTCTCTGTCTGTCTATCTCTTTCGTCCCCCCCCCCCCCCCCCCCCCCCCCCCCCCCCCGCCTCCCCCTGAGGGTTGGATGTAAAAAAAATATATAAAAAAGTCTTATACTTATTCTATTACCTTCAGAAAATAAAAGCAAGCTCTCTCTCTCTCTCCTCTCTCTCTCTCTCTCTCTCTCTCTCTCTTCTCTCTCTCTCTCTCTCTCCCCTTGGACGTATTAGAAGAGGTAAGACAGAATTACATTCCGGTAGAGTAGACAGCCTAATTTATTTAGATTCTGTCTACTCATGGCATCTAGTCACCCTGAGATTGTGCGCAGCCTTGCTTTATATATTTGTGTAAAGCCTTTACAATAAGAGATATCTTGGTTTCTTAAGTCATATTTTTGGGGAACTGATTTTTATTGTGGTAGTTGTGGGTATACAATAACATTTTGGGGGGGGGGGGGGGGGGGGGGGGGGGAGTGTTGTGTCACTTATTTTTCTCACTAAAATACTAAGCAGTTTGGCAACTTCCTCCCTTCATGTATGGGCCAGTGGCTTTTTGTGAATAAATCTTTCGAGTTCGAGTTCTTTCTCTGGACAAAAAACATGCATGCTAGGTCGCTTTAGCCTCTTTCTGTCTGTCTGCAGGCCTGTCTGTTTGTCCAGCTGTCTGTCTTGTATACATGTCTGTGTGCCTTTGTCTATCTGTCGGTCTGACTGTTTTACTGAGGCTGCATGAGGCTGTACACACACGCATTATTTATCATAAATTATATCCATCCACACAAGCTGACAAACACATATATGCATGCACACACGTGTGCACGCTCAAGCACATCATTATGCATGCATCCAAATTGACAAGCCTATGCATACGGCACACAACACACGCGCGCGTACACATGCATGGACAAGCACACGTGCACGCAAGCGCACGAAAAAACGCATCTATATACACACCCACATACAACACAACACATCACATCACAACACAAACATACAATACACACAACACACACACACACACACACCACAACACACACACACACACACACACACACACACACACATACTTAAATGGCAATAAATATTCTGAATCTGAATCTGAATCATACAACTACACACACACACACAAAACACACACACACACACACACACACACACACACACACACAACACAACCACACACACACACACACACACACACACACACACACACACACACACACACACCACAACACAGACTTAAACTCAATCTACAGAGGAAACTTTCCCCACCACAAAACTTATATGAAAACCATAACCATGCAAAGCAACAACAACAGCAACAATAAAATTCAAAAATAGATCATAAACGTAAATAAAAGCCATAACAGACATTTCCTGATTCATGGTTTGTTGTTTTTTTTTAACGAAAAGAAAAGACAACCCCAACACATCGCCTTAGCTAACCACGAGTTGAATGTAAGACCATTAATAACTTTCTTTCTTCAAAAATATATAGATATGGGGGTTTTCTCCTCTTCTTCCAAAACAAGCTGTGTAAGCAGGAGCACACACACACACACACACACACACCACACACACACACACACACACACAAAACACACACACACACCACACACACACTCACTCACTCACACACGCACACACACACACACCCCTCACTCACACACACACACACCACACACACACACACACACCCCACACACACACACACACACTTCACACACACACACGCCTAGTCAGAGACACAAGGCAGGCACGCAGGCAGACCAGAGAGAGAAAGAGAGAGAGGGGGGAGGGGGGAGAGAAGGAGAGAGAGAGGGAGGGAGCTAGAGAGAGAGGGGAAGAGAGAGAGAGAGAGAGAAGAAGAGAGAGAGATAGGAGAGAGAGAGGAGAGAGAGGAGAGAGAGAGAGAGCGCGCATTCGCTTAATTAATCATGCATAAGGTTGACCTACCTCCCTACCCTCCTACCTCTGCCACCCCAATCCAAATCCCTCCCCCCCCCCCCCCCCCCCACCTTGCACTCCCTCCCCCCTCTTTAAAAAAAAAAAGGCTGAGGGAGTGACATGGAACGGTGGTTTGGTAAGAGGTGGTTGAAAAGGCTCTCTCTCTTTTCTCCCCTCACTCACTCACCGACTCCCTGCACGCGCGCGCACGCGCACACACACACACACCCCACACACACACTACACAACACACACACACCCACACACACACACACAAAACCACACACCACACCACACAACCCAACACACACACACACACAAAACACCCACAAACACACACACACACACACAACACCCCCAAACACACACCCAACACACACACACACACACACACACACACACACACACAACATACACACACACACCACACACACACACCACACACACACCACACACACCAAACACACACACCACACACACACAACACACACACACACACACACACCACACACACACACACCACACCACACACAACACACACACCACACACCCAACACACACACACCCCACACACACACACACAACATACACACACCACCCCACACACAAAACACACACACAAAACACACACACACACACACACACACACACATCGTCTTTATATCTTTCATTCCTGAAAGATCCTACTTTTAAACGAGCGCGCGCACACACACACACACACACAACACACACACCACACACACACACACACAAACACACACAACACACACACACACCCAACACACACAAACACACACAACACCCAACAAAACACAACAACACAAACACACCACACACCCCACACACCACACCACACACCACCAAAACACACACACACACACCACACACACCACACACAACACACACAAAACACACACACAAAACACACACACACCCAGCACACATACACAACACACACACACACCACCCCACCCAACACACACACACAACACACACACACAAAACAACACACACACACACACCCCCAACACACAAAACACACACACACACACACACATCGTCTTTTATACTTTCATTCCTGAAAGACCCCAGATTTACCGAGCTGCGCGCAAATAAAACCACACACACACACACACACACACACACACACACACACACACACCACAACACATCGTCTTTTATAACTTGCATTCCTGAAAGATCCCAGATTTACCGAGCTGCTGTGCTAAAAAACCACAACAAAACACAAAAACACACCACAAAACACACACACACACGCAACACACACACACCACCACACACCACACACAACACACACACAAAAAAAAAAAACCCACACACGCTTTTTTATTTTTCATTCCTAAAGATCCCAATTACAGCTGCTGGCTAATAAAACCACACCACAAAATTTACGTACACAACATCAGGTCAAAAGATTTGTTGGTTTTTGTTGTTGTTTTTTTGTTGTTGTTTTTTTTGCTTTTTGGGGGAACAAAAACTGAAACCACCCCCCCAAATTAATTGGGGTACTAACACCCCCGTAAGGGAAGGGGGAAAAATGAAGAAAAAAACAATCGTGAAACTATTAAAGTGACAAATATCCCAGACATAAAAACTGTAAGTGGAAACAGATGACAGAATTTACAAAACCGCATACACACGGGGACTTGATGTAAAAAAAAGCACAGGAGTGCTTATTCCATTATCCTCGATATAAAACAATAAATAAATAAAATAAATAAGTTAACAAAAAAAGTGGCCATATTTAGGACAAGGTTGCAGGGAAGGGGGGGCGGGGAGATAAAATGTGAAGATACAAAATGGGAGAGGAAAAAAAAGTAATTTACGATCGCCAAAGCCTTGTGCTGACACCAACAGTTGTCAAAATGTTCGCAGCAATTATTGAAGTGTTTAAATGCCTACCAGTGAAAATTCAATTCCTACCGCAAACTCTTATAGTTGTTATGACTAGCAGTTATTATGTTTTAAGTGGTAAACACATACACCCTCACACACACACGCACACACACACACACAGAGTCAAACAAGTTGCGCTTATATATAGCCAATAATGATAATTCAGACATTTAGCTTAAGTTGACGATCATTCAGCTATGCAATTTCATCATATCACTCAGGTTTTATTGTGCGTTTTCTTTCAATTCATTATTATTATTATTATGAACCCGTGGTTATTAAACGTTATTGATTATCCAGCCGTGAAACTTCAAGCACTAAAAAATTTTCCAGTCAGAAAGCGATGGGTAATTAGAATAATATCTCTGTGAAAAGTTAATGGAGTTAAAATGAAGGGGAGAAAGGGTTTTACAAGGACAGCAAAAAAAGATGAGGAATGGGGGTATATGGTGAGCAAATGGAAGCCACCACACCACACCACGCACGCACGCGCGCGCGCACGCACACACACACAATATTTACAAAACGCATACACACGGGAACTGGATGTTAAAAAAAAAAGCACATGAGTGCTTATTCCATTATCCTTGATATAAACGAATAAATAAATGAATGAATGAATGAATCAATAAATCAATAAATAATAAAACAACACGCGCGCGCGCCGCACGCACACACACACACACCACACACACACACACACACACACACACACAATTGGCTAAAATTCAACACTATTCAGACTCACGAGTGTTGAATGAGCTTAAAAGCTTAAGTTCAGCTTCCTCTAAGCAATTGATACCGCCCCGTCATTCCCTATACTAGCACAAACGAAACATAACCTGCAACTGACATGTCCCTCGTCTTCATTACCTTGAAACAAACAAGAGGAGCAGGAGCAGGAAGAAAACAGAAAACGGAGGAGGAAGGAGGAAAAAGAAGATAAACAACAACACCGTAAAACGACAATAACGAGCACACGAATAAGAACAACAACGACAAACAAACACAACAACAACATGACAAAGAAAGACGGGGGAAGAACGAAATATGTATCAAACCGTCGACATTTTGGCTTTATTCCACAGCTGCTCTTGAATGAAAGCTGGACTTGGACTGTTTCTTATTCAGTTCGTCTTTGAATGGCGCTTAAATGCCAAAAGTTGAGAAAAAAAACTGTTTCTTATTCAGCTCGTCTTAAAATGGCATTAAAATGCCAAAAGCTTTAAAAAAAAAACCAACAACAACAAACACACACACACAACACACACACACACACACACACACACACACGGATGATGAGACTAAAAAACCGAGGCCCCGAGTGCGAACGCACGCAGAACATCTTGCGCACACGTTAAATCCTGTTCCGCTTTTCGTAAGAGTAGGCCATTGTGTGCCGGTGGGAACATTTGACAGAATTGACAAAACCGCATACACACGGGGACTGGATGTAAAAAAAAAAAGCACATGAGTGCTTATTCCATTATCCTCGATATAAAAGAATGAATAAATAAATAAATAAATAAATAAACACACATTCTAAAGCGACTTCATACATCAGCTATAATAAATATTACATGTACACCCTTTAACATGTCCAACAAAAATGCACGGGGACTGATTTACGACGCAATAAGACAGCGCAGCAGACACGATTGTCACCAGAGAGAAGTTTCAAAGCCAGAATCAACGTACACTGTTCTTTCCATACGTTATCGTTCTGTAACCCCCCATCATCACATCCACTACAATGGCCAAGAGGTTCTATGGCACTTGGGGGGGGATGGGGGGGTGGGGGGGGGGGGGGTAGGTAGGTCCCTGAGTAGCAACTGTTTGCCTTTATCACAGAAATTGGGCTATCCGCCTGACGAATGAAAATAAACAAACAAAAAAAGATACAGTCGCGCTTTTGAAGTACTGAATCATATCGTCACGTCAACCACTTTTTGATAGCAAAAACCCCCCCCCCCCACAACTAATCAATTAAAAAGAATTTTGATCACACACACACAACACACACACCAAACACACACACACAAAACACACACACACACACAAAACACTCTTTACGAACAACATTGTCACGAAAACAGGATCGCTTAGAACGTGTTTCGAAAAGAAAAAAGGAGGAGGAGAAGGAAAGGAAGAAGAGGAGGAACAAGAGAGGAGGAGAAAGAAGAAGAAGAAGAAGAAGAAGAAGAAGAAGAAGAAGAAGAAGAAGAAGAAGAAGAAGAAAAGAAGAAGAAGAAGAAGAAGAAACCCCAGTCACCAACCAGCCACACAAACAAACTCTAAAGGATTATCTCCTTCAAATTCTTGGAATATCAAGAATGGCGAAGTTTTGTAGACTGGTTGCGCCAAAAAAATGCGGGTAACAACAGCCACATAACACACACACACACACACCACGGACACACACACACATACACACACAGACACAACACACATACACACACACACACACAAACAACACACACAAAACACCACACCACACACACACACACACCACAACAAACAACACACAAAACACCACACACACACACACACAAACAACACACACAACACCACACACACACACACACACACACACACATACACACCACACACACACACACACACACACACACAACACACATACACAACACTCACATACACAAAAACACACCACAAAAAACATACACACACATACACGCACACACACATACACACACACACACACCCACACACACACACACACAAACACCACACACAAATAAAACACAACACACCCCACACACTCCACACACCCAAACAACACACACACACACACACACATCACAACACTCACACACACACAC
>CM054144.1:50633976-50641476 GCA_028751875.1 Rapana venosa
AACAGAAGAGTTATGGAGTGGGTGTTGTGTGTGTGTGTGTGTGTGTGTGTGTGTGTGTGTGTGTGTGTGTGTTGTGTGTGTGTGTGTGTGTGTGTGTGTGTGTGAGAGAGACAGACAGACAGACAGAGACAGACAGATAGACAAACAGTATTGGAGGGAAGGGGTGGGGGGGGGGTGGAGACAAAAATAGAGAAAGATGGAAACTTATTCATAGGCAGAGTCAGAGAAAGAGCATCATTTTTATTACATATACACACCACAAACAGAGAGAAAGAGGGTAACTTTTATACCCACAATCAACAGAGAGACAACAAGTGTCAAAAAGAGAGAGAGCGAGAGAAAGATAATAACTTTGTATATTCACAGACCCACACACACACAGAGAGAGAGAGAGAGAGAGAGAGAGAGAGAGAGAGAGAGAGAGGAGAGAGAGAGAGAGGAGAGAGAGGAGAGAGAGAGAGAGAGAGAGAATCGTACAGAGAGAGGTTGTGGGATGTACGCACTATACAAACCCTGCACTCCAGCGAAATGTTCAATTCAAAGGTCGTTGTCCTGTAAAGTACTTAACGGTCAACTACACACACACACACACACACACACACAGAGTTATGAAGCGTTGCTTTTCAATGATCACAAAGACGTGAGTTTCTATGCCACGTGTGTCAAAGATACTTTCTCACAGGCGTTGTAAACAACAATCGTCACATTTTCAGAAAACAGTAATGGAGGGAGGAAACTTTAGTCACTAATTACAACTTCTCCATCGTCTTAAAAATGATTTTTCGAACCAAGCTATACAACCCACGAGAAGAGCTGGAAAGGACTTGCCACTATTTCTCCCTAACACATCTGACGGTTCAAAAAAAAGCGAAGGAGAGAAGAAGAAGAAGAAGAAGTAGATTTTTTCAAAGCTTCAATCGATTTTTTTTAAAATACAAAACAATACTTCTCGAAGAACAGCATTTTTGAGAAAGGGACCACTCGAGTTTCGGTTCCTGGATAAGCCTTCGTCAGAGATCCCAGCGGTGATTGAAAGTTGACCCTTGGCGGTGCCTTACGGCCAAACACCTCTCGTAATTCTTTTTTTTTTAATATTCATTTTATTCTTTTATATCGAGGATAATGGAATAAGCACTCATGTGCTTTTTTTTACATCCAGTCCCCGTGCGTATGCGGTTTTGTCAATTCTGTCATCTGTTCCCACCGGCGCACAATGGCCTACTCTTACGAAAAGCGGAACAGGATTTAACGTGTGCGCAAGATGTTCTGCGTGCGTTCGCACACGGGGCCTCGGTTTATAGTCTCATCTGAATGACTTTTGGGGAGAGTGGAGTCTTCTGCACTGATGGTAACTCCAGGGGAAAATCTCCCCCTTGAACGGGAATCGAACCCGGGTTGTCAGATTGCGAGCGCAATGTTCTAACCACTAGGCTATCCCGCCCCCACATTTCTACTCCACTCCTTTTCATACTCAATACTTCTCTCCTTATGTCAAAGTGTGGGTCGCATTCACAAGAATATTTGATATTCTTGTGGCCTTTTCAAGCAGCCATCGTAAATTGTTGATAAGAAGGGAAAGAAAATATGCTCATGATATACGTTGCACCAAAAAAAAAATGGAGAAGAAAATTAACACCTAGTCAATCGTTGTGCTTTTTGTTAGGAGATCCTATATCTACGTGTGTGTGTGTGTGTGTGTGTGTGTGTGTGTGTGTGTGTGTGTGTGTGTGGTGTGGTAGAGATACAGACAGACAGAGACAGACAGACAGAGGCAGACAGACAGAGAAAGAGAGGGAGGAGAGAGAGAGAGAGGGAGGAGAGAGAGAGTCAACGGTCTTAAAACATTGAATTCATATATTGGTGTATGGTGTGGGTGTGCGTGGGCGTGTTCGCACACACACGTACGTGCGTGTGTACGTGCTGCGTACATGCGTGCGTAAAAATAAGTTTTTATGTCTTCTAGTCAATGGGTTTAAATTGTGTTCACAATTGATGTGTGTGCGTGCGTGCGGGTGTTTGCGTGCGTGTGCGCATGCGCGCGTGTGTGTTGGTGTGTGTGTTCGTGACATTTTATTTGAAAACCAATATGAAATATAGCTTTTGTGTCTTGATATATTTGATGTGTATCAATCTGCCTGTCAGTATTGTAATTGCCCTTCATGGGATGATTAAAGTGTTTTTGACTTGACTTGACTTGACTTTGACTTGAGAGAGTGTAAGAACTAGGAGACAGACAGACAGACAGACGGAGAGAAGAGAGAGAGAGAGAGAGAGAGAGAGAGAGAGAGAGAGAGAGAGAGAGAGAGAGAGAAGAGAGAGAAGAACACTGAAACTATTGTTCTAGCTGATCAAAAGCCTTTCGACAACGAGGTGACGATTGATGGCAGAACGTAAACTGATGGCGGAAAAAATGAAAAAAAAACTTACACATATCCATTCTCTTAGCGATCAACTCATTATATCCACACAAAAAAGACACAGATAAACAGACAGACATACAAAGACAGCAAACAAACCAGAGAGAAGGAGAGAGAGAGAGAGAGAGAAGAGAGAGAGAGAGAGAGAGAGAGTGGGCTAGACGAGAGAGAGAGAGAGACGAGAGAGGTTCACATTGGCATGTCTCATTCCTAATGAAACATACCTTCCTGCTCGCGGTACATATTTCTGCAAATCCAGGCCGTCCCAAGCAAGATCCAACCTACTTTGTTGGTGTGGGGGTTTTTAAAGGAAAGGAAAGACCAACCAAACTAAACAACCCCCACCCTTTCATATCAAACTTCCTCCTTATCTTCTCCTATCCTCCTCCCCACCCCCCCCCCCTCCTTCATTCACGTCCACAATGAATAGCTACCCCCCCCCCCCCCCCCACCCCCCCTTACCCCCCCCACCCCCACCTCCTCTCTCTCTCTTCCTTCCAAATGGTTGTTTAGAACCGGTTTTTTTTCTCCCCCCCCCCCCTTATCCTCCCCCCCCCCCCCAACACCCCCCCCCCCCCCCCCCCCCCCCCCTTTTTTCGTTTTCATTTATTTTTCCAGTTTTCTTTTTTCCTTTTTGCCGCTCCCCTTCCTTTTCTTTTCTCCCTCCCTCCCTTCCTTCCTTACCCCGACCCTTCCCGCCCCTTTTTTTTTTAAACCAGGGTTTTTCAAGCCAAAAACCTCTCTCTCTTTTTTTTTTTTTTTTTTTTTTTTACTCAAGGGACGTGACTCACCCGTCCCCGCTTTCAAGTCGTCTCCCCCTGAATCGGAGGGGGGTTGGGGGGGGTGAACTGTGCATCCAGTGTCACTTGACCCTGCAATAGTATCTCTCTCCTGTCTTCTTGGTTGGTTTGGTTTGGTTTTTTAACCGTCTTTTCTTATTCTTGTCTTGTCTTGTCTTGTCTTGTCCTCCTTGCCTTGTTCTTCTTTCCTTTCTTCTTCTTCTTCTTCTTCTTCGACCTACTTCTTGCCACTAACAGCTTCTCTACTTGGTGTAAACAACATTTTTTTTTAAAAATTAATTCAAAACATCGTAGTACCAATACATGAAATAAAGGACAATAAGCAATGCTTATGATTTTTATGAGTAGTCTAACATTGTGCGCCCGTGTGTGTGCGCGCGCGCGTGTGTGCATGTGTGTGTGCCCTTTTAAAAAAAAAATTCTTTTATATCAAGGATAATGGAATAAGCACTCGTGTGCTTTTTTACATCCCCGTGTGTATGCGGTTTTGTAAATTTTGTCATCCGTTCCCACCGGCGCACAATGGCCTACTCTTACGAAAAGCGGAACAGGATTTAACGTGTGCGCAAGATGTTCTGCGTGCGTTCACACACGGGGCCTCGGTTTATAGTCTATATCATCCGAAGGACTTTTTGGGGAGAGTGGAGTCGGCACTGATGGTAACTCCAGGGGAAAATTATCCCCTTGAACGGGAATCGAACCCGGGTTTGTCAGATTGCGAGCGCAATGTTCTTAACCACTAGGGTATCCCGTCCCCCCTATGTGTGTGCATGCGTGCATGCATGTGTGTATGTGCACGTACGCGCACGCTAATCCCATCTTTTCTTTTTTTTTTAAATCACAACTGATTCTTAACCCTGTATACTCTGTTGAAGCCTAATGGTGAAAATTCCACAATCTTCTCCAACGCTGACATGACCTCCAATCCAATCCAATCAATCCAATCTGTGTTTATAGCCCCCCCCCTCCCCCCCTCCTTTCCCCCCCCCCCCCCCCCCCCCCCCCCCCCCCCCACCCCCCCCCCCCCCCCCCCCCCCCCCCCCCCCCCCCCCCCCCCCCCCTCCTCCCCCCGCCGACCACAGAAGGGCGTATCAGGGCTGTCAAACACCTACTATACTGCACGCGTATTATATTCTAACAACGTCCAAAAAAAAAAAATTCAAGGCACTATCTGGTCTGCATATAATTATCTATCTATCTATCTATCTGTCCCGTAGTCTGACGACCGTGGGGGCACCCTCAAAGACTCAGCAACCAGTTCCCTCCATTCTTCTCTCTGTTCTGCCTTTCTCAGGGTTTTGTTGAGTTCTAGGCCTGTCCATTCACTGATGTTATCCTCCCAGCTCTTCCTTGGTCTGCCTCTTCTTCTTCCTCCTTGGACAGTGCCTTGCAAACTGTCTTTGTAATTCCTTGGGAATTGTGACATGCCATACACTTAAGTTTACGCTTTTTCCCCGATCGTTAAAGGTTCTCATAGGGTCCCAAAGGTTTGCTGGATTCTGTTATGCACGCTTTTTGTTGCTTATGTGGTCTTTGTAGGAGATGCAAGGAGTCCGAAGCATCTCATTCCATGCCTGTACTTCCTCTCCAAATCTGCAGTCAGGGTCCATGATTCACAGGCATACAGAAAAATGGATATGACAAGGGAGGCATTAGTCTGATCTTGGAATAAGGAGTATTCTTATCTCTCCAATGGTGTTTTGTTTTTACAAAGCTGTTATTGTCTGGCTCCTGCATACTACTTTTTGGCTTTGGTCCCCGGAAAGCTAAAATTCCCCTTTTCCCCTTTTTCGCCTTTTGGGTTTTGTTATTTTGGGCCCCCCCAAAAAATTATCCCCCCCCCTTTTTGTCTTCCCCTTTACGGGGCCCCCCAAAATTTTTTTTGTTTTCCTTGGGAATTGTGCACCCCAACCACTTTTTTTTTTCCCACACTTAAATTCTCAGGGGTAATTTTTGCGATTTGAAACCCTTTTTTCAGGTTTTTTTGAAATCCAAATCTGAAAGCTCCCCCCCCCCCCTTTCCCCCCCCCTCCCCCCTCCCCCCCCCCCCCCCCCCAAAAAAAACCCCCCCCCTTCGGAAAAGGGATACTTTTTTTTGGGGTTTTTTTAAAAGGGGAAAATTTTTCCCTTCTCTTTCTCTTTACCCCTTTGAACAAGGCCCCCAGGATGGGAACTTTAAGTTTCCCCCTTTTCCCCAAACCCTTTGTTTTCCGGGGGTTTTGTTATTTTGGTTTTCTCCGATTTTCCAGCCTTTTGGGCCTTTTCCTGTTCTTGAGTGTTTTTTTTTTTGTTTGCTTTTCCCTAATTATTGGGGGGGTTTTTGGTTTCCCCTGCCCCAATGTGGATTTAGATTTTTCCCTGCTGCGTTTTTAAAAGGAAAATTTAAAAAGGGTTGAGAAAACCCACCCCTGCTCTCCAACTGGGGGGTCAAACCACCCCAAAATTTTTTGGGAAACGCATGGGGCCCCGTAATTTTAAACTTTTTTTGTTTTACAAAAAAAATTTTATCCCCAAAAGGGGTGCCCCCGTCAAACCTTCAAAAAGGAAAAATCTTTTTGGTCTTTTATGTTAAGGTCCGTTTTTATTTTGGGGTTGTTCGCGGGTTTCTGGGGGTGTTTCAATTTGTTCCTCGAAATATGGCCCCCTTTTCCTTCAGTCATTCAAAATTTGAGTGCCCTTTTGGGTGCTTGGGGTTTTGGGGAATTAGGTTGTTGAGATTTTTTTGGGGGAGGTAATGTGACGACCCCCTTTTTTGGGTTTTCCTGCTGGCTTTTAAATTTTTTTAATTTTGCATGGTTTTCCCCACCGTTGGGCCAAAGTGTTTTTTTCCCAGTTTTTCCCTTTTTGGATTGAGGGGTTTTCCCTCTTTTCCCAAAGGGGTGATTTCTGTTTTTTGTTTTCCCTTTGGTTTTTTGGACCCCCCCTTTGCTTCATATTATAATGGAGCATATTCTGTATTGGAATTTCCGGTCTATGGCATTTATTTTTTTGGGGGGTTTGAAAAACCCTTTTTTTGTGCTTTCCCCAGTTTTTCTTTTTTTTCCATTTTTTTCCCCGTGCCAAAAAGGGGGTTTTAGTATTTCCTTTTTCCCCTCTGGATCCTGTTCTTTTTTTTGCCCTTTTTTTGCTCTTTTTTTTTCATTTTCTTTTTCTTAACCCTTCCCCCTTTTCCCCCGGGTGGTGGGGCTTTTTTTTTTGGTGTTTTTTTTTTCCCGGTTTTTTTTTTGCGGCGGTTTTAAGTTTGAAAACTTTTTTTTGCCTTTTTAACGGGGGGTTTAAAATTTTGGGGGTCTTTTGTTTCTTTTTTTTCTTTAACCGGTAAAAGGTTTAAAAACCTTTTTTCCCCAAAATTTTTCTTTAATTTGGGCCCCTTTTCCCAGATCTTTGGGTTTAAATTTTTTTTTTTTTTTTTTTTTTTTTTTTTTTTTTTTTTTTTTTTTTTTTTTTTTTTTTTTTTTTTTTTTTTTTTTTTTTTTTTTTTTTTTTCCCCATTTGGGAAAATTGCCATTTTTTTTTTTTTGGGGGGAAGGGATTCATTTGGGAGGTGGTTGTATGGAAACTCCAGGGCTCAACCCTTTTTCATTTGATTGTTATTACAAGTGGCCCACAAACGCCCCCCCGTTTTCTGATCTTCTCCCATTGGCGTTCCGTCCCCTTGCACAACGGGGATGTTTTTTCTAGGGGTTGATTTTGAACCCCTTTTTACCTGGTCAAAAAATTTTTCCGGTTTATTGATCCTGATGTGGGGGGTTTTTGTAAATAGTTAAGTTAAAGGGGGGGCTTCAGGCGGATGGAAAAAAAATTGCTGGACCCGGGACCTCATGACGGGTTCACGGGGTCTTTGGAACGAAAAACCCCCCCCCGGTTCTTTTTATTGTTTTCCATGAGTTAAATTTTTGGGTTTTTTGGGGCTTTTTTTTCCCCCGTTTTTCCCCCCGCTTTTGCAAAAGGCCCCCGGGTTGCCAATGAAACTGGCCTCCATGTTCGCTTCCCTTTCCGCGCTCTTATGTTCGTAAATTCCCATTGAATGATGGGTTGTCGGCACGAATTTTGTGGTTTACATCATTTTACATACTTTCGACATCTGTCCCCGATAGAACAAAAAGGGGCGGTCCTTGGTAAACCCGGGCCGACCATCCGGTTGGAGACGGGTGTCTTTTTCATAGGTTTCTTGGGCAAATCAAACCCGGCGGAGCCATCCCCTCCAGGTCGGATTTTTGGTTGGGGTTTTTCCCCCATTGGCAGGTGGTCTGGGTTTCAGGTTTTTCCCCAAGGGATTTCGA
>CM054144.1:50648976-50651476 GCA_028751875.1 Rapana venosa
TGCCAAGTCCTTTCCACCCCGAATGTGAACCCAACTTTTCCCACCCCCGGTTCTTTAACATACAGCACACACAGACACAACACACGCGCGCGCGCGCAACAACACCACACACACACACAACACACACACACATCAGTGAAAAAACTCACTCTCCCCAAAAAGTCCTTGGGATGAATATAAACCGGGCAAGCAGCAGAACATCTTCCCCCACAGTTAAACCCCTTTTGTTTTTTGGGAAAAAAGGGGGCCTTTGTGTCCGGGAACAGATAACAAAATTCCCAAAAAACCGCATACCACGGGACGGTGTAAAAAAAAGCACATGTGCTTATTCCATTACCTCGATATAAAAGAATAAAAAAAAAAAAAAGAAGAAAGAAAAAACAAAAAACTCAAACAGTCTTGGGTTTCAATTCCACCCCAACTCTTTCTTTCTCTCTCTCCTCCCCTTTTCCTCTCTCTCTCTCTCTCTCTCCTCCCCCTTTTTCCCCTCTCTCTCTCTCTCTCTCTTCTCTCTCTCTCTCCTTTTCTCTCTCTCTGTCTTATATCCCTAAGGGACTAGATGTAAAAAAGCACATGGGTGCTTATTAATTATCGTCGAAATAAAAGAATTTGTCAGTCATTGTCATTGACACACAAACACACACACCGAAGTGAGAATAGTGTCCCTCCTAACCACATTGAATAACAGACCAAACACACACACACACACACACTCTGCATGAAACAGTAGGTGAAGTAATTTATTTGTCCTGACGTTTTATGATTTTCTTTTTTTAATTCTTAAAACATTTTTTTATTTTAAATGTGTGTGTGGACGTGAGCACGCATCGCGCAGGTGTGCGAGTAGGGTGTTTCGTGTATAGTATATCCCGAATTTATTTTTAAGATTTCCTCATCGATTTTCCTTTTTTTTTACTGGTTTAATTTAATGTAAATGATGCAATATGATGTCTTTTATAACATTAAATAATTTTTTCTTAAGTGGCTTATAAAAAAAGCAATGCATTGCTTATTTAATGTACCATCTGGAAAAAAAATTTTGACTTACTTACTTGACACACTGAAGTGAGATAGGTTTCCCCCTAACCACATTGAATAAGGGCCAAACACCACACACACACACACAACAACAACACACACACCACACCCCAAAACCCCCACACCCAACCACCAATTTAAATAGTGTTTCCTCCTAACCCATTGAATAACGAACCCCCAAAACCCCACAACACACACAAGTAAAGTCAGAATACCACCACCAGTTACCGCATTGGTAACAACCACACCCATATACAACCCCTTTCCCACCCACCCACCCCCCCCCCCCTAATTCCATTCACCCAACCTCCCATTTTTCTCCACCTCCCCCCCCCCCCCCCCCCCACCCCAAACCTCATCCTCACCTACCTCAATCCCCCCCCCTTTTAAACCCCCCTTCCCCCCCCTTTCCCATCCCCTCACCAAAACTTTGGCATTGATAGGCCTAAATGTTAGTAAGGAGTCCCTAACCCATAGGGGTAGGGGGAGCGAGGGGTCAGAACCCACTTCTCTAGGGGCCAGCTATTTAGGGCGGCCCCGTCCCCTCCCCCGCTGTTTCCTTTCCCCACCCTAAAGAGGGGAGTACCCATTAAAGCTGGGGAACTGGGGGGGAAATGTACGAAGCCAAGGCGCAAACGCAAAGGTCACCCCTCCAACTTTGGGAACCCCTCGACGCGCTTAACTTGGCTGGGGGGGCGAGTGCCCCGCCCTGACTATCCCCTCCCCCAATGATAAGTACTATAATTTTTACTCCCCGGGTTTGGTAGGGTAGGGTAGCCTACACACTACCCTACAAAGGGTTTTCCCCCGCCAAAAGGGGGCAACACCCGACCCACAAAGGGATCCACGGGTACCTTCTTTTAAATTTTGTACCCAAAAAACCCAATTTTTGCTTTCCTCCCCGCACCATTGTCCCCCAAAAACACTGCTGCATCTCCCCCCCTAACCCCACCCACCCCCCCTCCTTTTACCCCCCCCCCCCCCCCCCCCCCCCCCCCCCCCCCCCCCCCCCCCCCCCCCCCCTGCCCTCCTACCCAGCTTGCCACCCAATTGCCAACCCTTATCCCACTCCCGCCCTATTTTTGGCTAGCAGGTGGCTTCGTTGTCCCACCCCGGCCCCCCAAGAAATGGTTTAGGATGTGTACTTCGAATACCTGTGGTGGCAAAAAGTTAGGACGGTTAAATGTACTTTCAATCAAAAGATGAAAAGTGCGCACTTTTGATGTAAAAAAAATGTTAGGGACAATGAGAGAGAAGAGAGGAGAGAGAGAGAGAGAGAGGAGAGAGAGAGAGAAGAGGAGGAGAGAGGAAGAGAGAGATGAGAGAGAGAGAGGAGAGGAGAGAGAGAGAGAGAGAGAGAGAGGAGAGAGAGAGAACTCGATCTGGAACTCAAAGATTTATTCACAAAAAAGGCCATTGGCCCATACATGAAGGGGGGGTTGCTGAGCTGCTTAGTATGTTG
>CM054144.1:50656476-50663976 GCA_028751875.1 Rapana venosa
CCAAGGAAGAGCTGGGAGGATAACATCAGTGAATGGACAGGCCTAGAACTCAACAAAACCCTGAGAAGGGCAGAACAGAGAGAAGAATGGAGGGAACTGGTTGCTGAGTCTTTGAGGGTGCCCCCACGGTCGTCAGACTACGGGACAGATAGATAGATAGATAGATAGATTTATTTATTTATTTATTTATTCTTTTATATCGAGGATAATGGAATAAGCACTCGTGTGCTTTTTTTACATCCAGTCCCCGTGTGTATGCGATTTTGTAAATTTTGTCATGTGTCACCTGAAGTATTGCTGCTACACAGTTTTCGTGTGTGTGTGTGTGTGTGTGTGTGTGTGTGTGTGTGTGTGTGTGTGTGTGTGTGTGTGTGTGTGTGTGTGTGTGTGTGTGTGTGTGTGAAATAAGTTCTTCTTCTGCAGTGGATTAATGTTTAAATAAGAACAGCAGAATGTAAATTTCCATGGGTGTTGCTCACTCTGTGTGTGTGTGTGTATGCGTGCGTGTGAGCACGTGTGTGTGCCTACAGGCGCGCGCGTATGTGTGTGTGTGTGTTGTGTGTGTGTGTATGTGCACGCGCGCGCACACTCGTGTACATGTGTGAGTATTGTTTCTGTCTGTCTGTCTGCCTGCTTGACTGTCTGCTCGCGCGTTTGGGCAAATATGCATGCACACTGGAAGTGTACAAAACTGAAGTAGAAGGAACCAAATAATATCGAGGCCCAACAACAACAACAACAGCAAGGACAACAAAGCCAAGTGGTTTGAATACAATAATCATCCTATAACAAAACATGAACTTTAGTCTCAGTAAGAGCTAACTGCTCAAGCGATAAGGACCCTTATTTCTAGTGGACGTTTTATTTCCTTATGGTAGTTTTCCTGATCCCTTTTGTTTTTCCTTTTTTTTTTTAAACATTTGCACAAGGCGCACAACACGACAAACGAAGCATTCCAAATGGAACTACTGACTAACGGTTTGGGGGTGGTTTTGTGTGTGTGTGTTTTGTTTTGTTTTGTTTTGTTTGTTTGCGTTCCCACACGGGGCCTCGGTTTATAGTCTCATCCGAAGGACTTTTGGGGGAGAGTGGAGTCTGCACTGATGTTAACTCCAGGGGAAAATATCCCCCTTGAACGGGATTCGAACCCGAGTCATCAGATTGCGCGCGCAATGTTCTAACCACTATGCTATGCCGTCCCTCTCCTGTGTGCGTGCGTGCGTGCGTGCGTGCGTGCGTGCGTGCGTGCGTGCGTATGTGTGTGTGTGTGTGTGTTGTGTGTGTGTGTGTGTGTGTGTGTGTGTGTGTGTGTGTGTGTGTGTGTGTGTGTGTGGTGTGGTGTGTTATGTTCTGAGTTTACTTTTCTGACAAATTTCCGCTTCTTCCTCGTCTTCTGCTCCTTCTTCTTTCTCTTCTTCTTCTTCTTCTTTGTCTTCTTCTTCTTCGTCTTCTTCTTCTTCATCATCTCCTTCTTATTCTTCTTCACGTCCTCCTTCTTCTTCATCATCATCTCCTTCTCCTCCTCCGTCTCGCTCTTCTCCTTTTTCTTCTTCACCTTCTTCCACCCTCGCCCTTTCTTCCCAGTTTGACAAAAAAATCAAACTGAATGTCAAAGTCCTTCGGATGAGACCATAAACCGAGGCCCCGTGTGCGAACGCATGCAGAACATCTTGCGCACACGTTAAATCCTGTTCCGCTTTTCGTAAGAGTAGGCCATTGTGTGCCGGTGGGAACAGATGACAAAAATCACAAAACTGCATACACACGAGGACTGGATGTTAAAAAAAAAAAAGCACATGAATGCTTATTCCATTATCCTCGATATAAAAGAATAAAATTTTTAAAAATCAAACTAATAGAAAAACACAGCACAACAAAACACTACAACCCAAAAAAGAAGCTGAGTTTTAAAACAATTACTTCACTACAAATCACACTGTCGTCCAGTTACACTTTAAAAAAAACACAAACTTGTCATCAGTCAAAAATACTATACCACACTTATAGAATTTGGAAGAAAGAAGAAAAAACCCACCCCGAAACAGGATGTTTACAGCTACGCATCTGATACCAGTGAAGACAGAATCCATATGCAAAGTACGTGAAAGATTAATATGTCAACAGTATCGGTGTTATCTACGCACTTACATATGTATGTATGTGTGTGTATATACTTACATAGATAGATAGATAGATAGATAGATAGATAGATAGATAGATAGATAGATAGATAGATAGATAGATAGATAGATAGATAGATAGATAGATAGATAGATAGATAGGTATATCTTTAAGCAAGGGAACAAACGAATGTGTGTATATGTGTGACTGACTCACTGAGTCTGTACCATTTGTGTGTATTTGGCGCGCGGGCGAGTGTCCATACAAACCACAACACACAAAAACATATACACACATTCTCGCCACCACCACCACCACCCCCCCACACACACACACACGCACGCACGCACGCACACAACACAACACAAGATTCAAGATTTAATTCCTTTCACCCCTTTTGGGGGTATGGAGGATTACAAACAAACTCAACAGGAGAATAAACCAAACAGCAATACACCCAAAAATAATATCAATACTAACAGGAACTGAAAAGTCGCAAAATCATCACAAAATGTTACGCAAACAGTATCAAAGACTCAAGACTATTTTTAAAGTATACAGATTTCTTTAAAAGACATAATCTACACTTGTGAAAGACAATCAAAATTTCGAGAAATACCTGCAAATCTGATGAATTTGGAGAGCGACAGGAGAACTTTTCGAGATTTGCTTTTCATTAGCCTACAAAAATTACAACTGGAACATGGGATGAAGAAAATGTCGGGGAATGAAATCTTCTCGTAAATGTTTGAAGTGAGGACACTCCATGATAAAATGAAAGTCATCTCCTAAAACAGACATATTGCATTTTGAACATATTCTTTCTTCCCGTGGTATATTATGGAAACGTCCAACCTCAATAGGAAGCTTGTGACAGCTACAACGAAATTTCATAAGAGCCCCCACACACACACACACACACACACACACACACACACACCACACACACACACACACATGCACGCACACATGCACGCACGGACGCACGCAAACACGGAAACGAAACGAATTTGTATTTTCTAAGGGCAAAAGAATGGGTACAAAGGCTTCTTTTCATCCGGCCCTCCCGGGAAAAAGTAAGCACATAAACATACATATTTACAAGTAAAGTGAATCATAATTTTGACAATGTTTTTAAAAAAATTAATAATACATTAAGAATGAGAGAGAGAGAGAGAATGAGAGAGAGTGAGGGAGTGAGAGAGGGAGAGAGGGAGGGGGGAGAGAGACAGGGACAGACAGACAGAGACAGGCAGACAGGCAGGCACACACACACACACACACACACCACACACACACACACAACACACACACACACACACACACACACACACACACACACACACACACGTACACACGCGCGAACAGAGAGAGAGAGAGAGAGAGAGAGAGAGAGAGAGAGAGAGAGAGAGAGAGAGAGAGAGAGAGAGAGAGAGAGAGAGAGAGAGAGAGAGAGAGAGAGAGAGAGACAACTCGAACTCGAACTCGAATGATTTATTCACAAAAAGGCCATTGGCCCATACATGAAGGGGGTTGCCGAACTGCTTAGTATTTTGGTGCGGGTAAAAGCAATAGTAACGACAACATGTTACTGTATAACAAAAAGTCAGCTACAAAAATATGACTTAAGATAACAATATGAGAGAGAGAGACAGACAGACAGACAGACAGACAGACAGAGCACTTTTTACTCTCCCAAAACAACAATGTTCCTCTTCCGTTCCCACAATGGTTTCAACACAAGTCTTCAAAAGCTTAAAAAGCGTTTTGCTTCAAACTCGAAAATCAGGTTTCAGCCCGTCAGGGCTTCTTTTCAATTGAAACCCGCTATTACCACATGGCTTTTGTCGGCTCTCCCTTTGGAAACGCTGACTCAGATAGCTGGAGTTCAAGTTTAACGCGAAACAGTAAAACCATATGTACCGGATCGCAAGAGATCGATTATATATATATATATATATATATATATATATATATATATATATATATATATATATATATATATATATTTATTTATTTATTTATAGAGAGTGAGAGGGAGGGAGGAGAAAGAGAGAAGGGGGTGGGGGAGAGAAAAAGGGGGAGGGAAGGAGAGAGAGAGAGAAAGAGAGAGGGAGGGAGGGAGGGAGAGAGAGAGAGAGAGAGGGAAGGAGGGAGAGAGAGAAGGGGGGAGAAAGAAAGAGTGAGAGAGAGGGAGGGAGGAGAAAGAGAGAGAGGGGGGGGGGGGGGGGAAGGAGAGAGAGAGAGAGAGAGTAAGAGAGAGAGAGATAGTGAGAGAGAGAGATCTATATATGATTTATTCTGAAATTTGAAAATAGTAGTCCAAGTAACCAGTTGCAAATTCTTCATCATTTTGGAAAAAATGTTTCATCAAAGATTTTAACTAAGAAAAACAAAACAGACAGTATAATGTGTGTGTGTGTGTGTCTGTGTATGTCTGTGTCTGTGTGTGCGTGCGCGCGCGCGCGCGCGCGCGCGTGTGTGTGTGTGTGTAAGCGACAGAGACAAAGACATAGAGACAGCGAGAGCATGTATGAAGAAAAATCTTTAAAAAATGTATAACACCAAAACAACAAAACACCCAATGTGGGCAATATAATCTTATCAGAAACATGTCAGGGGTTTGGTTGGGGTGTTTTTCCTACAATAGTCAATCAGGCCATGGATTAAAAAGAATAAGAAGAGACTTGAGAAAGACAGACAAACAAACAAAACAAAAGAAAGACAGAAAGAAAGAAAGAATGCAGAACGAAAGACAGAAAGAAAGAAAGAGAAAAACCGTCCACCTCAGCAGAAATGACAACCCAAGCAAACTTCCCCCATATAAATTATATACCCCGAACCTGTTTCCTCAACCGCAACAGATAGTCACTGAAATAGCAGCGGAGCACTCAGCCGGCCATGTGTATGCACAAATATTATTATTCTTACGGTGTGCTCGCTACCAAAATGGCTTTTACCGCCAACGAAAGATTAAAAACAACTTTGCTAACGCATGCGCGGTCAAGACTATAAAAAAACAAACAAAGATGGCGCACAACGCTTAATTCCTCATTTAAACTGAAATTGACATGTTCACAGTAACTGGCATGACGTTTTTACAGTAACTATCCCTGTAAATTAACCGAAAACAGTCAAGACTGGTGCACAATGCTTCATTCCTCATTTGAATTGAAACTGACTTCTTTTTCTTTTTTTTTTAAACAGTAAGCCTAACTGTTGCTGTAAATTAACCATTAACCCTAACTGTTGCTGTAAATTAACCATTAACCCTAACTGTTGCTGTAAATTAACCATTAACCCTAACTGTTGCTGTAAATTAACCATTAACAGCAATGAAGCAATGAAATGTAATTCGAGTATATTTGATATATTTCACCATTTTTTTTTTTTCATAACTTGAAATTCTTTTGATATGCAAGTGGAGAAAATATTTTTCTCGAAAAAAGTCAGTCATCGATCTATGTTCATTTCAAGCTTTCGCTATGGTTTCATTTCCTTGTTGAGTTCTATACTTGCAAAATCGTTAGAAGAGAGTAGCAAAAGTGTTGTACAGAAAAAGACGACATATTACCGGAAGGAAGTCACATGACTTCATGTTTAAAACCATAGTCTAACCTAGAAAATCATCCAAATTTCACCCTGTGCTTGCAATCGAGACTTCCAGGAGTGGTACATTACAGACATCAAGCATTCCAGCAACTCACGTCGCCGAAAATTTCTTCCAGACGCTCTCAAGACAGAAAACTCAAGGAGAGAAAATTAGAACTTGACAGCAATGGCAACAGTATGAAACCAAAGAAAAGGGAGGAGGCTGACCAAGTCTGAGGGTCAAGGGCAGAATAATGTGATTAAAACCCAAACAAAACAAAAAACACAAAATCGTCGCACACTCCAAACTCGCCCAGGGCATAACAGAACGAAATAAAGGGGAGGTAGTTGCCTTTTGTCCCATCACCGGGGCAGAGTGGGGCAGCTGTGACGTTCCATACATAGCTGAGTTACACTGGCTACACTACACCACTACCACTACTACTACTACTACTACTAGACCTACACGCTCGTTTTATTTTGCACGACTCACTGATCAGTGACATGAGGAGGGGGCGAGGTCAGCCCATGTATGCCGCATGGCCTCAGCTTGGAGGCCGAAGACAAACATTCCATCTTCCTCGCCCCACTGAAACACATTCTTAAATTCCCTTTTTAGTAGTAGTACTACTAGTGCATAGTTTCAATCAGTTTGCTGTTCGAGAGACATTTTGGTATGGCTGGCTTTGATGATGATGATGATGATGATGATGATGTTATTGATTATGATTATGATGATGGTGGTGGTGATGATGATGACGTTGATGA
The DNA here is from genome assembly GCA_028751875.1 of Rapana venosa. Lineage (NCBI taxonomy): Eukaryota > Metazoa > Mollusca > Gastropoda > Neogastropoda > Muricidae > Rapana > Rapana venosa. The sequence goes on from CM054144.1 coordinate 50,662,957, forward strand.
TGATGATGATGACGACGAGGATGATGATGACGACGGTGGTGGTGGTGTGATGATGATGATGATGGTGGTGGTGGTGATGATGACGTTGATGATGACGACGAGGAGGAGGATGACAACGGTGGTGGTGGTGGTGATGATGATGACGGCAACGACGAATATGTTAATAACATGACGACGACGATAGTGATGACGATGATCCTACCGACCATTACAAACTCATTAAATGTCGTACATATAGTTAGTTCTCTTATGATGACAGGATTAATGGTATCCTCCATATTTTTTTTGTTCATTACTATAATCCTGTTTAGCAATCAAGACAGACTGTCCTGTTGATGATGATGACGACGACGACGACGATTATACTGATAACGAGTATAAGGTTTATCTTGAAAACTGAATTTGTTGCGAGTTTTCTTGGTAATTGTGGCAGCGACTGCTCCATCCCTGAATTTGCCAATGTTGTCATTAGTGCTTAGATTATCGAGTCATACTTGTTTGCTTATTGGTGTTTGGTCCATATTGGTATGATCTAAGTCATCATTAGGCCTACCAGTATTACAGTTTACCAACATAAGCTTGAAAGCCCGGGCTGCCTATTCAGTGACAGCAACAACTTGATGACTTGAACAATAACGGCAACAGTATAAAACTACAACAAATGAAAACTTTTAAAAATACGTTCCAAACACAAATTGAGAACAGCAACAAATAAAAGTGGCCAAAAAAAAAGGCACACACACACACACACACACCACAACACCACACCACACCGCCACCACCACCACACACACCAACACACACACCACACACCACACACACACACACCACACACACACACACACACACACATACACACACACACCACACCACCACCACACCACCACCACCTCACCCACCCACACACACACACACACACACACCACACACACCACACACATCACAAAACACACACACACACACACACACACACACACACACACACACACTACGACTGGATTTTCATAAAGCCAACAGGCA